>CM053605.1:56097354-56171323 GCA_028646535.1 Procyon lotor | reverse complement strand
GGATAGGGTGGCTGGGTTGTGGACATTGGGGAGGGTATGTGCTGTTAAGTGCTGTGAAATGGGTAAGCCTGATGATTCACAGACATGTACCCCAGGGCAAATAATACATTATATGTTAATAAAAATTAAAAAAAAAAACAACGATTCTTTATCTCTTTCATTATTGTATAATGGGCAAACCAATTTTTAAAAAGGAAAAGTAAGTCCTGAAATTTGTTATATCCTGAAAAGTTAAAAACAAAATCTGAACAAAGTGAGATTTTTACCTTTGAAACTACAGTAGTCAGTAAGAAGCAATTTGCAAAACTATCTCTAATCCACATATTAAAATCACCAAACTTACACATTTAATAAAAATAACTCGATACAGAACTATGCCAGCAACCAAGAAAGTCCCTAAAAGTTCTGGGGGGTATTTTAAGGCTCACGTACAAATAAAAAATTTTATTTGCTCAGTTACAATCTTTTTGCCCCACACTTCTACCAAGAGTTCACAAAGGTGAAAAAGATAATAAAATGTTGCAAATTAACTAGTCATAAATTTAATCTAAAATCAATACGATACTTTTTTAAAAATTTTATCTTTTTCTACGCTTTCCTTCTTGGTTTGGTGAAATCATTGTCATGATGAAAGACTGGGTGCTTAATATAAGGTATTATAATACCTTATATATTAATTATAGTATAATTATAATTAAGGTACCTTAATATAAAGTATATAAGGTATACAGAAAATGCAGGCATTTAAATATCATTTTGTAAGTTCTTCAGAATACTATATTTTTGTTAATTCTTACCAGTACCAATATGCTTTCACCAAAAAATTGAATAATTTTTTTGAAATAAAAATATTTTAAGCAAACTTTTATGTATTAATAATATTGAGAAAAATGGCTGAATAGCTTTCATTATTTAAATTTTGATTTAACACTTTGTGATACAGCAATTCAGCTGTTTGTTTCATAGTTCAGTTGATTTTAATGAGTTTTAACGGCTGAGTTTTAATGACCGTTACTGCTAAACATGATACTTCCCAAAGATACATGAACACAAATGGAAAAAGGACATTATTATTTGCTCTGAATAATTTTTCAAACTGTAGTTTGTGTAGGAATGTTCTTTTCTAAGTAGGAAAAAGCTTCTGTGGGAAATAGAATTATATATAACATGATATAGAAATTGAAACCTTTATGGCATCAAATTTTGTCCCATGAGAAATTAATACTAATATTTTTGAAATCTTTATCCCTTTCAATAATTTCAGGATTTTCAAGTGCTGAAAACACATAAAATTGTATAGTAAATACAATCTCTGGAGAGAACTTTTTAATTTGTTCAATTAGCTGCCTGCCTACATCATACATTTATTTTTAGGTATGTGTTGTGGTGCATTTGGGACAGCTCCATCTGTTATGATATAATCAATTTATTTTTCATGGATGCATATGCATAAAACACACACAAATGTGTTTTATTTCTTAAACAGAAGGACTTTCTGCTACTTTGGCACGTGTTGGTGCTATAATTGTCCAAGGTATGCAGTAGGCAATTAGCTGTAAAATATGCCTGATAAAAAACACTCACTTTTTTATTGATATAGTACGGGTCCAGGTCCTCCAGCGGCTCTGACACCATCTCTGGAGGGATGTCTCCATAAATAAAAGGAAGGTTCTTTCCAGCTTCCAAGTCACTATTTGGCTTTGGGCCATTTTCATCATCATCTTTCTTGTCTGGTTTGGGATTCTTAGCCTTTTCTTCTGCAATGCGTCTTTCAATAGCCGCAAGAGATTCTCTGGTGAAGAAGTTGAAGCTGTCAGGTCCTGGTGGTACAAGCACTGTTTGCTCCATCTTGTCATCCTGCACATTTTAATTACCATTTAGTCTGCATATGAAAGTCCTAAAAAAAAAAAAAAAAAGGATGCAGACATTCTAAGGAGATGGAGAGAAGGTTTTAACGTCTATAAACTCTGGTCATGAAATAGGAAGTAGAGGATTGGATTTTTGTTTCTAATTAAATTGAAATGGAATTGCTAATTTCGAATTTTTTTTTTTTTTGTAGTGAGACCATTTAACACCAGATCTACCCTTTTAATCAATTTTTAAGTGTGCAACACAGTATTGTTAGCTACGGGCACAGGTGTGCAGCAGCTCTCTCGTCTCTCTTCATCTTGCATATACCCATCGCACGTCAACCCTCCATTCCCTCTCCCCCACAACCACCTTGCTACTTTCCGCTTCTTTGCCTTTGGCTTAACAGATCTGTTTTCTACGTCAGGTTTTGTTAAGTGTCCCATGTTTATTAATTCTTGTGCTTTGCCGATACAGGAACTGTGCCATAACTTAAGAAAATGATTCAACTATAGCCTTAATTAAAGTGCATTAGGCTAAATCCCATCACGTCGCTGATGGGCTGATCCCTGTGTGAGCCACCCGGATGAGGATGTATCCCCACAGAGGCAATGGAGAGCTTATCAACAGGATGAAGTGGAAAGGGAGCTGTCTCTGAGGGATATAAAATCCAACCCTTGAGTCCTAACAAGTGGCTCCTGGCCAAGCCGATCAAAACGGTTTGCCTCAGCCAGCCTTAATAACCCATCAGAGAGTCGCTCCTGACGGAGGCCCAGACCTGAGTCTCTATCTAATCTGAGATGGAGACAATTGGAACTGTGACCTGGCCACATCATCAGCCATGCCAGGGTTGGCTCTCTTGAATGCACACGGAAAGAGACAGTTCAGTATTGGACAAATGCCATTTATGTGACTAGGAATGAGAAAAGGATGAAGCTGGGAAGAAATTCCTGGATTGGGCCCCAGGTGGGAGAAGACAGCAGAATTTCCCATTTCAGGAAAAAGTAATGGGGAATAAGGTAGGGTGCGATAAGGTCGACAATAACAGAAGTGCTTTGCTTTGCTGAAGCAGTAATGCTGGGGCACCTGGGTGGCTCAGTGGGTTAAGCCTCTCTGCCTTCTGCTCAGGTCATGGTCCCAGGGTCCTGGGATCGAGCCCTGCTTCGGGATCCCTGCTCACTGGGGAGCCTGCTTCCCCCTGCCTCTCTGCCTGCTTGTGATGGCTCTCTCTGTCAAATAAATAAATATTTTTTTAAAAAAAATAAATAAATAAAGCAGTAACGCTATTGGTGCTGATTCTCCAGTCCCACAGTGCTAAACATATGATGAGGACCTGAGGCAAAACTCTCAACTCCATCCAGCAGAGTCAGAGCTGATCTGATGCCAGGAGCCAAATCCCATATGTATTGTTTCAAGGTATCTTTAATATGAGCTCAAATTTCAGAGATACTACGGAGCCAAAACTTCCCAGAGCCTAAGCTCCTGCTTGGCCATGAGTTTTATTTGGAAACTCTGTTAACTCATTAAGGTCAACAAGCTGTGATGCCATTAATTGCAGCTTTGGTGGATAGAAACTATGATAATAAAACTGCAGCCATGACTGTCTTGTGAGGAGTCCTAGAGGGCCCTCGAATTTCACTGAAGGACGTTCCCACTGCTGTGACGTTTGTGACCACACTTTTCAGTGGATGACCAGAAACAAGTGGGACATTCAAGTCTGAACTTGCACCCTACATCTACTAAGTGAACTAACCAAACTTTCAGAGCTTTTACAGTCTACCTGTAATCGGCTCAGGGCCTGGAAGAATAGAAAAATTAAATCAGTGCACCTAAATGAATGGAAAAGGGATATTTACCTTAAAACTCTACCTCTCCCATAAGGCATCAGGAAAACACTGGCAGCTATTTATTTGGAAATTAAAGTTTAGAGATAACAAGTATGGTGAATTTTCTCATAAAGGTAGTATTATGATGGAAATGTTTTCATTTTTAACTCATTTGTTTTTTGACAGAAAATATATGTAAGTGCCATAAACTCAAATCATTTATTTATTTTAAGATTTTATTTATTTATTTGACAGAGAGAGAGATCACAAGTAGGCAGAGAGGCAGGCAGAGAAAGAGGGGGAAGCAGGCTCCCTGCCGAGCAGAAAGTCCGGTGTGGGGCTTGATCCCAAGACCCTAAGATCATGACCTGAGCCAAAGGCAGAGGCTTTAAACCACTGAGCCACCCAGGCACCCCATTTAGTCACCTTTTTAAAGAATTATTTTTTTATTTTTAAAGATTTTTATTTATTTATTTATTTGACAGAGAGAGAGATCACAAGTAGGCAGAGAGGCAGGCAGAGAGAGAAACTCAAATCAAATCAGAAAGAGAAACTCAAAAACCCTAAACTCAAATCATTTAAAAGAAAATACAGTGTAGGGACACCTGGGTGGCTCAGTGGGTTAAAGCCTCTGCCTTCGACTCAGGTCATGATCTCAGGGTCCTGGGATTGAGCCCCACATCGGGCTCTCTGCTCAGCAGGGAGCCTGCTTTCCCCTCTCTCTCTGCCTGCCTCTCTGCCCACTTGTGGTCTCTCTCTCTCTCTCTGTCAAATAAATAAATAAAATCTTAAAAAAAAAATTAAAATCCAGTGTAAACTCTTTCTGCCACCTGTTCTCCAATGCTTAATTCTATTCCCAGAGGTAACCACTGTTATCTTCCTCTGTATAGTTTTCCAGGTATGTAATAGGTAAAGTCTAGTCACATAATTGTTGGCATATTTGCACATTTTCTATTAAAAAGCATACACATAGTCTCCTAGAATATGAAATCTTCTGCACCTTTCACTTTTCACTTAAAAATATAGATTAGAGTTCCTTCCTTATCAATTTTTACAGATTCAACTCTCTTTTTGTCGGCTGCATGGTTTTCCATTGTTTCTATGTCCTATAATTCATTGAATCAGTTGTCCAGTTATGAGCATTCAGCTTGTTTCCAATCTCTTGCTATTCTAAATAAAGCTGCAACTAATATATTTTATACACATATTTTCACATAGCTGTGGACCTATTTCTGGTACTAGTTTCTAACAGTGCACTTGTCTGTGTAAAAGGTGAATCTTCAATGTTGGTATTGCAAAATCACTCGCTCTGCAGTATCAGTTCTCCTAAGAGCGATATAATGTTGTGCCTGTCCGTCTACATCTTCACCACATAATGTGTTATTATATTTTCACTATTTCCAATCTGATTGGGACATAATTGGCATTTGTTTTACTATAAGAAAAGCTGAACTTTTTTCCATATGGTTAAGAGCTGTTTTTAAATTTTCTTTTCAGTGACTTCCTATTTAAGTAACAGTCCCTATTTTCATTTCTTTCCTTTTTAATCTATATCAACTCTTTAGATATGGCATCAACAATTTAATTTTGGGCCTTTTAAAAAGGTATGCATTTTCTGAGTTTGCAGTGTTTCTGTGCTACAGGTTAAGACATATAAATGTTAACATGATGGTCTAACTGTAATTCTTCTTTGGCTTCCAGATTTTGTGTCACGCCGAGGAAAGCATCCATGTCCCCGGGAGAGTGAAGGGATATATGATAGATCATGTCCTCTTCTTGCATTTGTAGCATTTTTGTGCCCTAATTTTGTAAATTTAAATCTTTTTTTCTGTTTGGAATTTGTTTTCTAGATGGAATAGATTCTTTTTTTCCCCCTTAGTTATTCCAACCAACATTAATTACTGCATAAGCTAACTTATTTTTACCAATACATGATGCTACCTTCATGGTATGTTAAAAATATATATATTCATTTGTATGAACTCCCAAAGTCAGCAAGAAACTTTACAAAGTAATCCTAGATGTATTTTCATTAAAATCAAGAAAAAACCCCAATACTATTACTCAACAATTTGCCAAAAGTACAAGCTGATCCAATTAGAAGTGAGAAATAAATGCATTTAGGACAAAGGAAGTAAGATTATACTTACTTGTATATTGTGTAAACACTTGCAAAACTCCTACAAGTAGTAAGAGAATTAAGTGTCTGGCTTCAAAAGTATAAGAAACCCAATAGATTTTCTTTACAGGAACAATATGTATTTAAAAACACAGTAGAAGAAACTAGAAGCTTTCCCACTAAGATTGGAACAAGACAACTTAAATGCGTAGTACTAGGTGGGAGGGTCAATCAGAAAAAGCTACATACGGTCTGATTCCAATTATATGAAATTCTGGAAAAGGCCAAATTATGGAGACAGTAAAAAGATCAGTGGCTGCCAGGTGTTAGTGGGGAAAGAACAATGAATATGTGAAGCACAGAAGATTTTTAGAGCAGTGAAACTTTTCTGTATGATACTGTAATGGTAGATACAAGTCACTATACATTTGTCCAAACCCACAGAACATTCAAGAGCAAGAGTGAATCATAATCTAAACTATGTACATGGGTGATAATAATGTATCAATGTAGATTCGTCAACTGTAACAAAAGTACTGCTTTGGTGTACGATATTGACACGGACTGGGCATAAATGGACACTTTGTACTTCTTGCTCAATTTTTATGTGAATTTAAAAAATAATCTATTTAAAAGGAGAAAACACAATGAATGAATATTTCATAAATACAACGTAAGAATTAAAAAAAAATTTGAATAAACCTAAAACCAAGTGTAAATGGAAAGACACATCCTTTTCTTGGATAGAAATACAATATAATAAAGATATGAAATTTTCCTAAATTAATTAATATATTAAATATACCCTTCACTAAAATAACAAGAAAATTTTAGAACTGTACAAACTTGGAAAAATAAAAAATAACCAGAAAATACTTAAAATTAACTTTGCTTTTCGAATTCCTCTTTATTCCTCTTTAAGAACTGTGTCGGAGGAAGTATTTACAATTTCCAAATGACAGATTTCTTCTTATTTATTTATGTTTAGTATTATTGTATTAAAATCTAATAATGTACTTTGCACCATTTCTGTTCTTTGGAATTTACTAGATATCCTTTTTGTCCTAATAGAGACTGGTTTTTTAAATGATCTTCCAAGAACATGGAAAATATTTTCCTTGTTTTAAAACTATAGAGTTCAGTATATCTCCGTTAAATTTATCTTGTTTAGATCCTCTATATCTGTACATACTTTTGTTCTACTTGATCTATTATGAGTTAAAAGAGGAAAATTAAAGTCTGTTTTGAATGTGTTTCTAATTATTCTTGTAGTCCCTGCAATTTTTGTTCCATGAATTTTAAAGCTACGTTATTTGGTGTGATCTTTGGAGTGGACTGAACCCTTTACTACCATAAGTAGACCTCATCTCACTTTAATATCTTTCCTTCTGAAGACAGTTTTGTCTGATATCATCTTATGACTCCTACTTTCTTCTTGTTTGCATTTATCTGGTATGTTTTTGACCATCCCATTTGGTTTCATCCTTTCCTTTCACTGTTTTTGCAACGTCCTTAATATGTATTATGTTTGGATTTTATATATAGCTATATTTTAAATATATGTGATCACTGTGGCCGATAACTGCCCTTCAAAGATAATGCTATGTTGGAGATCATTGCCCATGAAGTTGTGTAGATGGAATACAAAGTTACTAAAAGCCTTCCTATTTTCCAGAAATAGTCCATTTGAGAAAAGCCCTCTAGGCAAATCTTCCTGCCTTCTGGCTGTAAGTTCCAACTGCAGAACTAAACAACCAGGAAGATAAAAGAAAAGCATTTTATGTTGACAAATATGGTCATTTTAACTGTATTACATATAATTATAAATTAGTTCAGACACTGGAATTACATTTATATATGAGCAATTCCATGCATATTATAATGGCATCCCACTGAGATTAATGAAAGGGTTTGTGCAACTCTAAGTAGACCTTATATTCAAATATCTATTTAAAAATAAATCTTATATTAATTACATGAAAAAAAATTTAAATTATACCCTATCCTTTAAGTTTATTTATGAAATATCTAGAAGCTATCAGACACAATTTAATAATATTTTGTCAGTAACACTACAGAAAAAATTCTAAAGTATATTTAGAATTTGTACATACTTTGCTAAAAAGTGTAAAAATAAATCATGAGTTTTTCATTTACACTTGAAACTTCACTCTTTAATGAAAAAATGGTTGACTGAATAAATGTTCCTAATTTTGTGAAATTGTACCTCATTCCATATGGAAGGGGGAAACTCACAGAATCTGCTTTTGGCTCACACCTTTCTGTTTACAAGAGAACCAGCATTTATAGATGTCTTTGGGTTGACAGAGGAGCCCTTGCTAACTTTCAAAAGAGGTAAGATGACATGTTCACTTTCTTAGTGAAAAAACTTCAAAGACACAGTTGTATTTTCAAAAAGAATAGGGATATGCATGTAGACAAAATAAAAAAGAAAAACTAAAAAAAAAAAAAAGAAAGGAGAAACCATAGTTAGGAACACAAAATAACAGGAAGAGTATGTTAGACAACAAATCTGAAAGAATAAAAAAAAATATTGGGGGGCGCCTGGGTGGCCCAGTGGGTTAAAGCCTCTGCCTTCAGCTCAGGTCATGATCTCAGGGTCCTGAGATCGAGCCACACATGGGGCTCTCTGCTCAGCAGGGAGCCTGCTTTCACTTCTCTCTCTGCCTGCCTCTCTGCCTACTTGTGATCTCTCTCTCTCTGTCAAATAAATAAATAAAATCTTAAAAAAAAAAATATTGGGAATAAGTAGTATAAGGGACAATAGGAAAATGGAAGGGACACCTGGGTGGCTCAGTTGGTTGAGCGTCTGCATTTGGCTCAGGTCATGATCCCAGGGTTCTGGGATCAAACCTCACATTGGGCTGCCTGCTTCTCCCTCTCCTTTTGCCCCTGCTCCCCCTTGCCCCACTTGGGCTCTCTTTCTCACTTTCTCAAATAAATAAGTAAAATCTTTAAAAAAAGAAAAATGGAGGAAGAATGATTCTTTAGGAAGGCAAGTAAAACAAAAGTAGAAAATAATTAAATAAGAAGTCCTAAAGAAGATAAAGAAAAAAAAATCCAAAAGAAAATAAATGGAAGTCAGAAGCTGTGGAAAAAAGGGGGTTAAAAAAAAGGATTTGAGACTTAAAAGAGATAAAGTAATAGCCCAATATTACTTAATGTGGGTGAAAGATGAATAAAAGGGGAATATTTATCAGAATGTAGAAGTGATAAATAAAAGAAATCATGCATTCTGATGATACCAAATTGATTTAAAAAAAAAAAAGGGGAAGCTAAATAAGTATCTTTAGAATCACATTTTAATAATACTACACATTCTTGGGGGGGCTTTGTAAGATCAGAAGTTGGTAATGGTAATATTCTGTAGCACTTCTAAGACTCTCCAAATTCCTTACTTATGTTATTATAATAAACATTCTATTACTAGATGAAGTTTTTGCTTCTGGACATTTTGTATCTCTATTTTCTGTGGAAGATTATGTATTAATTCCATACTTGACTGGAACAATTGTGTATGGCAGCCAAAAGACTTTTATACTAAGGTGGCCTGGACTGGTGAACAAAATGGTTTTGATCACCTTTGTGAAAGAGCTTCATTTAAAGTAATCTTAACTCATGAGTTAAGACTACTTTGCTTCATTTAAAGTAATCTGATTAACTCATGAGTTAAGACTAACTCATAGTTCAGACTACTTTGGGCATCTGAATTTTTCCACACAAATGGAAATGTCTACAATAGCTCAGAACAAAGCATCTCCTTTTCACTGCAGGATTTCACACAAAAAGGCTTAAACATGAAGGCAATCTTATAAGTGGTTTGTATGTGAAGAAGTTTGGTCTTTTATAAGTTAATGACTATGTAACTTCTTTTTGGCAAGCACTTCTATCCGTGACAACCCGGGCCCTGGTGTGCAGGTCCGGTTAACTCTGGAGTTTGGTTTGCAGGCTTTTTTGGGCTTTCACACAAAGCAAATCCTCCAAACAAACTTCTATGAAATATGAAGGTGATATTTTGTTACATGTCTTAGTCCTCTGTTTAACTTTTCTCCTGGTTCAGAATGTGGGTGAGAAAGACTGATGCTATTTAATGTTCCCCCTAAGAGACTACTAATACCCACAACTTTGCATTCTAATGTCATCGTGGGTTTAGGCGAAGAATAGCATAACTGTTAACTTCTGATGAGATATTTTTGCTTCCACCGTGTCCTTAAATTCCAAGTTGTTTTTGAACCCTAAAAGTAATCCTCCGTCTCCACTGCCTGCCCCTCCCATCACCAACATGGTGAGACAATCCTCATCTTCTCCTTCAAGCTTCTACCATTATGAGCTATTACATTAATTGCAACTATTTTATGCTTTTTCTGGCCCTTGAAAAAATTTACAGGGGAAAAAAATCAATTGACCAACTGATGAGTGAACCAAACACACAGCTTTATGTTTTCTCAAGTTATAGCTTTTTCAGTTTTTCTTTACAGAAAGAAAAACTTTTCAGTTTACAGAAAGAAAGAAAAAGCACTTTTTATTCCACTCTTTGTGTTAACTTTGCACTAGCATCTGAAGTAAATATAGACCATCTATTCAACAGAGTAATAAATGATGTCGATTTGAACAGAGTAGTTTATTGATATTGGATCGATATCTGATCCAATCCAAAAACTGAAAAGAAAAACTTTTCAGTTTTTCTTTCTCATATGGAGAATATATGTAATCCTTACTGTAATAGAATTTTGATACTGATGAGAAATGGGTCACTGAAAGCCTATAATACAGGCTTTCAGGCAGAGAAAACTTACATTGCCTCAACCTCTGAACTTCTGAGACGTTAAGTAAGGTATCTTAAGAGAATCAGACAAAGAGAAGTCATCATAAAATCAAGAAATGGCAAACATTTAAAGAAGAGTTAGGGATTGTCTAATTCATGCCTCTCAGTTAACAGAAAACAAACTGAATCAAAGCAAAATGGACATTTATTTTTTTTTAGAATTTTTTGCTTCCTAATTCCAAAATAAGTATGTGCTATGTCTAGGGTCACACAGTTTAATAATGGAAGAACTGGAATCAGAATTTTTCTTTCCTGATTCCCAAACCAGTGCCTGTCCATTTCTAAGAGTTCTGAAATAATTTTTAAGTACTTACATGATTTTAAACCTCAGTAAAGTGTATGCAAATACAATATAAGTAGCCACATTAAACTAATATTCATTCAAATTATATTCTTTAGAGACACCTGAAACACTCTAATTATATTCCTTAGAGACATCTGAAACAAATCCAGTAAATAAAGTGTTTTGGCAGAAATGGAGACTATCTTAGAAAATCTGAAAAAAAGTGATTCTAATATTTAAATTTAGAAACCATATCATGCAAGTTTAAAACCTGATGCACTGTATTTCCACAGTCAATTTATAATTTATGTCAATAGCCTTTGTTTTTCATTTCATTTTATCTTTTTTTAAGTTTAAATTTTAGTTAGTTAACATACAGTGCAATATTAGTTGCAGAAATAGAATTCAGTGATTCATCACTTACATACAAAACCCAGGGCTCATCACAAGTGCCCTCCTCAGTCCCCATCACCCATCTAGCCCATCCCTCACTCTTAAATAACTTTTTTATGTTTTGCTAAACGCGGGTATTTCTAGTCGTCTACTGAGCAGATCACTTTCTATAATTCATCTGCCCCACTTCAATTTCCCCAAAGGTTTCCTAACACCAAAGTTATAATTATACAACACTCAATGTATCTTGATTCCCCTTATACTACATAAGTTGAGGTGGGAAAAGAAAATTCCTTTATCTCCAATTCTGTCTTTAAAGTGGTTTGATTTTCATGCTGAGGAGAAACCAAACAGACGCCTGCCAAAATGACTGTCAGTTCTTGTATCATCCCATTACTATTCTGGGCACATAAACCATCTGGGCATGGCGATTCATGAAGTGTTTCAGTTGGTTTTGTGGTGTATCTGCCACCCATTTTACAAAAGAATGTTGCTGCCAATAATAATAAAAATAACTAGGTAAAATGTTATTCTTACAGTTGTGATCTCACATAACTCTTTTTTTTCACACTCAAGAAAGAAATTGCTTTTTACATAGAATTTCACAAGCCGAGGAAATATTGTTTTACAAATTTCTCTTCTAGAAATAATTTGGTTTGGTATGTGAGTTAGTCTCTGTTTCATTTGGTTTTTAATAATATCCATTTTAAGTATACTAATTGAGATTAAACAACATATTTCATCCACGTATTGAAAACATTTACATTCTTTAAAATTTTTATAATCTGTTTCTAAATTCTAGTGCTGTATGCCGATTCCATTTAAAATAAGGTCACATATCTAACATATATTGACATCTACATTATGTATCTTAAGAGTGTTTTTCAGGGCATTTGAATAATAAACCACAAGCTCCAAAATTCACTCAATCCACTAGAGCCTTGGTCGATCCAATATCAATAAACTACTCTGTTCAAATCGACATCATTTATTACTCTGTTGAATAGATGGTCTATATTTACTTCAGATGCTAATGCAAAGTTAACACAAAGAGTGGAATAAAAAGTGCTATATGTTGAACCAAAATAAAACACTCCATTCTAGGGATGTTTAGAATCAAGAAATATACAATGCATTACTTTTTAATTAATAAAATTGTGCAATTATTAGGCATTTTTGCCTCACTGTATAATTACTCAATTACATGTTTAGGAAAACAAAATAAGACCTACTGTCCCAATCCCATCAGTTGAAGTTAACATTGAATATATCTTGGTTTGGCAATATGTTTGAGGCAGTATTTAATGAATTGAAAAAAAATACACAATTCATTCAAAATCTTGTTTCCATAATGCACTTGATCATACATATACTGTTGAAGCCCAAACACCTGTCTTCTTGCTCCGCAGAGAACTTTCCTACTTATATTTAGCTCTAATAGACACCATTTGCCTTCAGTCCTACTTTTGCCTTTGCCCTATGATAAATTTTATTAGGCAAAATAGTTCACTGGGTCCAGTCCTATGGGCAATTGTTATTTCCATACGATGCCTTTAACTACACCATCAATTTGTTCCCTGAATTCCAGAAAGCAGTCAACTACTACCCAGTACAGGACATATCTTGTAGTTAGTGTCTTCCTGAGTAAAAAGATGCATCGACAATAGCAAGTGCTAGCGCAAACTTGTTACATGGTGGCACCATTTACTGAAATATAAATTTGTGTGTCCTCTGCTTGTATATCTATTTTTATCATTTCAAGCAGATTGAATGGTAGGGTCTTTATCACCTCATGAATTTTAGTAGAGCAGTAAACAGAAGCCGCGTGAAGTCCATGCTTTCCTTTCTCTGGGTCAACATTGACTGTATTGCAGACATGAGGTTCGAAGTCCCAGAGCAGGAAGACGGGGGAGAGGGCTGCCTCTGTGAATACTTAGAGACTCTAGATGGGAAGGGGGTGGCAAATTCTTAGGCAGGCAATAACAACTCAGAGGGAACAGCTGGCAGAGGAGATCCTTGACGGAAGATCTTAGTCTTGCCCCAAACTCCTCTACGTTGAGCACTGCACCCTGCAGCAGGTGTAATGGAACCAGAAGAGTGAAACAGGTGCCCCAGCGGAATTCAGTGTGGGAGATGAGACTCAATGCTTCCCCTAATGGGAGGATATATCTCCACCCACTGCCTTGTGACTTGCAGCCCCTCTGGGTAGGTGACATTCCTGGAATGTACTTCCTTGCCCCATTGTCCCCTTTGACTGGGTGACTTGGCTGGCTGATGGGAGGGGAGTGAGCAAACATAGTCTTCAACCACACAGAAGCTCACCAGGAAATGTTGTGGTTCCACTCAGCCTTCTTCTTTTCCCTCATTCCTGAGAATGGCATGTCTCAATAGAGGCTGCTCCCTCTGCCTGGGTCCTGGAACAGGAAGACCAGTGGGCAGAGCTGCCAGAGCCAGCCAGTAACCACTAACAAGTTTGCCCATCACTGAAACTTCAGGCCTGATTTAACACAGCAAAACTAACTAATCCGTCGGCAAAAGCCACTGATCAGCAAATGATACAGAAAGATATCTTTCAAAACAACTTTTGAATGAGATTCAGACCAGCCTGGACTTTGTTCACGAAGAACATATCGTTAGGACAGCTTTTTTTTTTTTTTCCCTAGGAAGACAGCCATAGAAAGTAGGATGGTGGCTAGCCCATGTTATAAATCTTGTGAAATTCAGGATCTCTTCTTGATCATCTTACTCGGGATAACTGAAGGATATTCACTGGCACAACTTTGCTTAGTTTATATTAAGAATACAGTAAGAAGGGCACCTGGGTGGCTCAGTGGGTTGGGCCTCTGCCTTTGGCTCAGGTCATGATCTCAGAGTCCTGGGATCGAGCCCCGCATCGGGCTCTCTGCTCGGTGGAGAGCCTGCCTCCTCCCCCCCCCCCCCCCCCCCCCCCCGCCTGCCTACTTGTGATCTCTCTCTCTCTGTCAATAAAATCTTAAAAAAAAAAAAGAATACAGTAAGAACCTTAATTATAAACCAATTATTTCACTTAAAATCTCTTTGTAAAGAAGTCTTCTATGTTTGCAAGTAAATACTCTAATTTTGGTGGGTGAGTGGTCCAGCCACAGAGGTTTGGGAGGACAGAGAGAGAGAGAGTAGAATTCTCTTTGGGCTGTGTCTGTGGTCGGAGACGTGGAGATACTGAGTGTGTGATGGAAGCTAGGAGAGCCTCCCACGCCTGTGTGGCGGGGACAGAGGGAGGCACCACCTAAATCTAGGTTATACAGGGCAGGTTTTCAACAGAGCGGATTACAGAGGGAGCAGAAGCACAGTGGGCAGTCCTGTTCATCTCCTCGCCTTCCCTTTCTAACTTGCTTGTTTTCCTCTCTTCCAACTCTCCTTGATCCTTCATTTCTGCCCTTTTCCTCAGCCACTCATCTCACTTCTGTGGCTCATCTTCCTCCCACTCCCCACCCTTCCCCTGTCTGTAGAAATGTCAGGAGTCCATTCAATATTTTTCAGAAACCATTGTTTAAAAGTAATTCAATATAAACCTCAGAAAGATACAGACAGATTGAATGCCATCATTCTTGCTGCTCTCTCTCAGGCAGTGCAAGTCATTTGTGCCCGTGGTGCTGGTGAAAGGTGGGAGTTATGTATGTAGCTAGAAGGAGCGGCCAGGGAAATAGTGCTAGAGTCAGCATTTGCCCTTTGCTACGGGACAATAACGGGAGAGAAAAAAATCAGGCTTACTCGGTACAATTCCCGTTGAGGAAAAAAGAAGTCAGCACTAGCACTAGCGTTTTAACACACGATGTTGAGGGAAAAATTGTCACGCTCCCTTTTTGCCAATATCTACTTTAATAACCATTTCAGGGAAATAATGCAATATTTTCAATCAATACATAAACCCTTTCAGGTCTCATGGCACGCATGATTAGACTCTGGTAGGATCTTTACTGAATGTCTAGGCATTAGCGTCCTTAAAAACTCATAGTTTTTTTTTTCTTATTTTTATTTTTTTATGGCTTTCCCCCTTCACTTTTATGTGTGTTGCCTGAACAACTCAGGGTGTGAAATAGTTGAAGAGCAGTCCTTGAGCCGCTGTAGCCAGAAGGGTGTTGAAAGGGTGTCAGACAGAAAATGTCCTTGAGTGTGGAATTCTGCTTAGGGGGCTTTTCTTTAGCAGAAACTCAACTTGAAGTTATTCTCCCATTCAAGGGGAATTCATATGAAACTACCTCATCACAAAGTGAAACTGCCCAGGGCACCACTGATGTGTGGGGACATAGGGTCAGAACCTGGGGCAGCTGGGTAGACCAAGGATAGAGCTACCTGGCGAAGAGTGAGAGAGAAAGACACTGTGGAACAGGGGAGAGGAGAGTGTCGCACACAAATTAACCACCTTGAGGTGTGAGTTGGACACTGACAGTTTTCAAAAAGGCCTGAAGACAAAGGTAATCTCCTTTAGTTATGAGATATTGAGACCAGAAGTTATCAGAGCTGTACCAACTCAGCTGATATTGTATATATAAAATCTGAACATGGAACAAAGATAGGCAAAGTAATAATATTACTTGCAATTATTGCTGCGAACTCTTGTTCAAAGAAGAACCGTATGGGTACAAGGTAAGCTGAAAGAACTTACAGAAAATAGAACTTGCAAGATGAAAGATAGAGATAACGTCCTGCTTCAAAAATTCACTATATTGAATTTTCTGTACATGTCATTTACCGTCTATCCAATAAAATTTGCTTATTATATGCAATACTTAGGTTAGCAGTTTTTAGTCTGTACTGTGGCTTCAGTCATTCTCATTATATTCCTTTTGTGGAATACTGGTCTGGGTTAAAGTGACCCTCTAGATATTTTTATGGCTTTATATAGATTGAGTGCCCATCAGCTGATGATGATCACAGATAGAGGGGACACTACCAGATGTCCAGCACGTCTGTCACAGCAGAGCCCTAGCCAGGTCTATTCCTGTCTAGTTTGTGACACATGGTATGTGCGATCAATTTTGTTCATTCCTGAAATATTTACTGAATGCATACGATGTACAAGGTCCTGGGCAGGGCTGGGAAGGATATAAGTTGCCACGGGGAAAAGAACAATATTGGAGGGGCGCCTGGGTGGCTCAGTGGGTTAAGACTCTGCCTTCGGCTCAGGTCGTGATCTCAGGGTCCTGCGATCGAGCCCCGCATCGGGCTCTCTGCTTGGCAGGGAGCCTGCTTCCCCCTGTCTCTCTGTCTGCCTCTCTGCCTACTTGTGATGTGTCTCTGTGCCAAATAAATAAATAAATCTTTAAAAAAAAAAAAAAGAACAATATTGGAAATACTGGAATGTATGTAAACCTTTTATAGGCTGCCTTATGAAATAGACTTTAGGCCACTTGACGAATTAGGTATTTCTGATCTTAGTGGATTCATTTTTTTAGTCCCACAGAGGAAAGAAATGGACACAGAACACTGAAGCATGAAAAACTGGCCATCTTTCCTAACCCCATGAGTCAAGTCCACGTGTGGGTATGTGCGTATGTGTGCAGCGATCTGCAATGCTGGGCTGAATTCTGATCAGTAAACCATGTTTTAATAATTGAGCAACCATCGTGTCATCTGTATTCACTGTCTCACACAAAATTATCAGGCCAGAGTGGTTATTCTCTCATCTAGATGCACATTTTTCATTCTCATATTATTTAAAAATACTTGCGGTACATCAAACTGAATGTTAATAAACACGTGAGACAAGAAAACGTCAAGTTCAGTGCATGTCCCACATTCTTTCCACTTCAACCATTTTTGTGGTTGGTACTGCCCTTTGTCAGATGTCAGTGATGAAAAACTGGAAAGAGATAGTTAAAACACAAATTCTTAAAAAAAAAAGGCAATGAAAAAACAGGCATGCTTTTTGGATCCATTTCTGTTCTTCCATCTCAAAATGTTTTCTAACATTCTTTAAGTACAGAGAAAAATTTCCTTTTTGTTATCTTCGAGAGCAGCTGAAGTCATTTAAATACATGCTTTGTTAAATAAAACCTTATAAATAATTTAAATACTATTATTACATTCCACTAAGGCTTACACTCAAATTGCTTTTCCTTCTGCTTAAATTCCCAAATATTTCTTGCCTGTTACTCTACTCCCACCTCCAGTAAAGTCCCAAAGCTCCTGGGCAGGCAAGGCATTATTGTCATTAAAATGTCACAGAGGTGGCCTAGAAAAGTGCTAGATCGGTAGCAATGGGTGCTCTTCTTCTCTGGGTAGAGTACTAGATGGAGGAAATGTAGTTGTGTTCCAAGGTCAACTCCTAATCTGACTGGAGGTAGGGAGAGCCAGGACCAGCTTAAGCCGTGGAGGATACTGGCAACCACCAAGATAATTTAAGAAATCTCAATAGGGTTGCTAGAAAAAATACATGACACGCAGTTAAATTTGAACCTCAGCTAAACAACAGATTCACTGTTTTTGTTTTTGTTTTTTTTTTTTAGTGCGAGTATATCCCATTCAATATTTTGGGCATACTTCTACAAAAAATTATTTATTGTTTATCCGAAAATTCACACTTCTTTATATTTTTGTTCGCTAAACCCTAAATCCGAAGAAAGGCTTCTCTGCTAAAAGTTCTTTTCACATTGCCTAAAATGTAGTTAGTTACACTTTCTGTTCAGTTAACCTGCATTCCCTTTTAAAAGACCAATATCTTTGCTAAGTATGAATTGTTCATATATCAACATGAATTTAAAGAGACTTCTTATTTCTCAACATCTAACTCATTTCTCTGTATCAGAGTAAGTCAAGACGGAGGGCCTAGGAATTCTTTTTTGGTGGGAAGAGGTATCGTGTGGGGTTGGGTGGGAACCGTTAAGTTCAGTGGAAGGATACTTGTGGCTAAATTAATTTTAGTGGGAATTTTCTGAGAAAAATCATCAAATGTCAGGGATGAAGGATAGAATGGGGACAGAGAGTAAGGTAGTGGCCCCAGAAAGAACTCACTCCTAGAACTGTTCTTAAAGACAATTCTTAATTGCTGAGGGGAATCAGCAGTGGGCTTTGTTTTTTGCAAGTGGAAAATGGTTAAATGTTAAAACAGCGACAAGCAGATTTTCATCAAGAGTAGAGAGATGGCAATAAAAATAAAACAGCAAGACAGATCAAGTTTATTAATTTCATTATGGCCTCACTATGTGTGTATAGATCATGGTGGTTAAATGAATAATATTGGCTTCTATTTTTAACAAAAATGTCAAATAGAAGGCTCTGAAAAGCAAACTCATGGCATAGATAATATGTCCTTCCTCCCACACTATATAGTCAGGTTTCTTCTCTTATAAAGAGTATGAATTATCCCCAAAGGTGTGGGTAATACATCCTTCCACATCAGTGACTTGTCCCCTTTGTTGCTTTTATCATCTTCCTCTTGACTCAGGAGGTCATATACATGCAAACTCAAGAATGAAAGAAAAAGAAGGCAATTCAGATCACTAAGGAAGAAACTGCTGAACATGAATAACCATAATAACAAGGAGAAAAATGCTCTTAAACATTTGTGTGAGTCACAAACCTCTAAGAAATAAAGCAATTATACACTGCCTACAGTCTGAGAGGTGATACAGTGCAATTCCAAGCAAAAGGGAAAGGATGAGTAAGAATCTGGCAACATTTAGCTCTCCTTGAACCATCAGGCCCTAATACCTTCCCCAGTCACCACAGTCCTGACTTATATTGCCTTTACCACTCACTGGGCATAAGACCGATATTCTTGTAAAATGTGACTAATATGCTATATATCTACCTTAGCTACAAACCCCCTTTTACCTCTACCCAGAAGAATAACATACTTAACAGGCCCTCCAAAACCTTTGGTTAATTGAATAATTGTTAAATAAAATTCATATTTTAAAGCAAAATCCCCTAAACATATTCTAAATGCCAAAATCTAATATTTTTTTAAATATATTATTTACTTATTTGACAGAGAGAGATCACAAGTAGGCAAAGAGGCAGGCAGAGAGAGAGGGAGAAGCAGGCTCCCCGCTGAGCAGAGAGCCCGATGCGGGGCTCGATCCCAGGACCCCGAGATCATGACCTGAGAAGAAGGCAGAGGCTTTAACCCACTGAGCCACCCAGGTGCCCCCCAAAATCTAATATTTTATATTATATTTTGCATTGACCCCTGGACAATATTGTTTGTTCCACGTAACCCTCTACTCAGAAAAGAATAGTAGTGGTCACCACAAATCTAATATTTTACATATTAGATTATATTTATTCATATTGCTATTTGTTACTCCTAACTAAATAATCTATGCTTAAAATTTCATTTTCCTGAGATTTCTGTTTTAAAATAACCCAATTTACCAAAATAATTCAAGCTACAGTTACCTTCTCTTTCAGTTATGAGCATTTTATTGTACCACAATCTGTCTGCATGAAACATGTCAGGACATACAAATTGACCTGCATTGTGTTCTTATTTTTGCCTTTTCTTGAACAATGACTTTTATGGGAAAGAGAGTTAAACAGCTGACTGCCTGATGGGGAAAGTTATACAATGCACAGCTTTGCAGCAGCGTACTAATGCAGTATAGAAACACTGTGGAGAAGCTGGAAATCAAATCATTTCTTTCTGGAGCAGCACTGCTTGCTGCCAGCTGAGATGAAAAAGAGATTCTCTTTTCTTTCTTCTCGTTCCTCTTTTTTAATTCTTTAGAAAAATCACATAATGGGGGTGCCTGGGTGGCTCAGTGGGTTAAAGCCTCTGCCCTCGGCTCGGGTCATGATCTCAGGGTCCTGGGATCGAGCCCCACATCGGGCTCTCTGCTCAGTGGGGAGCCTGCTTACCCCCACCCACCCACCTGCCTCTCTGCCTGCTTGTGATCTCTCTCCATCAAATAAATAAATAAAGTCTTAAAAAAAAAAAAAGAAAAGAAAAATCACATAATGAATCTAACTTAATTCCTTTAAACACTGGCTACAAGGAAAGGTATTTACCTGAGGAAATTGTTTAGCAATGTTTAGCAACTAGAGACATAGCACTTTCAAACGTTTTTTTCTATCTAGCAACCAAAGCAGAGGGTCCTTACAGGAGGGACTTAGATGCTACTGATTTGAAAAGAGAAAATATTCATAAGTTTATTGAATGCTTTGTTTAGTTTGAGGCTCATTTTGAGGGTAGAAACAGAGGGAAGAAAACATAGAGATTATGCAGTGCTGGTAGAGGACATTCGCTGAGCTGTAGGGAAGGGACAGACTGGCCTATTCCATTGGCAGGCATTACTCAGCACTTTAGGCATTTTCATAAGCTGATAAATTGGGCTGGCTACACAGGCAAGTCAGGACCCCTCTCACTATTGGCAGAAAAGACAACTTCAGCATTGAGGAAAAAGACAAATCAAACAAATAATCAACAAGAACTAAATCAACTAAATCTCTTGGGTCCTACGTTCTTCTCCTATTCCCCTAAAAATATAAGCATAATCATTCAGAGACATTGGAGAACCAAAATGTGTGCCACACTGTGTTCAGTAAATATTTCTCTGAATGAATGAATATGTTAATTCACTTGTAATCAACCAGTGGCTTACTCCAGGCCATCGGCTCAGTGCACAGATCATAAAAAGTGTCACTTATGTGACATAAGTGTGACGTAAGAGTGACATAAAGGGGTCACTCTTCTCCGTCTCATGCTAACATGCATGTTATCACTAAGCTAAGAGAACCCCAACATCTAGACACAATTAAAATTTTCAGAGTCTTATGCAAATAAAATTTCCCCTTCCTATAAAGCCCAAGAATGTAATTAAACATTTCAACTAAGTGAAAATATGTGGAGAATTAAAATAATACGACACATTGCTGATTGTTCTAATAGACACTGAACTTGGAGGATGCAAACCATTGCATTTACAAAAATCATCTGGGGCACTTTTAGAAAACATACAGTCCAAGACCACCCTAGAATTTGTTTCAGGGGTCTGAAGTTAGGCCCAGCCTCTGTGTTTAACCCACCTTGTCCAGGTGATTTGGATGTAGAGCTTGTACCTGATCAATGAGCAAATGTTGAGAAACACTGGTATAGAAAAACAGACCAGGTAAGGCATCACCTACAAATACCAAAAGCAAGCTTTTGGCATCTAAGCAACTGAGTTAATTCATGCAAGTATTGATTTGTTGATTAGAGATGAATCCATGGTACGGTTAATTTAAATGTTGGAAGGGGTCACTTCTGACCTGGAGATTTATCTTCTCAACCATGAAAGTTTCATGTTGAGATCGTGGTTTTACAATAAGAATATATTTCGGTTCAAATTTTGGTTTTAATCCTTAGTAGAATTGTGACATTAAAATAGTTTCGTGACCTCCTTTAGCTTCAATTCCATGACTTCTAAAATGTGAATAATTCTTATAATAACAGACTCTGGGTGCTTACCCAGCCCTCACTCCTTTTTGAAACCGTGTCCCAAGAGTAACCTGTGCTGAAAGATAAACCTAGACAAACCCTTTTGTATGACTTTGACTTTCCTAACCCTTTCCCAAGGCCATAGGCTGGGAGGTTAAATGAGGACACGGATCCCAGGGAAGCCACTGCAGAGGCTGAACTGAGCCAACAGGATTCTCTTTCTGGAGAACGTTTAAATTGGACAAAGACTGACTGAGTGAGTCAGAATGTTACGGGGACCGGAACTGAGTGATCTAGAGCTGAGGCTGGGAAGCCATGTCTGGCCTTGACTGAGCAGGGATACCAGCCAACGCGGTGAAAAAGAGATCAACAGAAATAAGAAGTGAAGTGTGCCACCCAAGACTAGGCTATTTTGATTTGGTTCCTGACTTCTCAATTCCAGTTCAGGCTCTTCATTGGCTTAGCTACGTTTTGGTCTATGGGATTTTCAATAAATAATCCATTTTACCCAAGTTAGCTTAAATATGGTTTTAATCCTTGAAAATAAATATTCCCTGACATGTATACACAGTTTGCACATAAAAGCTTCTTAATGTTCTATTTGAACTGCCTGCCTTACAGAGGACATGGACGTGTGGTGAAGTGTAGTGTCACAGATGTTGGAGTGACCAGCCTCAGTCAGAGTGTGCAGGAAGTTCGAGAACTCTGGATCTACTGTTTCGCAGTTCAGTGTTCTTGTTTTAAAACGAGAAATTCAGGAAGCTGATATTTTATTAGAAACATTTATTGTCTCCACTTATTATGTCTCTGAGTAATAGAGCCATCCCATTTTATTCATAAAAATGGACTAAAAGAATCCTTCCCGGCCAAAATCTTCCTCAAAATGTCTTTAGCCCGATCTCAAGCACTTGAACAAACACCTAGAAGGGATGTCAGAGCTCTGTGTTGTAAAAGGTGGATAAAAATTATGACCAGGAAAAAAAAAAGGCAGCCATTATTATTACACCTTAAACACTAAAGAAAAAAAAAAGACACTTGGAGAATGACTGATTTGGAGAGCTGTCTACAGATAGATCTGTCACAATGGGCTACTTGCAAATGGAGTCCCTGGACCACTTAATGAGGTGAGTGTTTGAAACTGTCCTTTTAAATGATCAACTCAGATCTTGTAGAACATCTACCAGAAAGAACAAGTTTTAGTGCAGCTGACATTAAGTTTGTACCCAGAATATTAAATTGAGCCAAATTTATTTTCCACATAAAGTCACAGTTTTATACATCATTATATAATCTTTTGGCAGAAATAAGGAATAACATTCAGAATGTGGCACTTCAAAACTCAAAAGATCTTAGCATAAAAATACCTAGTGTTTTAGATGTTTCGAAGTAGGGCCAAATGCAGAAAATAAGTTGGATAGGATAAAAATACCAGAAATTTCTATTCAGTTGGCATAGGCACACGGTTGCCAGGCATATGTAGTAGAATGGAATTCAACAAAAAAGGATCACTAAATACCAATCACCCAATCAATCAATCACTGAAGAAACTATTCAATGACATAGCTATGCTGTTGCCTGCTAAAGGACATAAGGCCCTAAGAGATCTGCAGGGTGTTCCCCTTTAATTATTAACTTTCCTGTGCAGACAACAAGGACTAGCCCTGTGACCCACCGTGTCCCTCACTTTCTCCTTTTCTTTAGCTGTTAGAAGCACAGGCTAAACTCAAGATCAAGCAAAAATCATACTACTTTTCAGCTTTCAACAACATTCACTTTACTCTTTTTTTTTAAGCTCTTAGGTCCTTATTATTCTGATTTAGATTGTATTTGATTTTGTAAGTCAGATTAAATAACTTTCAGAAATAGAACAGAAAACAAGCAAAACTCTCCCTTGCTACGATTTACGTCCATTTCCAGTGATTTGTTTTCCTACAGAGAGAAAAAATTCAGTCATGTTCTCCCCTTATGACAAATCTGGAAATGCTTGCAGGCAGCTATCGTGTCTCCCTTTAGTTTTCTCTCGGCTAAACTGAACAAACTTCACTCCAGGAGCATGGGTACTATATGACCACTTGTGTTGTTCATTTGCTCCTTCCCTATTTCTGCCCAAGTTCACTGATCTGGTTAGACACTGTAGTAGAAGAATGGTAATAAGAATAACATAAATATAATGCCTGACTTCTGCATACATTTCCCTTAGTACAAAGTTCTGTGTAGAGTTTTTTAGTAATAGAATATCTCTATTTAGCTTATGTCTTTGTAGAAATCAATTTAATATTTCCTCAAAAAGAATTCAAACAATAAAATTCATCTTTTTAAGTTGATCTTTACATATAAAAATATCCTATGATTCTCCTATTCTTCCTGCTTTTAATCAGAAATAATAAATATAATTGATTTCTTTCAAACACAAGGGCCTTGTTAATTCCACCAGGATGTGATGAATTAGCTTTTCCATCATCTTGTTGTTTGTACAGTTTTTTTTTCTTGAGTCAAAATATACCACATTATGGTTAAACTTAACACTAGAGTTTCTCTTGCCTTTATGAACCACTTTCTAAAAGTTTCAAGGTTATTCTAGTTCTTAAATCCCTCAGAGCTATTAATATTTATACTATGCCACTTAAATTTTTATTTTTTATTTTTTTAAGAGATTTTATTTATTTATTTGACAGAGAGAGAGGGGAAACACAAGCGGGGGGAGGGGGGTAGGAGAGGGAGAAGCAGGCTTCCCGCTGAGCAGGGAGCCTGATGCAGAGTTTGATCCCAGAACCCTGGGATCATGACCTGAGCTGAGGGCAGCTGATTAATGACTGAGCCACTCAGCCGCCCTTAAATTTTTTTTTTTAAGATTTTATTTATTTATTTGACAGAGAGAGATCACAGGCAGAGAGGCAGGCAGATGGAGAGGGAGAAGCAGACTCCCTGCTGAGCAGAGAACCCGATGCGGAGCTTGATTCCAGGACCCCAAGATCATGATCTGAGCTGAAGGCAGTGGCTTAACCCATTGAGCCACCCCGGTGCCCCTAAATTTTTATTTTCAATTTCAACATCGAGATCAGTGAAAAGTTATCAAACAGTAATAGTTTTGGGATTGATTTCAATAGGGTATAGTTTATATATTTCAATAGGATATTATGGAATCAGTGTTAATATTCTTGAATAACTTGAAATTACCTAAACAGCAATATGCTATACACCAATAACTGTAGGAAATAAGGTTTAGAGTCATTTTAAAGGTTCTAAGAACTTATAATGTCAACTCCAGCTTTGGATTTATGTTGAATACATACTCTACACATTTTCATACACTCTTTTTATATTATATATGTGGTAATATGTAGTAAAATATAAATTCCTTTATAGAAGGCTTTTTAATAGTCAACTCATTGCTACCATTAAGACACTGAAAGTTCAATTTCTTGTTTAGTAGTCCTTCATAATTCTGATGTAAAAGCTGGGGATTAATGATGAAAGATACTTTTTTTTTAAAGATTTTATTTACTTATTTGACAGAGAGCGAGATCACAAGTAGGCAGAGAGGCAGGCAGAGAGAGAGGAGGAAGCAGACTCCTCGCTGAGCAGAGAGCCCAATGCGGGGCTCAATCCGAATGACCTCTGCCGAAGAGGCTCCAACCCACTGAGACACCCAGGTGCCCCGAAAGATACACTTTTATAAGTAGAGCACTCTACCCATTAGTTAACAATATGAATGTGTGATTTGTAAGGCTTTTACTCATTAAAGTTACATGAAAGATAAATCTTATTTTCTTCCCTTGTAATTATAAAAGCCAGTAAGTAAATTTATATGCTCGAGTATTAAAACTCTTTGCCAGCCAAAGATCTTCTCTATTTCTACATTTTAGGATACTAACATTTGAAAAGCTTTATGATGGCACATTCCATACAATCATGATAAAAAAGAGTAATATTAATATCCAAAATAAGAATGACCATGTGCCAAAACACCAATCTGGCTGGCCAATCCTTAATTTGGAATAATTTTTCAAACTATGAAACTATCATGTCTGAGATTTAAAACAACAACATAAATAAGAAATATTTACATTTTAAAAATAATGATATTTATTGATAAAATAATGATAAATGAGAAAATCTTCTTATTATATTTATCTGAATCAATGCATTTAAAAAAGAAGTAACCTCACTTTAAAACTGAAGGCATAACTTGGACATAATCTTTGTTAATTTCAAACCAGAGTTTGAACATTTTAATATTATAGTTATCTCTAAAAGTATGTAAAGCACTTATTCATAATGCAAAACATATATGCCAGCATTCAGAAGACACTGAATTAAAGAAATAATTTTGTTTGCTAAATACATGCAGAATTATTTAGATCAGGTAATAACTATATTATATCTCATTGTTGTTCAGATATAATAGGTACAGAGGAAAATATCATTACCAAATAAAACTTCAATAAATTTGATGTTGTCTATTTTATGTATAATGAAAATCTTTTGTATCTTAAAGCGTGGTTCAATCTGTTTAAGAATAAATCATTTTTGGGTTGCCTAAGTGGCTCGAAGCCTGATTTCAAATTTGGGACATACATATGAAAGACATGGCTGCCGTCCAGCAGGAGCACACAGTCTTTTAGGAGAGACACATTTGTTACACTATGTACGTGGAACAGGAAGTTATCTTGGAGACACAGAAGAAGCACAGAAAAGGCCACGATCAATTCTTTCAGGATGAGGGAGGAGTAGAAACGTTACTTAAGAGAAGCTTCCCAAGTAGGTGATAGCTGACAAGGGTTTTATAAAATGAAAGGAAATTCTCCACAAAGGAAAAGGGCTGAGGACATGTAGGACCTGTAAAACTAATATGGTTTTTTATCACTTAGAATAAAAGTACAGTGGAATGCTAATAGTTTAAACACATCAACACGGTGCCAAGCATTGTGCTATGTACTTGATGAACATGATCTTTAGATGTTAGTGCACAAGCTGTATGGCAAATATGTATTTCGGTCACTATTTCACAGATGAGAAAACAAAAGTCAGAAGAAATAAACCTTAGTCAAAGTCACAGAGTATTCAGCAAGAGCTGGGATGTGAATACTGATTCATGTGACTATAGCTCCATGTTCTTCCACTATATCAGGTTTGCTGGAAATATATCTCTGCTCGTGGCAGAGTGCCTGGCACTCTGCTTATAAATATCTGCTGCGTGAAAGAAATGAGTGAATGATTTGATATCAAACTCAGTTTAGTCAGTTAATTTTATTGGTGGTATTTATGGAGAGTAGAGAAAAGAATTGAGAAGAAAGAGCAGAGACACAAATTTGTCTTAACTTTCTTATGAAAATGATGAGACTAGACATTAGTCAAAAAGGAATGTTTTCATTCTTAAGACTCAACTCCTAATCTTTGCAGAAATAATCCCCATTTTTTTTAGAGGAGGACACTGGGGCAGAGAGAGTGAGAAAGAGACAATGATCACCATTGTCTAATGTTACAGCGTAATCTATGACAGGAAGAACCACAGAGTCCATTGGATTACCGACAGGGTTGTCCTTTATCATCTGATGAATGTATGAAAGTTTTGGAGTGCTAGAAATACAAAAAATGATTACAGTGGTTTAATAAGTAAATGGGCAATGAGAAATGGAGACTGAAGGAGTCTTCTTTCAAGAAGTTTGACTACACAGAAGGACAAGATGTTACTGTAGCTAGGTAGAGGGAGAAGAAACATTTTGATAAGAAGGAAAAAATCTTAACGTGCTGGAGAAAGAGAACGAAGCAGAGGATCAAGATCTGTGAGGAAATGAGTGTGGAGAAAACAAGGAACTGCGAGGTTGGTATAGAAGAAGAAACTGTTCAAAATGTAGATCCTTACTTGAGTGAGCAGAGATAACATTTCACTCTTAATTTTTCTTCATCTATAAAAGGTGGCATAGAATTTGATTAGACATGAGAGTTTCATAAAAGGAAGCACTGGATGAGATCACCCCTAAGGTTCCTTTTAGCACCCATTATCTTTATAACATTTTCTATTCCTTCCCTTAGAACAATCCTTATCAAAGCTAAAATAAGGTGCATTATTTTGTACGAGATCTTCAACTGATACATCTTGGTCAACTACCTTAATGGAAAAGTTTCCTCACCTTTGAAGTGAACTGGCCACTTTGTCTTGCCAGTCTGCTGTTTATAAGAAAGTGCAAGGCTGCTGGTGAGAAAGGAAACAATTAATATCTGGTCCTGAGAAAGTACTTCCTTGGGGAATAAAAATAACAGAAAATACTTCATCTGTGGGAGAGCACTTCTGCAAGGAAATGAGATAATTTCTCAGTTTAGTTCTGATATGTTTCAAAAAACCTCAGCTAAGTCCTAGGGGGAATGTCTTATATCTCACATCTTATTTTTTTAGGAATTTTGCTATAGAGGAAAGAATGTGAACTTTTCTTCATTTAATATTTTGTACACATTTTCTTGGTGTACCTTGCTCCAGTCCAGTGGGTATTCTCAGTAAATATTTTCACTTTTAAAAGATCCCAGAGTCAATAACCTTGTAGCCCAGCTGTTACTGTTTTTGATTGTTCTAAAAATCTTTGAGGTAAAATTGCCATTTGTGAGTTAAAAAATCAATCATAAAATTTAAAAACTGCTTTATCCAGGGTCTCCCCCTTTTATCAAAGAATTAAAATGAGGGACTGAATTTAGTTGTTAACATGACTAACACGGGCCTAAATGTAACTGAAAACTCTGGAATGGCAGTAAAATCAAAGCTACAATTAACAAATGAATTTGTGGACTACAGACTATATACCTATTAAAACTTCTGAATACATACTTATACTTGATTGAAACCCTTTACATTAAAATAATTCATACCTACGACCATATGAAAATAGTTTAAATCCCCCTCATTTGGCTTACTTTAGTCAAAACAATCCTACGACATCTGTTATATTGATAACTCAATATGAAATTAAGCATTTTAACTGGAAATAGGATTAGTGAGACTTTATTTGGTCAACGAATGCCTAATTTTTATTTCTGAAGGGGAGTGCTAGACCATATTTAAGCATTCCTTCGTGAAAAGCCATTTTCCATGAAGCCAAGTGAGAAGATGATTGTCACACCTGTCCAATAGTTTTTTTTTTCCCCCAGGAATAGTGACATGAAATATAAGCCTTTACCACTACAAACTATGGAATTGAAAAATCAATAATTTTAACTGAGCAAAAGAACAGCATGGGATCCAATCAGGAGACAGGAACCACATACTAAACACAGAAAGTTAAATATGAAGAGTTATTAAGTTATGATAGGAGAATCACTATAAAGATTTAAGAAAGGCCAAAGAATGTCCTAGGGCTGAGGTAGAGCACCCAAATGAAGATAAATATGAGAAGGTTCTGTGGTTGAAGCCCTGTTTGTCTCGGACTGTGTAGTTCGCTGGGGTGCCCAGGCCAGAGTGGGCCACAGTTGTAGGACGAGAAGGAACAACCCTCCAGGGCTGGTGAATGCAACCTCAGGAGGAATGGTGCACCCCTGTGGGCAGTCCAGCAGCCTATGTTATCTGTGTTGGGAAGGCTGGGAAGCCACCAATGGGCTGCCCGAACTGAGTATGTGGTTGGAAAGAGTATCCCCAGATGTTCACACACACAGACACACACACACACACACACACACACACACACACACACACACACACCTCTAGTGGACCATGCACTAGAAGCAAGTAAAATCAAAATGTAACATTTAGAACCAGGAATAGAAGGCCCCTCCTCTTGCAATGCCCCTCAGTGTCCTCTACTGACAAAGTTTTAATATCAGTGACAAATAAATAAATAAATAAATATTAAAATTAAAAAAATATCAGTGACAAAACTTACTGTAAAGGACAAATGCTTAAAGAGCCCAGCTTACTATGGCTGGCTAGGTACCAAAGGGCGAACCTGAAGCTGAAGGTCAATAAATTGGTAACCGGCATGTCTTGTACAATGAATATTATTAATTCATAATTATTTTTGTCACAGGCTATCCTTCTTATTAGCTACCCATGTTTCATTTACTTTTATCAATCAGATACATACTGCCTACTCGTTGTTGATCCCCTTAACTACTTTAATAGGCCAACATGGAGGCAAATTTGTTGTTCTACAGATTGTTAATTTCTTCATTCACTGGCAGTTCTCCCAAACTAATAGCAGGTCATCTTTGAATTCTTATAAGCGTTTATCTGCAACTCTTGTATTAGTTGTTGACTTCTACCTCCCCTTATCTCCACTTGTGAATATGTCTCTTTTTCTGTTTTAGAGAAATATCCATCTCTGTGTTCAGTACTATACGAAGTTCTTCCCTCATGAATGGTACGCAATTAGTATTAGCCAATAAAATAATTGGAATAACGATACCATCTCCCAAGAGTGAGAGATGCAAAAAGCACAATTGTTCAAAATTCAACAGCTATAATAACAAAGGCTAAAATACAGAACATTTTATAGTAAAGAACATAAATATATTTCTTTACCTAATTTTCTTTTTTCCTAGAGTCAAGAATTATTACTCCTCACAGAATGTCTATTAATTACCTTTGGTGTTATGTTGGGCATTATGACAAAGAAAAATCTTTGTTCTAAATTTAAGATGGAATTTGGAATCGTATTCGGACCCATCAAGGCACAGTACTCAATTTATATGAAGAGACTAGTTCGTGTAAATACGAACATTGATTTTCTTAAGATCCGTAGTATTGAAGCTTTAAACATGATATAAAATATGTTCAGAGTTTCAAAGAAGTAATGAATTCCATCTTTCTAAAAACAGTTTTTATATACCCAGCTTCTATTTTTTATTTAGAATCTAAATACTTCAGAGTAAGAATCTTGGCAGACTTATACATAGTCTTTAACACTAGTCTTATACAAAGTAGGTTCTCAATATGTATTTGTTAAGTGAATGAATAGTAAATAAAAAGAATGAGTGATGGAAAAATTATTTCTTGCTCTGACCAGCTTCCTGACTGTTCTAGTCCTGGGTCCATTAACTATGAATATTACTATAATGCTAAATCGATGTTATTGGTCAATATTTCCTCTCACTTGTCTATCAGATCGTGCAGTCAGCATATATGCTAATCATAAATATAATATGGAACAATAGACTGTAGGGATGATTAAATAAATGTAAGGCTCAATGATGGAATATACGAAGTCATTAAAATTATATTTTTGGATTATTACTGATGGCATGAAAAAAATATTTAAGATGAACACCTGATACTAAATTGAAACACTATAGGAATTCTATAATGCAAAGAAGAATAAAATTATTTAGAGGAAAATAGTAACATATTGAAAACAATACCCTATTGTTATTTTGGGAAATAATCATGTAAAATCTAATAAGATGGTAAATATTATTTTCTTCATTATGCTTTTCTAAATATTCTAAGTTTTCTATAATAACTATCAATTTTACAATTATAAAAAATTATAAAAAATTACAATTATAAAAAATACTTGGATAATTTTTTAAAAGTTAGACTCAAGTAAGAAAACATATGCCTCAAAATGACAAAAAAGGAAGCAATCATATATTGAATTGACTCATAATGCTAAAGATTATAAAAAAAAATTAAGAATGACTTTGAAAAGCAGTGTTAATCATAACATATATGGGCTCTATAACAGAAGCTTAGAATTTGCATAAGAAATAAAAGAATTATGAAAATTACTATATTATTCTTAGATATAGTTTTACAAAAGTGGTATTTTTATAGAAGTGGTATTAAAGTATGGAACTGTCAGGTGTTAGACATTACCCAAAAACTCTTTTTGGTTTTCATTCTCATTGAATAAACATCTGTTGAGTACCCATTCCAAACTGAAGTAGGCAGTGCTGATAATACTTAGTCACAGCGGACTCTAGGGCTCTAGATGGGCCAGTCTTGCACGGAACTTAGGGGACCGCAAGGGAAGGCTGAAAAATAAGCACACTCAAGTACGACTGGTGCTGTGGTAGTAGCAGACATCAGACATCGGCTGGGCAGCCGCTACACAGCTGGGAAATGAGTCCTCCCGAGAAGCGGTGGTGCCTTTCCAGGCAGAGAAGTAAGCTGTAGCAAAAACCTGGAAACAGAAACAGCTTCTGCCATTCACAGAAATGCAATCAGTTCGGCAGGACTAATGGTAGGGTAGATAGGCTGTGGGGACTAAAGAAACCTAGACAGCGCACAGAAGCCAGTCACCTAAAGAAACTTGGTTTTTATACGAGGGCATCACTTAGAGTTTCAAAAAGTGGCGATTTGATGTGCTTGTTAGAAGGGTCCCTGCTGGCTGTGTGGAGGGCTGACTCCAAGTAGGGAAGATGAAGACCAACAGAACATTCTTACATTGGTTTGGTTGACGGATGATGAAAGTCCAAACAAGAGTGTTAGAACATTGAGGGCACCTGAGTGGCTCAGTCGATTAAGCGACTGACTCCGGGTTTTAGCTCAGATCATGCTCAGGCTCCCGAGATCCAGTCTCACCTTAGGCTCTGCGCTCAGCATAAGTCTGCTCAAGATTTTCTCTCTCCCACTCCCCTCTCACTAGCACGTGCTCTCTCTCCCTAATAAAACAAAACAAAACAAAATAAAAATAAAATAAAATAAAAATGTGAGAACATTTATCTTTTTTGATCTCTGATTTACTTTGCAAAATTTTTTGTTCATTTTTATTAGAACTTACTGAACCAAAACGATGATGTGTGCGGCTAATGGAAAACCTACTGGTATAAGGTGACAAGTATTTTCTCTATCAGCATAACTTCTAGGGACTAGTTAACCTGCATTATAATAATCTCAATGAGTACATGTCTACAGTGTAACGGACATAAATGTACCATTGAATTTGATGAATTATCAAATTCATCCTTGTCATATAAAGTTTTGGTCTCAGGACCCTCTTATATTGTTATATTATTAAGGACCCCAAAAAGCTTTTGTGTACATGGGTTAAGTTTACTGATATTTATGATATTAGAAATTAACAGAGAAATTATGAAAATATTAATTTATAAATAACATTAACAAACCAATCACATGTTAAAAAATAATATTTTAAGTGAAAAATAATCATAGTTCTAAAAGAAAAAATCCGAGAGTGGTGTTATTTTATAGATTTGTAAGTCTCTTTAATGTCTGGCGTAATGTCCAGATCCTTAAATCAACTTCCACATTCAATCTATTACAATTTACATTTGGATGAAAAAAATCTGGCTTCACATAGATTTGTAGTTTGAAATTTTTAATAGTTTTCACTTAAATGGGAACAGTCTTCTTGGATAATCTACAGAAACTAGACAACTGGAATCTGAAACTCTTGTCAATGGACTTGGACTTTGCTGCCCTAAAATCTATTGGTCTATTTCACACTTTGAATGGATCCACTATCCCTGTATGATTTTGTATCATTACCCATTGTTCATTTGTAAATGTATCGGTTGACTGACTTATGCAGGTCTTTGAAATGCTGAAACATTTCATTATCCATCTGTTAACATCACTACTAATCTCATCAGAAAATCCTTTAGGTTTTGAGAAGCTGCTGAGTTCAGACAGAAGTTTTCAAAAATTCTAATTTTCTCTTGGAAGTTCCAATGCTCTCATTGGTAACAAATATTCTCAGTTATTTTTCTTGAAAAGACAAGCTCGCTTCGTTTTCAAAAAATTAGCTGCCAAATAGCCAAGTCAGAATGACCAGAATTTGTCTGTCAGTCATCCTTTCAAGTAGAAACGATCTTCCATGGAAAAGCAGCCAGTTTATTTGTACTCAAACAACTGCACAGTGATTTCTTTTGAGTCAACCACCATCTTACTTTGGAATGTGGTGCATATTCTTCATGTATATTTCCAACTTCAGCACACAGAATATTATAACTGGCTTTAAATGTAATGACTTTATTTATTTACCTGTTTTTACAAGGAGTGAATGGCAGTGAAGAATACAATGGTGACGAGTACAGTTTGGTGCCTCTGTCTTGATACGTTTAAGGCTAGGAGTTTTAATTGTTCTTGTACCAGAAGGACAAATGTCAACATAGTGAAAAAAAGGAAAAATTCTTTTGTGTGATTATGAAAGTAGTTTCGACCTAAGTGATGCCCTAAAAGCTTTCAAGGAGGGGCGCCTGGGTGGCTCAGTGGGTTAAAGCCTCTGCCTTGGGGCTCAGGTCATGATCTCAGGGTCCTCGGATGGAGTCCCGCATCAGGCTCTCTGCTGAGCAGGGAGCCTGCTCTGCGCACCCCCACCCCCAGCCTCTCTGCCTCTCTCTGTGTCAAATAAATAAATAAAGATCTTTAAAAAAAAAAAAAACAAAACCCCTTGGTGGCCTAGTCAGTCAAGCGCCCAACTCTTGATCACAGCAAAATGCCTAAAAAATTTAAAGAAAAAAGAGGGAGAGTAAAGGAGAATGAGATAAGGTCTGAATAAGATAAGAGCAAGCTGGGATTCCATTCTTTGTTATTGTGTAGGAAGATTTATGGAGCCCACCCTTGTGTTTTCTTTTTTCTTTGCTTACTGATGTCTATTTAAGTTCTTAATTATGTTCTAATTTCCTTTTATGGAATGTCTTCAAAAGTCAGTCTTCATTTGTACAGGTTGATTTATAAACCTCTAAATGCCTTATATATTGGTGTGCAACCTTCCAGACTCCTCAAACCTCTGAAACCCGGAACGCCGAGGCCCACTGAAATGATGGCATTCTAGACCTGATGCCTGTCTGTTGCCTCTTTGGTTTTGTACCAACACACTGACACACATAGCCCAAAATACCACTGGCCTTTTTAAATGGTGTATCACATTCCAGGATAATAGGAAAACTGCTGCCTGGGAGCATTTGTCAAGTCTCAAAGTTACTCTTTCCAGGATTTTCAAATCCACTGAATTTCTTAGACTGCAATATTTCATGTGACAGAATTCACTGAGTCTTTTCTCATCTATGAATATATGATCAGAAATCCTGAACTCTGGTTTCTTTTCTGTATTCAATATTTTTCTTGATTTTAAAATTATTAGGATTTACTTAGAAATAATCTAGATATTGTCATCTAAGACTTGCCATTACTCATCTACTCCTCTTCCCAGAGATCTGTCTCACTATCTCTCCACACGAATAATTCCACATCTCCAAATGCAAGGTATACTAATCATGACCCTCATTGCTCCATCCTGTCCTCTGGCTCAATAGTATCCATTGTTAATGTATTCTTATGATTCCATTTGATAACCTTATAAATTGATTTTGCCAATTTGATGAGTTTTATTGGAAGTAGTTTAAACATTTATGGGGGAAAAAAAAAACCATTTATGTACAGGGCACCTGGGTGACTCAGTCGGTTAAATGTCTGCCTTCAGCTCAGGTCACGATCCCAGGGTCCATGTCAGGCCCCCTGCTTAGGGGGGAGTCTGCTTCTCCCTCTTCCTCTGCCCCTCCTATCCACTCATTCATTCTCTCTCTCTCAAAGAAATCAATACAATCTTTTAAGAATATTTATGTACAAATTGCAAAAATATTTACAGGGTTTTTTGGTTTGCTTTTGATGTTCTCAGTCTGAGGTCAATTTTTACTAAAGCAATCCATTGCAAATAATAGGTGTGTCACAAATATAAGATGACTTTCCTAAAATGTTGCTGAATTCTAAAGGGAGAGAAGTTAGATTACCAACTTACACAGTTTTTAGAATAACACTTCTTTGACATGTAAAGCTAACTTTATATTAGACGCCTTCCCAAAGCTCATCTATTGTTACAAAATTTGCAGAATACTAATTTTATCATAGAGAGTTTGTGGGCTGATAAAATATTCAAACATTCAACTGTTTATTTAATAACTTTATATTGTGTTTAATATTTTGATACAGATCCAATAAGGATCTTTATACAAAATAGATTTACCCAAATACATTTGAGAAATAATGTATGCTAACATTCTTTTAAATCTTATCATATTTAAGTAATATCTATACCCAATCTGGGGCTCAAACTCGCAACCCCAAGATCAATAGTCTCATGTTCCACTGACTGACCCAGCCAGGCTCCCCTGGTAACTTCTTATTATGAGTTTTAAACCAAGTGCCCCATGCTAACTTTTTCTTATGAGTTTTAAAACAACACATGCTTATTTTGGGGAACTTGTACAAAAAATATTTGGCATATAAAATAATTTTTTTTTAAAGATTCTACCTATTTATCCGACAGAGAGAGACCACAAGTAGGCATAGAGGCAGGCAGAGAGAGGGGGGGGAAGCAGGCTCCCCACCGAGCAGAGAGCCCCGGGACCATGACCTGGGCTAAAGGCAGAGGCCCCAACCCACTGAGCCACCCAGGTGCCCCTAAAATAAATTATTAATAGCGATAATTTTGCTTGTATAGAGTAGGGGTCATTTTGTCATCTTTATTCTGGTATACTTTTCCTTCTTACTTTATGTAATGAGAATGTATTACTTTTGTTATAAGAAAAATGAGATTTAATAGCCTATTTTTTAAAAAGAAAATTTGTAAAGAAGAAAATAAAAATCATAATCTCATAAACTGGAAATAACTATTACATTCTTTCTGGTTTTTCTTTTCCTAAGTAAAAACACTATTGTTTCTCGTTTTTCATTACTGAGATCATAAAATATATAAATATATAAATATATATATATATATATATATATATTTGTGTGGTATTTTTTATGTACCCATTATACATTATACCTTGGGCAACTGTGCAGAGAAGTAAACATTCCTGAAACATTGTGTTTCATGGCTCTATAAAATCTCAATATTTGTAAGGACCATGGTTTATTTAACCATTTTTCTAACATTGTATATGTAGACTGTCCTAAATTTCATTTGGGTGGAATTACTCTTCCTAAACAGGGAATAGTTTGGTAGGACTATCAGTGGAAGGATGCAGTTCACCTTTGAGTAAGGTGATCAGATTTATAATCCAAACTTGACCAACCGATGCTCACTTCCTAGAATTTTAATTTTTAATCCAAGAGATGAAAGAAAGAAAAGGGGAAAAAAAAAAGCCTAAGGTAGTTGAATGAATTCATCCTAGGGGATAATAGCACCTTGCAGAAACCACTAGAGACCACCAGAAAAGTCTACCAGAAACCACCAGAAAGTCCCACGTAAGGGCTAACCGACCATCATAACCTTTCTTACTCTTGTCGTTTCCAGTCTAGATTTCAACTACTCCTCAGCTCCATGAATTATGCTAAGATATTACTTTTATACTTAAATTAATCTCAGTCTCAGTTGCTTATTGAAGCACTTTGAAATTAATTATTTATAAATTTTTCATGGATTCCTAATTTTTATATCCTTTTATGTCACCTTTCTCATTGAAACAAGTAAGAGCCCGAGCTAAGTAAACTTCTCATAGATTACAAATACAACCATGACGTTACAGGCACACAAGTGTAATCAGTGGCACCACTCTTGTTTCTGCCCACTTTGTTATTCATCACACCCCTTGAAATAGAAGCCTAATTAATTGCCTTTATTGGACTATTAACACATATACAGGCAACTCATTAACCACTGGGAGAAACTTATGAATAATGAAAACTCACCATTAGTACAACAATAATTTTATCAACAACAAAAAAAGACTTATCAGTTTCTATCTTCTTTGCTCATTATTTTAGCAGTCATTAATATACCAAAGACAACTACTATGAGCTGAATTGTTTCCCCCTCAAAATTCATACGTCAAAGCCCTAACCCCTAGAAGCTCAGAATGCGACTGTATTTGGAGACTTTACAACTTAAAGAGCTGGCTGAGTTAAGATGTGGTTATGAGGATGGTCTCCATTAAAATTTGACTGGTGTCCTTATAAGAAGAGGAAATTTGGACACACAAAGAGATGCTAGGGAAGCATACACACAAAGCAAAATCCATCTCGGGACAGGGAGAAGGCTGCCATCGGCAAGTCAGTAAGAGAGGACTCAGAAAAAAACAAACCTGAGGAACACCTTGATCTTGCCCTCCCAACCTCCAGAACTATAAGAAACAAATTTCTGTTGTTCAATCTGTGGTATTTTGTTATGGCAGCCCTAGCAAACCTATACAGCAAGCAACCCCATTTGAATGGCACTCCTCTATTTCAAGGTCAGCAGTTTCCCCGAATGGTTTCATAAACATGAAACAAAAGCAGACAAAAAATATACATTATAAAGAACATGGATAGTGTTTGCATAAGTTTGGGAGGAAATGTGCAATACAGTAGGGATATTTCTTAGAAATTATCAGTAATCTTTCTGCAAAAACATTAACTCGTTACTCATTACCTTGTTCACTTTCCAGCAGAGTCACAAATGAATATGCTTTCAGTTATAGGAAAAATTTTGACAAGAATTTAGGTTAAAAAAGCGTTTAACAGTTACAGGTATGTAGGCCAATTTTCTTATACTTAAAGTTATATGGATTCTCAAAAAAGAAGACTTTCCCTGCTCTTTTCTTAAAGAACAAAGGCAACCATAGCACCAGTATGTCATAACTGCTTATAAGAACACAGACGCACGTAACATGCTGCCCGACCAGCAGGAGTAACGTGACGATTCAGTGGGGGAAACAAGATTCCTTCCAACAATTGGAGGCTAAATGCTTGGTTCCCGGACCTGTTTTGAAAGTGTAAACCGAACTACAGTTGTATTAGTTGCATTATTAACTTAGCTCCACGTTCTGTTTTGTTCCCTATCTACTTATATTTTATGTACCTTTTAACCTCATATATGATCTGTCATTAACTTTGCCATTTTACCCTTATTTCCTATTTACCCATTGATTGTGGAAACCTAATGGGAACTAGAGGGTAGGATTTGTCTTGAAATTATCTGATGTACCTGATCAGACCCTGATGGCACCTCATTGTCTGGAACAATGTCACCTCCAGCTTGTTTCAAGCCCTCCCTTGCCTCAAGGTTTCAAGAGATGCCTCACCCTCCTCACTTGGATTCGTCTTCTTCCTCCAAACGTATAGTAGCTGTCCCTAGGCTCAACATGGCAAGGTAACTTTGGGAATGACCTGCCTTCTCATTGATTTGCCCTTCTGATAATAAAGCTTTCTTTGCTTCAAAACCCATGTCTTGCACATCGGCCTACTGTGTAATCAGGTGCATGGACAAGTTTAAGTTCGGGAAGGAACTCGTGCTGGGTCCACTGAACATCAACAGGCAAAAGAATGAAGTTGGATCCCTGACTCACGTTATTTACAAAGCTTGACTCAAAATGAATCACAGACATAAATGTAAAAGCTAAAACTATAACTAAAAGAGAAAAAAAGGAATAAATTGTCACGACCTTGGCTTAGGTGACAGTTTCACATATATGGCATCAGAAGCACAAATGACAAAAGAAAAAATTAAAGCCAAAAACTATAGATGCTTTTATCACAGTTCAAGTTAAGGTTGAGGGCAGAGCACCAAAGGAGGAAGAGGCCCTAAGAGAAGGAGAGGATTTTCACCACTTACAGGGTTAAAAGCAAGGTTCATTCTAAGAAGCGAATTTCACACTCCCTAGACAGAAATTACAATATTTGTAGGTAACTGAGAGGGAGTGGGAGCAAACAGCTAGGAGATATAAAAAGATACACCATTAGAATGTGAATTCTGAAGGAATAAAAATATAACGACACATTTAATACAGACAAAAATGAAAACTGATGTTTATATTTTTCCCATATTATTTTGAGATCCTATTAATTCATTTGCAAAAAAAGATTTGTTCAAACACTTCTGAGCGCCTGCTGTGTCCTAAGGAACCTGGGGGATGGCAGACTGGTTTCCATCCTTACCATCAGCCCACATGTCCCAAATTTAGCCATTTCAGAGGAAAGTGCTGAAGGGTAAGCAAGATGGACAGGTTGCCTGGGGCATTGTTGGGTTTTGGGTTTTTTTGTTTTGTTTTGTTTTTTAATTTTAACTGATTATTAGCCATCTAGCCAAAAATCTCAGATTTTTTTTATCAAATAGCGCCTTTTAAACATTTTTTGAGCCAATTTCACAACATTCTAGGAAACAGCATTTTTCAGAGAACTTTACAAATTGTTAAAACTTTTTGGTGTGTAAAAATAAGTGATTTTGGTTGGTTTTCTTGTGTTTTGTTTTGTTTTGTTTTGTTTTTTTACCAGTAATTTGGCACCATTAAATATGCGACTTAAATTTACTTGACATTGTTCCTTGGTTTCTTTTTACAAATGCCAGGGCTCCCCAGATCTGACTGGTCACGGCCCCAAGTCCTTCCATTTCTTCTGCTCTCAGGCCTGCTAACAAGGTGGGTGCCAGTCCTCATTCCTGTGAGACACTGTGCCCTTGGGGACCTTTGTGTTTTCTCTTCTCTAGGGGCCGACCGCTCTTCTCTTACCTCACTGAGGTAAAAATAACTTTCCGCACCTCTTTTGCTTTCTCTCTGCATGACCCCTTCATCCTCAGTATTGCTTTACCCTCCTTTATTTTTCTTCAAAGAACATATAGTCTCTGCCATTTCATTACACACTAAGTCTACTAACTCCATCACTAGACCGAAAGCACCACGTGGGCAGCGATTTTGTCTAATGCACCATATTCCTGTACCCAGTAGAGGGCTGTCCTATACTATAGGAGGACATAATCTTTTTTCCAATGAATGAGTATAGTACATTTAGGAAATCATTCTAAATCAAACTATATGAAATTTCAGATGAACTGACATGGGGAACAAAGGCAAAAGATTTACAACTTACTGCCCATTGGCAGGTCCTTGGGACAGGCAGAGTGATCTTCCTCTAGGAACTCAACTGCCTTTGTCCATTCTTCGCTGAGCACAAAAGGCAATCTTAGTTTAACATTAACCCACCTTCAGAATCTTGTGAGTCTCCTTTAACATATAAGAATTCCTTTGGAAACTTCCTTATCTCTACTCCCCCCCTCCCCACCCCAAGATATGACCATCCTTCCAATCCTTCCAGCATGTGACCCACAGATAGACATCCAAAGGGTCTCATGACTGAGATTTTACTAGACAGCAGTAAATGGCCTCTTCCCCAACAAGAGCTATCCCCTCAAGGTCCTGGAAACATTGCTTCCAAATTCCTAAAAGACTTATGCTATCCCAAACCCTCTCCCAACTTGAAAGTGTATAATAGGTCACTCCTCATCACCCCAGTGCAGCCCTTTCTGCCCAAGGGTCCTGTCCATGTGCTTTAATAAAACCACCTTTTTGCACCAAAGATGCCCCAAGAATTCTTTCTTGCCCATTGGCTCTGAACCCCAATGTTTCCACATCAGAATTACAGCCACCGCCATACAGGAACTGTGCTACCCGAGTCCTGATTGTCTGGGCTAGATCCTAGCTCTACCGTCACCCCAGTGATCAGGGATGGTCGAAAGCACAGACCCTGCAACCAGTCTGACTGGTTTGTTTGGGCTCTGCCACTTACTGCCTAACCCAGGGAAAGTTAATCTCATTGGGCCTTGGTTCCCTTATCCATAAACTGTTGATTAATAACAGTACCTACCTCACAGATTAAGTGGCAATATATCTGTAAAGTTCTGCTCAGAATAGTGGTTGGGATGGAGTAAATACTATGCATCTTTGCTAAATAAAATAGTTAATAAATCGGAATCTAGGGACAGGGACAAAAGTTGGAAAAGCACAGTTTGGGGAAATTTGGTTTAAATTTTTTTTCCCCTGACTCCCCTGAGTTGCTCAGAAAATAAATCCCTTCCTCACACAGGTACAATCTAAACAGAGATGTGAAACACGCTTAATTGACTAATCAGAATTTCAAAGGATAGCGATTACTTCACAAATCACAGCCCATTGACCCAAAGATGAAGCCCAGAAAAGCATCAATAGCTCATTCTCAGTCCCTCTCCACCCTCCTCTGTAATTTCTTTCCTCCCCTCCCCTCCCCTTCCAAGGTAGCTGTTTACCTGACAGGAAGTAATGGGTTTGGTCTATAATACCTTATACCAAACCCCTTCGCCACCCCCCAACCCCCAGCTAAATTTTGAAAGGGTGCTTCAGGTGTCAGACTCATACCAATATAAACCCACGAGGACTGCCAGGTCTGTGAAGTCCTAGGGGTAACTCCAAACAAGCCCCAGGTTTTTCCCTTCCTTTTCGGCAACCCACAGAGAAGGTGCTCTTGTGTTCTCTCTCAGAATCTCCCGGTTTCCCCGACAGTGCCCTTTATACAAGGAATCTGAATATTTCTTACAGGACTCCTCTAGGAGATTCTGGAGCTTTCATTCATATGTTGGTGTCAATAAAGTTCGCTTATGGGTCTCCAGTCTTCCTTTGTCCTGGTATTTCTAGCTGTTAATGGAGCATCCTGGCTGAGACCCCCAGTGCCTTCTTGGATACTGTAAAATTAATTAGGCCTCCAATTGTGCTTTCCTTTCCCCTCCCATGGATGGAGAAACCCTTTCCACCATGACTAAAAGGGAAATTGCCCTAATAAATGAGTCTCCAGATGCCAAATTTTCCAGCAAGAAGGTGCCATGTAAACAGAGACTATTAGTATTGGTGGCAAATCCAATGTATTAATTACTTTTACCAGTAAGAGCATTCCAGATTTGTTGGCTACCTAAAAAAAAAAATTTTTGAAAAAACAAACCAACCATGTGAAGAAAGGAGAAAAAAAAAAAAGCCATACAAAAGAGTTGCAGTGAGTTTAATGAAAACTAATTGCATTGCTGGATTCACTCGATGAAACCAACCACTGTCCTCAGCTCTAGTGGTTTATAATGTTACTTCACCCTCTCCACGAAATTGTTTTCCCGTAAATCTCTGTGGCCATCCATTCCTGTCTACAATTATGTTCCTAAAATAGATACCATCTAAAAATCTCTTCAAGGAGCTTTGTGGAGGAAGGCCTAAATGGCAGCAGTGCTCCTAGAGAGGGAAGCAATGGTCTCGCAGCAATTACAAGAGTATCAGCCACAAAGAAGAGGTTCAAAGGAATTTTTCACCAGAGCTATTCTTCCAGAACGCCCAACCTAGGGGAAAGAAAAGTGTCAGGCGTCCAGTGAACGTGCACAAGCCCCAGGTTGCATCACCCTGGAGGGCCGGTCTGGCAGCAAATAGGAAAGGTAAGCTACCCCCTGCTCTGCACGGGAGAAACCCAAGCCGGAACCACCAGCCTCAGCATGGAATTTTCCTATTTCTGTTGGGCATCATCCTCTTGGGATGCTTTAAAGTGCTTTATGGAGAAATCCGTCCTGTTACTACACTAGCGCATCAGAAACACCACGTGAACCTGTCAATCCACAGGAAGAGAAGGCACATTTTCTAGGTGTGAGAGCAACAGCGTCAGCAATTCGCAAGTTTGCCTTCGAATCTCAGGAAATATTTAGTCCCATGCACAGATGGACAGAGCATTCCCCTGCGTTCGCTTCAATCGGTTCTCAAGACACGCGAAAAAGCACCTACCGTCACTCGATTTGGACCGATGGGGTAAAGAGGAGGGAAGCTTCTCCGTGAGTGAATGAAGAGAACAAAAAGAAATAGGAGAAGTAAACGTAGGGAGGGGGGAGTCTTTAAACACATACCTCAAACAGGTAGGAGAGAGGGGAATCCATAACAAAGATGTATTTGTAAAGCCTCCCGTCCACCCGGAGACCTTTCTTGTGCACTTTGGAAAAGCCAGCCGGTTCCCCCCGGGAACCGAACCGCATCTGCAGTCTCACTGCTCGTCGTGACCTCTGTCTAATTAAAAGTAACTCGGTGTGTCCTGCCTGGCGGTCCACGGAAGAAGGGACGCTCCCACTTCCCCCAAGCTCCTTTTGTGGCGCCCTTCGATCTGAGTTAGGGGGAATACATCATTGCTCCCTTCTTGTCCAAGGCAGGATGCATTTCTTCTCCAAAGCCCAGCCTCTGCGCGAGGAGGCTGAACACCGCTGCAGTGCTGAGCTCCAGCATTGCCCCGCTACCTCCTTCCTTCCTGTGGGGTTAACACTGAGATCTAATTTTTGCTCCATCCTTAGGAACAATATGACCTCTATTCACAGCTAGCTAGTCCGGTTCTAAAGCACGGGTGACGGAGGGGCTTCAAAAGAAGACCTTGAATAGGATGAAGGCAAGCAAAGGCAAGGAGAACTGGCCAGGTTCCAAGCTATTTCAGGCCAAAGAATCCCATCTTGTATCAAGATGCTGACTGCAAAACAAACCTGATTTCAGTTCGTGGAAGGTGGAGAGAGGAGGGGGAGGGGATCGGGAGGAAAAGGGGAGGAGAAGAGAGGGAGGAGGGGGACTGTTGGTCCGAATTCACAAACGAAAATGGACTTCCTGCTCAGCCCCAACTGTATATCCGCGGGCTCTTTTTCCACAGGAATAACTGAAATGAATATGACTAAGATCACAACGAAACAACCAGATGGCTTACCTGATAAAAAGGAAAATCACCCATCTGCAACGAGGAACAGCATCTCCCAAAGACCAGATGACAACACCGTGCCTTCAAATTGTTCAGATTCCTTTTGCAAAGGGTGACCATGTATTTACAAGGGCTGCAGTCTCACTGAGGTAGGACACACACACACGAACAACACACGCACACATACACACATGCACCACAGACCTCTGCAGTATCCTCTCGGCTTCATCCTCGCCTCACTCTATGGTACCTAATACAAATCAGCAAACAGCTTGTTAAAAAAAAAAAAAAAAAAAAAAAAGTAGAGGTAGCACCTTACATTACATCGCCATCCAGTGGTCAAACGCTAAATATTTTCTCACCAATCAGATTTACGTGTTTTTTCTCAACCTCTTTTCTGTTTCCTTCTTTCCCTCTTCTTCCCTCTGGCTCTCTCACTCTTGCTTCCTCTTGTTTCTCCTTCATTTCCAGTTGCTCTATCATATCAAACACCTGATGACTCCAAGATAAGAAAGTTTAAAAATAAATATAGCTATCTTCAAGCATAGCTAATATCTTGTGTTGCTTTTGCATTTTTCTTTGTCACTTTATTCTCACTATGAATTATTGCTATCTTCACAAATTGTGTAACTTGCGAAAAAAGCGCTGTTTTCTTATTCCACCAGGAGAGAACTGGGTGGCCCTTTATTGCTTGTCTGTGGCTTTCCTTTGAAGATCTACTTGAAATTTTTCTCATTGGGAAGGTTGTGTTTAGTAGAAGGTTCTGCATTATAGCGAACATCTCAGTGGGAGAAGATATAAGTTTTACTTCAATTTCAATACCCTTGAGCACATGCCTTCAAGCGAGTCACTAGCTCTTCACAAAAACTTACATTGTGTCATCTTCATCTATATTTAGATGTTAACCAAGATTATCTTCCACTCTAAATGACTAGTTTTATTATACTTTATCGCAATGTTTCCTCATCTTGTGGAGTTGACCTAAAGCTTAATTACAATAACATGTTTTGCTAAGCAAATAATATATTTTTTGAATCGAATGAAGTAACACCGATTGATAGAATTATAAAACCCAGGGCACCTGGGTGGCTCAGTGGGTTAAAGCCTCTGCCTTCAGCTCAGGTCATGATCCCAGGGTCCTGGGATCGAGCCCCGCATCGGGCTCTCTGCTTGGCAGGGAGCCTGCTTCCCCCTCTCTCTCTGCCTGCCTCTCTTGCCTACTTGTGATCTCTCTCTGTCAAATAAATAAATAAAATCTTTTAAAAAAAAAAGAATTATAAAACCCTTCTATCAGGTGTTCCCAAGACAATGGAGCATCCAGGCAAAACTATTTGTAACTCTAGGAACTGAGAATAGAACTTTCTCTGCTGTGTACTTAAAACTGAAACTGTCTTTAGCATCCCGTCGTGCGTAAACTCACAATGAACTATGTAGATTAGTAGTTTGCAGTAAATATTTCATCCAGGTTGCTTTCCACCTAACACAGTTACTGTTGACAACTCTCATTGGGTGTGTTTTACCATTTATTAAGTGGCATAACCTTCAGTATTTCATCCATCTATTCCTTACCACAGAACAGTATAATGGTTACTATTAATATTATTATAACTATTCCTTGTGCAGCTGAAAATTCTGAGGCTTTCCGAACATTTTCAATAAGACTCCACACATAGCTTGCACAGCAGAAAAACTAAGGTTGTTGGTTCTGAAATCTATTGAATCTTTGCAACATACTTAAAAGTCCACCTTTTCCCCGTTCTAGAATCACAAGGATATATTGTTTCTTTGTTCGCAAAACATTCGCTGAATCTTTTTAAATAAATTACTCATGCCCCCCGTCTTCTCATCTATAAAAGAAGGAAACTGAGTAATCATTTCCTGTTCATCTCAGCAATTCTGTATTTTCACCAAAGCCAATCAAGGTAGCATGAACACATTAATTGAAGTTTTTCAGTGTCTGGGAAATGGTGGTGTTCAGTCTCTGGTAGAGTCAGGGCAATGTTGAAAGGAGCTGGAGGGACTGGTGACCATTATTTAGTAAGTAATTACTAAGCTGTGGGAGCTGAAGAAGTGGGAAGTATGTGCACTAACAGGCAGTATATTTTTTTTAATGTTAGGCTAATATATTTCATAGAAACAGTACTTATAGCTTAAACGTATAGGCATAAAAATAAGAACACCATTGGCCACATGCTTTCATGCTTTCTCATTGCTTATTATAAAGGTCAACTTTTTCAGTGGCTGCTCACAATAGTCCTCTGAACATCTATCTCCCTCGCTCTGGTCCGCAGTGGTGGACCTGTGCTCCAGGCCCCTGAGGACCTGAGCAGGGAAGGGTGTCTGTCCTTCTGACCTAGTCAAACAGAGCTGCTCCGTGTGATTCTGGAGGCTGTGGGGGCCAAGCTTCATCAGAAACACACACCCCAAACCAGGTGGGCCAAGGCACTGAGAGCAAGGAATCACATAGGAGTGGAAGCAGTGACAAAGAACAGAGCCAGAAAACTTGCAATGACTTCTGTTTCCCATTCCAGTCCTTCCCAAGATAGAGATACTTTGCTGACTTGGGCTTCCACGATAAACACAAATAAACTCCATTTTCACTTTGTTGAACTTAGTTTCAGCTACTCTGTGGAGTCCTAGCCAGTTCACTCATTGCAGGAATCCCAATGCCCCAAACACCGCTCACGTTCTGGGCATCTGACATTTCATTAATTCACCTCTTCAAGCTCCTGCTATGTACACACTGGGCACTTTTCCAGAAACTGAACTTACATGAGTGAACAAACCAGATCAAAACCCCTCCATTAGTGGAGTTTACGCCAACCTTTTAAACAGATGGAAAGTCACACTATTTTCACTGTGCACACCACCCTTCTGCCTCTATATCTTGGTTCACAATCTTCACTTCTCTTGACAGATCTTCCCCTGTCCACCTCCCCTCCCCATCCATCCATGGAAAATTCTACCCACGTTTTAGCTCACATATCCTTTCTTCTCTAATATCTTTCTTGTTTCCTCAGTAGGGAGAATCTTGTTTCTTGTGTTAATTAAAGATCAGCTTCACGTTTTATTTTGTGGAATATGGTGGTTTGTTAAATGGAAGGAACTGAACATGAGAATAAATGGCTGCTCAGATAGACGGAAAAACAAAGGCCAAAATCCCACCCATGAAAGAGGATTTTTAAGGACTAGCCTGTCATTCTGTACACAAGACATTTCATTCATCAGAGCTGAAGCAGTTTAACACCATTGGTAACTTTAAATATTCCTCATATAAACCTTGGCTTAAAGGCAGAATATGAGTTAGTTTGTTTGTTTAAAAAGGCTCCACGCCCAGTGCATGGCTCAAACTCATGACCCTGAGATCAAGACCTGAGCTAAGATCAAGAGTCGCACACTTCACCAACTGAGCCACCCAGGCACCCCCAAATATGAGATTTTAATTAAATTAGTGTGGCATACACTTAAAGTCACACACTCATGAAAGTTGGCAAAAGATAAAGTAAAAACGAAACTCTGTATTAAATCTTACCACGATTGCATTGTCTCTTTTGACCTTGTGCTAAGAGCTTTCTGTAGATTTCTTCACCTCCCAGATTCTAAACTCCCATGGAACCAGTTCTGTATTTTATTTACCTTTATGAAGCAAGTTAATTTATTGAGAAATAATTTTCTCTTTCTCACAGTTAGCTTTCCAGTTTCAAAGAATGAAAAGATAATTTCCCCCCTTTACTTCCCACCCTTAATATTAGCCATTCCAGGAGATCTCCTGACAACTTGTCTCAGAAGGTAGGAGGAACACACTGGCCATTTCCTATGTGACAATACTTCCACCTGTGAATGCACAGCTTTGCTCAACTGCTAAGAGGCTTAGGCTATGCCCTTCCTATGAGAAAGTTTCTAATAAAGGAAAGAGAATGAAAGCATAAGATGTCCTTTTAGTCTTTGCCTTGTTCTCTCTGTCATGAGAACTGGATCATGACTTTGGTACAGCTCTGTTGGGGGCTAACAGCAGCGGTTCACTGCTCAGTGCACCAAAGGAAAAGGATGCTCTATTGGGACCTCACGGCTGTCAGTATATTTTAGGTATTAAAGAGAAAGAGAGGTCACTCAGACGGAAAGAGCTGCACTGGGTCTTGCTGTCCGTCAGTTCCAAGACAGGAGAACTTTCTGCTGTGATTAGGACTTTGAGAGTGCAAGGGGAGAGCTCGGCATTAGAAGGCCAAAGAATCGGTGTGATTAATAATGTGATGTTAGCTAGTTGTTTTCTTGCATAGAAAATAAAGGGAATTTTTTTACCAGAACATTATGCTTGATGCCCATCTCTTGGAGTTCTGAACCTTTTAGTCAGCTGCCTTATAAAAAGAGTTAATTAACTATTAATCAATTTGGGGTTTGGCAGGGAGAAGGAGCTCATCCTTGGTCTTTGAGGCAAAACTTCCCAAAGTAATGGTCAAATCATTGTGTTCTGAATTGTGGATTCCCTTGCTTGGAATTATAAATGACAGTTGAGTTTTAAAGGAGAAAATGTGAATAGATCTTTCTGTAATTTGTTTGGGAATCTAGGCTCACTGAAGCTGGGTCCTCCCTGAAGGAAAGGGATTGGGATACCAGTGTCTGGAGTTGAAACCGGGCAGGGGTCTGACTCTGGGATCCTGTCCCAGAGGATATAATAGTGATGCTACGTGGGCCTGTGGATGATGGCAGGCCTGATGGAATGGAGATTCCAATACCCATTGCATATGCCGGAGTCAGAATTTGAACCCAGTTTTTGTGATTCTACATCCACAGGACCACTGTATCATTCCCTGGCTTCAAATCCTGGCTTTAGCTCATGTGATTGGAAAATGGAACTCAGCTAAAGAACAGTTTATTGTAGAACTGTGATTCCACAGTAAACATAATTTACCACTTTTGGACATCATTCTCAGATATGGATTCTCCAGTACTGTGTGTGTGTCTATACACACACGTATATGTATATGTATACTACACACACGTATATTACACAAATATATTACACACACGTATATATGTATAGACGCATGATAATACACACATCATTCTGCAAACATTTACTACTAATTCCTTGATCTCCCCCAAGCACTTATTAATATAGTGCCTTAAGCAGCCACTATTTTAGAAATAGAAAACATTTCCTAGCAGAAAATAATAAACTCTTTACTTTTCAGGTTAATTTGTCCTTCTGAAAGTGAGCTAGAAAGGAGTATAGAATTTACCTGCTATTACATAAATAAATGCAGAAAATGCCATTTAGATCCATCTCTTAGGGACCATAGCTAACCAGTTTTTTATAAAGTTTAAAGTTACAATTTATTGATAGCATAAAACTGGTCTATTGCATTTAGACTGTCTCACAGGTACTAGAAGATAAACATTTAAAATCATGGTAAAGTCCACACACCCCATGAAAGAAAGAAAGAAAGAAAGAAAGAAAGAAAGAAAGAAAGAAAGAAGAGAAAGACAAAGAACGAGGAATAGAAAGAGAGAGAAAGAGAGGAAGAAAGGAAGAAAGGGAGGAGGGGGGGAGGGAAGGAAGGAAGGAAGGAAGGAAGGAAGGAAGGAAGGAAGGAAGGAAGGAAGGAGATCAAAATATTTGAGCCCACCCCCCCACACCCCCGGAATTTACTGAATAAACTGTAACAAGTTTGTGATTTTTTTTCACTCACAGATTGCCATTCTTAAAATCACCTACAATATATTGAGCCTAAATAATTGGAATTATTTTTCCTACTGAATCTATTCTAAAATGTTTCTCAAGTAGCCAGAACCTGTGCTTGCAGGCACACAGAAAAATATTTAAAATTTTGTAAAAAGTTTCCAAAAAGTCACTAAAATTGCTTCCAATTGTTTCTTTCTGGTAGTAAAGGAAAACGAATTGTAAGGTTTGGGTGCTTTGTTTTGTTTTGTCTTGCCCTCACCGCAATGTATTCTAAAGTGAGGCTGTGGGGTCATGAGGGAAGTCCTCAGATTATGCCTTCTCCCCCCGCCTTCCCGCCATTCCACCCAAAGCAATGAAAACCAGAACTTAACTAGAAATCCATAAATGACCATTTCCAGGGATGCAGTTACTTCCTGTTGGAAAATTCACTGCAATTTTCTTTTAACTGCATAGGCAGCTGTGGGAGTTGGAGAAGCAAACAGTGGTATTCCTAAACCAAATAAATAGATTTTATGGGTAAGACTTAGTAATACATAAACATGATTTCTTGAAAAGGAATTAAATAGATGAATGTAAAGCATCTGATGAGGTCAGCAATGCAATACTGGTTCACAAGAATATTAAATTACAGAATTACTTTTTGTCAATTCATAGAATATTATTAATTCTCTATTATGCAACCATTCAAGCAATGTTTTAAAAAATTACTTCGGGACGCCTGGGTGGCTCAGTTGGTTAAGCAGCTGCCTTCAGCTCAGGTCATGATCCCAGGGTCCTGGGATCCAGTCCCCCATCGGGCTCCTTGCTCAGCAGGGAGCCTGCTTCTCCCTCTGCCTCTGCCTGCCTCTCTGCCTGCTTGTGCTCTCTCTCTCTCTGACAAATAAATAAATAAAATCTTTAAAAAAACAAACAAACAAACAAACAAATAAATAAATAATTACTTTAGTGCTCTATGAGTTTGCAGCTTTAAATCCTTTATTACTTGGGGCCCTGGCTTATTTTTTGGTCTTTTTTCTTCAGCTAAATTATAAGAGTGCATCATCAATATTTACTGAGGATGACAGCAATGTCATTTTTCATAATAGCAAACTCTTTGCCTTTCCCCAAATAAGCCAGGAGCCATCACACTTTTAATGCTTGTTTTTTTTCCTTTTCTTTCATGCAACCTTCTGCCCTGACTCCACCCCTTAATATCTTCGAGAACAAGAACTAGGTCTTATTTCTTATTTTATTCCCAAACACACCTCAGTGTTTCTAGTTGAATGAAGGTATCTGCTGAAGGTGAATGGATGACATCTGCTGAGTACCGATGAATCAAAATTCCAGAATGAAATTCCACTAAGATTTACAGGCAGGATAAAACAACTTCTACAATCTCATGAAACAGAACCTCAGGTGACGTAAATCTCTACCACCGCCTCACAGATATGCTTTTGATAATCCCTGAGGAACTGTGGAATTGGAACATTCTCGGATCATCTAGACAAGGGTTCTTATTTTGGATAGAAGGAATAATGTCAGGACAAGTGATGTGACTTGTCCAAGGTCACATAGCTAGTTTTATACCACAAAAGTCCATTCAAATTTTTTCCACTGTCTAACTATGAAGGAAATTAATATTGAGTGGGTGCCTCAGCACATAAGAAGCAAAATGGAAGTGAGTGGAGTATTTCTAGATACGCCACAATTGATTTTCACTCATGTTTTGACAGAGAGATGGATGTGATGGTGTGTGTGATTGCAGTTACTGTTTATGAAGGTGATGGACTAACCAACACTGGTTTTAGCAAAGGGTAAAGAAAGTGACCGTCCTTCAGTCTAGCTCCTCACGCTGATCTTAAATATTAATCACAAATGTTCAAGTTCAAGGGCATGAACACCAGGTACTCAAAGTAACATTGACAGCTTTCAGGAATGCAGATCCAAAAACAGGCCCCGGAAATACCCAGCAAGCAAATGATCTTGAAGTTCTATAATGTCTTTGAAAAGCTAAAATGTAATCTAAAAATATATTTTCCGTTTCTTAAGTCTAACAAACCATATTTATATGACTGTTAAATTTCTTATATTGAAAAAACATTTAATGTTTCACATGCCTGAGCTTTATACCTTTCTCTAAATACTTAAAAGCTTCATAAAGTTTGACTCTTAAAACAAGATCAAAGTGCATCACAATATTTAAAGCAATAATCATAAATATTTATGTTGAGATCTACTGCCACAGTAGGATAAAGAAAGAAAAGAAATAGCAATATAAATAAAGAAAAGACATGAGCAACATAAAAAACTAAGTTACTGTGTTGGGTTCTATTCTGTGGTTATATGTGCTCACATATAAGGGAATGTGCTCATTCCCTTCTCTTAGATCAATTAACACACGATTCTTGGTTTTTGCCTGATCTATTTCATACAGCAATTTCCCCCCTTTGCAAAGAAGAGTCTGCTACAGCTAGTGCTAAGAAAAATATGGTTGATCGTTAATTGGGACCACAATACCAGTTTGCCATTTAAATATATTTTTAAACCAAAAGTTATCACTTCTGTATCTATTGAAGATGTTTAATTAGCTTTTATTTTATGAAGAGGACTTTCTTTACACTAAAAGAAATAGCTGATATTTATGAAGACAACTCTTTATTTACAAAATAAAACTGAACTTTGCCATAACTTAGCATAATCAAACATGTGTTTCCCATTTCCCTAAAGAATTTTAACCAACATCTTTTCCCTTCCATGTTCAAAGACCAAGAGCTATTGCCTTTACCAAGAAAAGCTATCCATAATGTCTGCATATATCATTAGAATTATGATGCTGCTGAGTTTTTCTGGCAGATTAACATCTTTCCCATATCCCTAAGCTGTCCCAACCTCCAGAAATCCATTCACAAACTCACCCAAATCATGTATGATTGCATATCTTCTGTCTTCCTGTGGGAAAAGCAAGAATTCCAAATAATGGACAAAGGTCAGTGCAAGGTCTGCTTCAGAGCTGTGAACTCAGAAGAGATTAGTAAGCAAATGGGGAGAAGGTACATGGAGCCAGACAATCACCACATTGACCCTTGTTCCCCTAGATTTCCTTGGAAATTTTGCAGCTTGTGAATTGAGTTGCTAGTTCTAGGATGGTCCCTATTCACCTTGGCTTGCTGAGCAATGGGTCATCTTAGCCACACCTGGATCACCTGGGGCTCAGCGGCAGACAGGTGCCAGGCAGCGGAACCCCCCATGCTACACACAGTCTCCTGTACCTGCTCGTCAATAGTCAGGTAACAGACAGACTTGTCTACTTGCTGGGGGTTGCTGCAATGGAAGAACCACTTTGTGTCAGTATTTTTCATGACCCTTGCAAAATAAGGAAGCTTAGAGGATGATATACTTGTTTCCACGTTCCACGCAGTCTCTTTGAAAGTCTTTCCCATACTGGTTGTTATCATTACACCAAAGTAACCTGTTCCACTTCTCTGTGGGGAAGAGCAGGATGAAGAGCCAGGAGAGGGCTCCTTCTGGGTCTGCCCCTCTTTAATTAACATATATGGGATGTGATCATTTACACTGTTCCCCCCCAACTCTGTCTGCAACTAAGCAAATACAGAATGTGAATCTCTCCGTAACTTTAGCAGTGGTGAAACTCAGAGCTCATTTGCCCTTATTCACATGCTAGTTGCTGTCCCACGGGACAGCAGTACCTTTATCCACATCTTCATCATCCCAGAGTCTCCTCTCTAGGGCATCACAAGAGAGTTACCTTTCCACGAAACATCTATTGCTTTAAAATTCTGTAGCTCTGATTTAGTCAGGATCCTGGCAGGAAATAGATGCTACACTCAGAAGCCATTCAATGAAAATAATTTAATGGAGAAATATTTTGCTAGGTAGTTTAGATGGTTGACAAAGTACTTAGGAACTAGGGATGGAAAGACTCAGTGCCACCCCGGGTCTTAATGGGTAAGAGAAGGAAAGAGTGACACCAGATCCTAGAGAGAACAGGAATTTTGGAAGACCCCAGCAGGTTTACTAGAGAAGAATGTCGCCCCTTAGGCTAGAAGGTAAGGTGTGGTAGGGAAGAGTCTTCAGTTCCTACTCATTACTGCCTTGGGCTCAACCCAGAAGAACTCAGAAGACGAGGGCTTCCAGATTAGCAGCTGTTGGGGCTGGAAGTCTGACCCACCCGCTGTGCCTCCTCTTCCTTCCTGGGCCTGGCACTCTGCATTTCCTGCTGGGGCAGGGCCCCTCCTGCAATGGCAGCTCCCACCAATGGCTGTCCTCTTCATGCCCACCTTCAGACCTCACCCCTGTTGCATGTCCCAGCCTCATCATCCGATTTTGGCCTCCCTGAACCAACTCTTGTTTCGAGTCCCTTCATTCCCACTGTCCTGATTTAAATTTCCATTCCTTTGCAAGCATCAGGTAGATGATTTCTAAGTTCTATCAGATGTGAAGAGCTGGTGGGAAAGGGGGAAAAAGCTGTGTATCTCATAGTATGTACCTCTAGTATGTGGTAGGTATGCAGAAATATATTGCTATTGAAACATGACCATTTTCAAATCAATTCTAATAATGATATGAGGAATAATAATTAAATATGCCGAGATTTTAAAACTTCATGACAATTTAATGAAGCAGATATCATTATCATTATCATGATTTTATAGATGAGGAAACTGAGACCAAGAACAGTTGAGTAACTTGGCTAAGGTCACACGTAGGAGGGTCTCCAGGTGAGCGGCTGATTAAGTGTGGTTTTGAAACCGACACTCTATCTTCCAAGTACCCAACCATAGCCTAAGTTCATACTGTCTTGTTTAATATAAAACTCTCTGCAACATCACATTATTAAAGTCAAGATGGTAAGTCTCTGGGACACAAGTTCAAAGCCAAACAAAGGGGAGAAGACACACTTGCTCCTCACCGAGCCGAGTTACATCATTCATGCTCACAGGGACTGTGATGGAGGAAAGGTATTTCTACATGCAGCCAGTGCAAGAGAGTTTCTAGGTGTACAGTAGATCTACAGCCTGGATTTCTGTCAGGCATGTTGGGGGGGTTGTCATGCAGCAGGGTGGGAGGGTGGCAGATGGCAATTCTTCCTTCTCTTTGTTTCAGATTCTTCAATCTTCCACAGAATGTGAAAGAGCGGAGCTATGTTTGGAACTATTCTCACCAAGTCAACAAATAAACTAAATACATGAGGAACGGAGTGGAGATGTTTGCCTCAATCTGGCAATGCTTGCGTTTCAGGAAGTCTACATTTGTTAAACACAGAGAGCCTCAGAAAGCAGAACTCCTGATCATGAGCATTCGACAATAAGACTGCTCTGGCCAAGCCTCAGGTTGCAATGCTCATACTCGAGTAAAGACTCCTTTTCTAATAACAAGTGTTTTCCAACTCTGCTTCATATCTGGAAAGACACAAACCTCACCAGCACCTGATACTCTTAAGTTTTGAAGCCCTGCTTCTCAAAGTGTGGCAGTGGGCTTGCTGTGAGTGCATCTCTTGGGAGCTTGTGGAAATGCAGAATCTGGGGTTTACTCCTCTTTGCTAAAGAGGAATTTCCATTTTAACAAGACTCCCAGGTGATTTCTGTACACATTAAAGTTTGAGAATCACCATTGTAGAGGGTAGGGTTGGCAATGGCTGTCACAGAGGTTCAGCTCCTAAGCCTGACCTCTTCTCTCTGTACCCACACCGTGTCAATCAGTCAACTGCTCCTCCCACTGTCCCCTAAGGATGCCCACTCAGCTTTGGAAGGCACGCCTGCCAGGTCTACTGGAGACCTCCCCTCTTCTACCAAGTAAATTCCTAACCTACTTTTCAAGTAACATTTTGCATGTCACTTGACCTGTTTGATTTTAAAAATCAAAATTAACTTTCCTGGTTTTTTTCCTCCAAAGCCATTCTGGAAAGCCAATCACTGTTGACAATTTCTTTTGAATCTTGTCTGAAATTTCTTTTGTTTATACAAGCATCTGAAATATATGTTTTATATCTTTTTTCCAGAAATGACATCATACTATCTATCAATGTACACCTTGTTTGATTTACAGAATTCATCTCAGATTTTTTCCCTTGTTATTATGCAATGTCTGTTATAATGTAAAGAGTATTTTGGTATGCACATAGATGGATACACCAAAGTCTATTTAATCAGTCTTCAAATGATAAGTACTTAGGTTATTTCCAGTTTTTGGTTTCATTTGTTTGGCTTTGCCATTATTTCAAACAACGCTGGTGTCAACCCCACTTTCCAACATTTTCCCCACTCGCACAAGGTTTTCTGTGGGACATCGTCTCAGGAAATGGGTTGGTTGAGTGGAAGGACATAGGCCTTTTAACTTTGGTAGATATTGCTAGGCTGCCCTCCAAAGGCATGACATCTTTTTACATTCCGGCAACAGCATAAGAGACCCATTGCCCACACCTTTGACATCATCAAGAATTATCAAGCTTTTTTCTTTGTTAACTGGAAAGTGATATCTAGGCCAAGTCTTGACTTCACCTGGGAGTTTCCCATAGGAGTTTATTAGGAGAAGCACAGAGATGTGGAGAAAAAAGAGAAGGTATGTTCTAAGAGGAGGAGCTATTGTGTACCGACAGATGCAAGGTTGGGTGTGTGGAAATGGCTAGATTCTAGGGGGGTGGACAGACGCCAGATCACACAGGTCCCAATGCACCTGCTGCAGAGGGAAAGATGGAAGCGTGCTCATGAGGAGACCAGGAAAGGATGATGTCAAGAAGCCAAAACCGAATATTCTTTTGTTTCCACCAGTTTGAGGGAGCCATCTATTTACTCTAAGGCTACCGACAATATTAGTAGTGTCCTCATAATTGGCTTATTTGCTCTTAAAGCCACTTCAAACAAGGTGGATATGTGTGTGTGTGTGTGTGTGTGTGTGTGTGTGTGTGTGTGTGTGTTTGTGTGAGGTTGGCCCATTGTCAGGAGGACACATTTAGCGAATCTGGAGACCAAAACATTTCTTTTTGTTGTCCTGATTGTGCTGACTGATATACAGTTTTCTCTGAAGTTTTCACTAAAAACTGTATATTTGAAACCAAAACACTCGTACTATTACTGCTTTGTTCCCTTCTCCCAAATTAGATCATCACAATAATATCCCCAGGAAATTTCATATAGAAGATTAATACCTGTTCTATTTTTCTTTGTCTCCCAAAATGAGAAAATCCCTACAGAACACCAATAACTCTTTTAAATATCCTGTTTCACTCTTGCACTTATTGGACATAAAAAATGAATATAATGTCCCTTTATCAGAGAACTATAATTTCATTTAGAAAAACCAAAAAGGACTAATTTTTTACAAATCAGCTAATTTAACAAATTCCAGATTATGAGACCTATGTGACTAATGATGTATTTTAGGATAAGTGATTAAAACAGCAACATTAAGAGTCACTTATTTTTCTTTAATTATCAATGGATATATGAAACAGGTCTAGTAAATCTAATCATCTTGGATTTGGTTGCTACATGGCTGACCACATTCCAGAGTTAATCCCATTTACATAGCATATTGGAATTAGAAAAATATCTGAGGCATTACTTAATTTAGGCTCTCAGTGGTCAGAGATTTTTCCTAACTTGGTAGAAATGTGTTTGTCTTTATCTTTAGGTCCAAATTGTTTTTCAAGATAAATTAAATCAGTGTAATTCTAAATTTTTTTCCAGGGATACATACTTTTCCTCTTATAGTTGTTCCTTCTACTCTGAAGAAAAAAATTTCTACATTTCCTAGACTTTTCAAATCTCTCAAAGGATTATTTACCTCAATAATATAATCTTTTAAGAACAGGGGCTGATAGGGACGCCTGGGTGGCTCAGTCATTGTCTGCCTTCAGCTCAGGTCGTGATCTCAGGGTCCTGGGATCTGGTTCCCTGATCAACGGGAAGCCTGTTTCTCCCTCTTCTACTGTCCCTACTTGTGTTCCCTCCTCCCCCGTGTCTCTCTGTCAAATAAATAAATAAAATCTTTAAATAATAAAAAAGAACAGCAGCTGACCAAAAAGAAAAAAAAAAAAAAAAGAATAAGAATGCTGGACACATGGTTGGCTAGTTATCTTAGGATACTGCATTTTTTAAAGTATCTTTAGGGGCAGTGTAAGAGTAGGTAACTGTCCCTTCTGTCTCTTCACTGGATCTTGACTCATCAGCGCTTTGAACATCAGTCATTGAATCTAGCAAATTTGAGTCCCAGAGACTGTACTAATATCAATGTCTAGTTGCTCAAAAGAGATTGGGAGGACTCCTTGAGACAGCCTGATATATTTGGGAGCAGATGATGCCAAATATTATTCAAAATTTTTATATTCTGAACACTTAGTATGTGAAAGAGACTAGTTGGTATACATTATCTCTTCTACATTCTGGACAGGAGATAGGATGATTCTCACTTGGGAGCTGAAGAAACATTTTCAGAGAGTGATAAGTAAAAAACTGTACTCTAAGATGGCCGACCAAACCAGCAAGGGAATTCCAGTCCCTGTCTCAAAGCCTTTCCTGGTTCTTCTTTCCTACCGCATTTCGTAAGTGTGCCAAAATATCAAGTATGCGCAAGTAGGAGGGTATAAATTACTCTCCCTGCTTGTGCTCAGGGCTCAGATCTTTGGAGAAGGGTCTCCTCTGAGCCCCCTGGTGATAAATAAACCTCCAATCCTCCAAAGTCTCAGAGTGCTGCTTGGTTCTTCCATCAGGATCCAGTCCAGGTTCTGTAACACATAATCCTAAAAAGAATTTTTTTCTTTCTTTTTTTTTAATATTTTATTTATTTATTTGACAGAGAGAGATCACAAGTAGGCAGAGAGGCAGGCAGAGAGAGAGGAGGAAGTAGGCTCCCTGCTGAGCAGAGAGCCCGATGTGGGACTCCATCCCAGAGCCCTGAGATCATGAACTGAGCTGAAGTCAGAGGCTTTAACTCACTGAGCCACCCAGGCACCCCCTAAAAAGAATTTCTAACACTTAGGAAAAAATATGCGTGCATGCGTGTGTATGTGAGTGGTGTGTGGTTTATGTATTTCTACCATGCATATCAGTTCCAGAAAATGTCTGGACTGAATTGCTGAATTGTTTGAGGTAACAAATCATAGGCAGATATCATTAAGATTCTGCGATGCTAGCATGCAGATGTGTAATCTTAAGGGCCAAGAGCTCTTATTCAGTATGACTTCCAAAGACATGTAAATGAACTTAAATTAGATACCTGTTCTTGTCCCATGACTTTATGATTTTATGATTATGCAATATAACCCCAACTGCCTTCCACGAAGGAAGATGGTTCTAAACTGGAGACCCTTGATATTCTAAGCTCTTTGATGGATCTGGGCATTTACATCTGGATATAAAAGCCATGGAAAGCTGGTCTGCTGTGTACACTAGAAGGGGAATTTGGAGCTCACAGAACATCTTGCAAGAAGAGGGTGAGTAGAAGAGATCGAGAGAGAGGAAAAGGGATGGGAAGAGCCCAAATCCTTAGTGAAATCTATCAACCCCAAAGATGATTGGTACAGAAAAATCTCTGGTGGAGACTCAGGACAGATAGAATCTAGGTCACTTTTTAAGAATGATGAGGTAGCCCACACAGAACCAGGCCTCCAGGACACAGAGGGTGTTCCAAGATTTTAAGTCCCTGCGACGTTGAAGAAGGGTTTTGGACCTTCACAAAATGTGGAACTGGTATTCAAGCAAATTACACCTAGACCTTCAAGGGGGCAAAGAGGCCTCAGCTTATACACGGCTTACACAAAAGAGACATATATTTGTTTATTTTATTAAGCTTGAACCTGCCTGCTTCCAAAAGGAGAAACAGTACATTTGTTGTACTATTTAGTGTACTATAACTTTACAAAGGGGAATTAACCTAGACTGGCAATTCTTAGATTCAAAATGTGGGGAGGGGATGGGGTGGGAAATGAGGAAGTGGGAGGGGCAATTTTGCCCTCAGGGGAGATGTGTCAATGTCTAGAAATATTTTGCGTTGTCACAGCTGAGGGTTGCTAGTGGCACCTTGTGGATAGAGGGCAGAGATGTTGCTCATTATATGATGTACAGAATAGACCCCACAACAAAGACTATGTGACCACAAACGTCAATTGTGCAGAGCTGAGAAACCCTGACATAGGCCACCCTATCATTTTACAAATGAGAAACTGAACAGCAGAGAGGGTCGGTGACGGGGGCCAAGTCACACAGGAAGCAAGAAGTCCTTGCCTCCTGAAGAGTTGGAAGGAGTAGGTCCTTCACTGGTTCCCCACCACACCACGTGACTTCCATAAGCTAAAAATGGAACTGCCAGAAAATAAAGCTTCTTATGGACAAACTTGGACTGAAGATGTGCTAAACACTAGCATAAATCCTTAAAACGTAGTACTGCTTACATTGAGAAATCTGGGCCACCAGAAAAATAGAGAATAAAATTATGTAACATACATTTGCCTGTATGTAGTAAAAACTATTTTCATGATATTTAACCCAAGTTCTACCCAGCCTAGTGCTTCTCAGTCTTTAGTCTGCTTCACGGCCACCTGCTGGGCTTGTGAAAAGACAAGTTGCCCTCCCAACCCCTGAGAATCTGCATTCCTAACAAGCTTCCAGGTGCCGCTCCTGGTACCCAGGAGACCACACTTTGAGAACTATCAGTCTAGCATTTGGTAGCTACTCAGTCAATGCTGGCTCGGTATCATAGGCATTTAACAATTAATCTCACCAGAAAATAATATAATTTCCCTTTGGGGTAGATTAATTACTAATGCTACTTCACACTGGGAAGAAAATCATCTAGATATGGCTGAACCAAAACTAACTTTAGACCTCATTAAACTCATATATTTTACTTTAGAGATGAACAAGTGAATATAACTATTTAAGCCCCATTAACAGAGAAGAGAATCCCTATTAAAAACAGATTTTGAAACAAAAATCATTTATAGACATTTGAGCACTGACAGTGTTATTGTAAAGCTTTATGAACTAAAGATTGTAAGTACGACTAAATACATATGCATTATTTTTCACATTCTGTGTGTGAGGAATATTCTGAATGCCAAAGTGAGTAAAGCTTGGTGCCTGGTCTGATGGGGCTCTTATGCCAAGCTAGGTCTATGGGGAAAATGCCTATTGACATCAGTAATATAAAAATCAGGCCCTGAGGGACAGTAACTGTCTCTTCAAATTATTTGGGAAAACATGTCCATGTTTAATCAATTAAATATAGCATAAAATGATAAGCAATATATTCCCATCATAAATAATCAGTGTGCTACTGTTAATCATTATTAACGGAGTAAAAGGTACCCAGATGGAAATTCATTTCAGCAACATTCATTTGCATTCCTTTAATTTAATAAAAAACAATGCAAGAAATTGCAGATTCTTAAAAACTACGTGTTTGCCTAGTGAGTGAGTGTGCTATCATTAATTGCCCCATGCAGATCCTCCTTTTTGGACACTGAATATTCAGCCTCCCATTTACCTCTTTAACATCACGAGACACTTCACACAGCCTTTATTTCCCTAACTCATGACATCCTGTCCAAAGCACTGAACTTCTCCTGCCAAGGGCGCACAGGAAGCCAAACCCTCTCAAATGTGCTGCTCCTGTCTTGAACTTTTTAAATACCCACCCATCTTTTAAATTAGATGCCATCTGTTGTAACAGGATCTCTGGTTAAATCTTATTAAAATTCCTTGCCAATATCACACCACTGCTGCAATCTTACCCTGCTACTTCTCCAGGCTTTTCTGCAGCGTTCCGTAAGAGCCTGCTATTCTAACTAATTCCTGTACCAGGACACCGGGTGAGTCTAAAGCAGAATCAACGGTATGCTGGTTCTAATTTTACTCACAGAGTGAACAACTGTTCATGTCCAATCTGGGATCATACCTCCAAGCCCCCTGAACACAGCACCGTTTGAACCAGAGCAGTTAACCCAGCATCACTCAGGGCTGGTATCAAATGGCGCTTTTACTGCAGAATTCACTTTGGAACGAAGCAGGCAGGATTCATTATCTGTTGAAGTCATAACTGCCAGCTTATGACGCCTTCATTCTCATATTGTCACAAACAATCACCACAGAAGACAAACGTGGGAAAACATCGCGCTTATTTACAAGGCAAGCAAATTTGCAATCAGACAAGGGCAACACAACAGCCAAGAACTGCAGTAAATCTCTGAGAGCTAATAATGCTCTCCTGCAACACCTCCCAGCAGATGTATTGTATTCAGAGTTTAAACAGCCAAAGCAACATTCATTCCTCGATGGCTAGAGAAGATGCTTGATAAGCAAATCCTAATTTATGATTCATTCACTCCCTGAGTGTCTTAAAACTAGGATTGCTACCAGACTTTCTATGCTTATTCAAGCATGCTGACAAAACTGGACTCCCTCAGTAATTTCTCTCGGCACCTCTCAGCATGGCCGACGGGCATCTGCCAAGACTAGAGCATATAAACCACTGAATCATGCAAAAATATTTACCCCCAAAAGATGTAGTAAAAGCTCAGCTTCCTCCAGCTTCCATAGTCCCTGAAGTGTTAATCTGAAGGAAGAGTTCCATGAGTTTTCACAGGCCAGCAGTGTGTCTCCTACACTTGACCTAGACAGCCTTACATAACGAAGCGTCGGGGCTGGGGAAGCTCGCTGAATGTCATCACCAGCAAGAGGAAGAGGTATTGGCAGCAGCAGGCAGGCGGGCAGGCTGGGAGTTTGCATGGGAATCATGAAATCTTGTCTTTCTCTTTTGAAATGTTTCGGAAGGAGAGTTAAGAATAGCTCGGAAACCCGTCTTGCTGTTTTTGCGGGAAGAATGACCAGAGCATCAAAGCTCAATTTTCCAGCAAGTGCAAGACACACCGCTCTCGGTGCTTGCAGTAAAGCTAACAGAGTGAATGGCTGTCTGTAAAGTACTGTGCCATGGCACCTAAGATGAAGGGAATGGGAAAGCAGAGTAATGACTCAAAGCCTGCCACCGAGAGCTTTTGTCTACCTTTAACCCATTGTGGTGAGTATAGGGGAGATATGTGTATATGTGATAGGAGTAAGAGTTGGAGGTGTGAGTTGGTTTGCAGGATAACTGTAAGAGTGGTAAAGCGTTTACGTTCCTTAAACATCTTTTCGCAAGCCAAGACGATGGCATTTTAAATCTTGATTTCTCAAATTCAGAAGGGGGTGGGTTAAACTGGTTGTGCTTAGCGCATTTCAATTCAGGTATTTTCATGAAAGAAATAAGCAAATCAGGTTACCTCTCTACGGTGGTGGGCAGATAACTGTCAGGTGTGTTCATTAATTACTGCCATTGTTGGTACTAAAATGAGAGGAATTTCAGCATTCAGATCTTGTATACAATAAATCTTTTTTTAGTCTTTGAAAGCAGTTTCTCAGAATGGGGCAAGAAGATCACTGTGCTTTTAAATAACCTTCATTACACTCACTCCTAGATATCTGGAGGATACCTTTAAACAGCAAATTAAAAACAGCGTACTCGCCATCCAATTTTCATTCAATTATCTCAAGTGTGTGCCATGCAAGTTGTGTTCTTAAAAGCTAGAAATACTAAAACCAGCCTTATATTCTGATCTTAAGTACAATGATACGACATTATTAGTATAAGATGTTATTATATTGTTTAATTATATATAAAATTGTGGTTTGATACGGGATGTGGGCTAAGATGTATAATTCCCGAGGCAACAGAAATAGAGAAGCCATGCATCATTTAAAAATAATATTAATGTGCTGCTCTTAGCTAGGAAACTTATCTACTAATGCATCACACTGAGAGTAGAGCAGGGAAATAAGAGAATTTTAGGTCTATGAAACAACATGATGATCTAATTCCACTCCATCATTTAATCCCTGTGGAAACTGAGGTAGAAAGAAGTTAAATGATGTGTTTAAGGTGACTCCGAAGAAGAGGTGAATGGAAAGTGGGTTATCTGATCCTCACTGGTGTTTTGCCTACCATTCGGTGGTGAATAATTGTTCTTTAGTACTGGTGTGAAGGCCTGATGTACAATGTTTTTTTTTTTAATCATAGAAATGACAGAAAACAAGAGTAGAGTAGCACTAAATATCTGCTTTTAGGAACAGTCTGATTTTAGAAAAATCAATTTCTGTAGTGGATGGAATGAAAAATTTTACTCAAGTATTTCTCTCAACCGTAATGAACGTATTGGCACAACATTTAATTAAATTTTTCAAATTATGAAACAATGTTCTGAACATGTGGCAATGGACACTATGTTGGTAGTTTAGACCTTTTTATTTTGTTAATGTTGATTGTGGAACTAGGCTTGTCCCTCTCTTGGTGAGCTAATGTACATGAAATAAACAACCCAAAGAAAGCAAAGAAAACAGAATGTTTTAAGAAAGATTTGTCTTATTACTTTCAAGAAAACTGAGCTCTTGTCAGATACTTTTTGATCCTTGCCTCCCTGCCCCCAGCACTGTGCTTACTGGAAAACTCAATAAATGTTTACTGAATAAATAAATGGAGGGATGAAATGCATTCAAGATGATCCATAGATGAGAGTTGCATGTGCTCTTCCTTAGTAGTCTTCCTTGGAGTCATTTTAAAGAACACAGAAAGAGATTTATGAATATATCAGCTTGATAATTGCCAAAGTAAATGAATGATTCTGAAATACTTGCTTGGAAACTGTTCTCATTTTTAAAAAAATAACATTCTCCTTGCAATCTAGTTGGATCAACTTGGTATAGGTTTGGCAGCTCCTAAGGGATAATCCAACTTTCATTAGGTTAGCCAAATAGAGGTTTTGTTTTTCTCAAGTGACGTCAAGCTAAGTGACATTGAGGTAAGGCTTCACAGTCCTGGCAAGATCCACCATCTTCAGGCGTCTGAGCTAATTTTTCCTTCCTTTTAGCCATTCTCAGCATGTGGCTTTCATCCTCTGATCTGTTGACTTGTGGTGTCAAAATGGCTGCCTCTCCTCCAGCACCCTGGGTATATTTCAGGCAGGAAGGTAGGAAGTACAAAGGGCAAAACGCAAGTTGCAGCTGAATCAGATTTCTCCAAGAACTTTCTTGATTACATATACATTGAGACTTATGTCTTATGGGTCATAACTGTGAGAAATGCCACTCTTCCTAGTGAGGAGTCTAGAATAATTGTCTTTTTTAGCTGAGCCTATTGTGTTTTCCAATTGAGCTGGAGTTCTTTTTTTAAGGCAAATGGGGTTGCTTCCCCAGTATCCTCTCTCCCTTAGCATATACTTTCGGTAGTTCTGGTAAAATCCTAAAGCGTTCAGCATGATTATTTAGTCTAAGTTGATTTATCTTCCAAAAGAAGGAAAAAGCTTCTCATTTTATATCCAGATCTTCTATGGAAAAAATTATCCTCCTTTTGCAATGAAACATTACTTGGGAAGCAATGGGTTTATAATTACACTGTTGTCAGATTAATGCAAAGAGAAAGCTGCAGATAAGCTTTCCAGAATGAAAAAAAGAAAATAATTCCACGTGCCATTTCACCCATATCCACCCCCAAAATAAGGTTGTCTGAAGTAATTTATTTCTGAAAAGATTCTGACTATAGAAGAATAAATGGACATTGAATTAAAGCTCTCATCTTTAAAGTTTCTGCAATTGCTAAGTAAAATGGTGTCTCGCTAATTTAGAAAAGAGGCTTTTGCTTTGTTTTTTTCAGTTTTGCCTGTTTTCTTGCTGGAATTACCTAGACGAAAAGGATGTGGCTTTTCCTGCTGGGCCATGGAAGGGCTATGTGACATATTCCAATTAGGTCACAAGAATGTCTCTCTAAACCACAAGCTGTTCTTTATATTGGGACAAGGAATAAGACTGACATCTTTAAAAGGACCTGGAAAAAAAAATTTAAAAAAATAAAAATAAAAGGACCTGAAACAGGATGGCCGCCCAGATCAAAAGTTTCACTTGAAACATGTTGAAAATTCCTGGCCAGACTGGGTTAGAAACTCCCTGATTTTAGGAGGAAAAATGATGACATTCTTAAGCTTCTCTTAAACTCAACTTTTATATGGAAGATAGTTGACTTTGAACCCAAGTCACAATCACCATGAAATAACCTATTTGGGAAAAAAATGGAATATTGTGCTAGCCTCTACTGTACTGAAAAGCCACATGGAACATGGTGTCCATTTCAGTCTCTTAACAGGAGTAAGTAGAGGAAATTCTTTGCAGAAAAGAGGACTATATCCAGCCTGACTGAAAACAGCCAATTAAAGTATATTTAGTACCCAGAGGGTATGAGTTTTACAAGTCACAAACTCAAGGGAGAACAAAACTGGAAATTTCTTCCTTTCCCTATAAATTAATTTAATTTCTATTTTAATGTCCCATTTTTGCCTAATGGCAGAAAATTTAATTATTTCTAGGTCAGCTCAATTGCCTTAGTACTTTTTCAGTTATCTTGGGTTTAGCTCAGTAAAATGTAAGATTTTTGTCTTTGTCCTTTATATTAATTAGAATGACACTAGCTTCAACAACAAATACACCCAGAACTCTTGGTGGCTTAGCACAATCAGAGGTACCTCTTATTCATGAAAAGTTCTATGTGGTTGTTCCTGGTTGGCAGGTGGCCTTCCATGTTTTCATGTATGGATCTTGGATCCTTCTCTCTCGTGGCTCCTCCTGCCTCTAGGTATCAGAGTCAGTCAACAGAGGGAAAAAGACTTCATGAAGAATTATATTTATCTCTTCAGCCCAGAAATGACGCACATGGCTGGCTTACATTTAAATGGTGAGGAATAGTCATGTGGTCCCCCTACACGCAAAGGAAGGCTGAGAAATGTTCTCCCTAGCTAGGCAGCCACTTCTCAAAAAGGAGCATAAGTTATTGGGGTCCCCAAGCTATCTCTGCCTACCTTTCATCTTTGCAGTTAATCACTTAAAAATATATCATCTTCTGCCAACTATAATTGATTGGCAGAAATTGTCAAGAAGTGATTTCTTGACATCAGAGAACTAAGGATTTAATGGGGGGGGAAAGGGATAGCTCTCCTTGTGTTAGCGATTGATTATATTTTGCACCTGAAGATGGGATCACATCCTTTCTCTTCCACCCATAGAGATCAGAGAAACTTTAGTATAGATTTCCAAATTTTTCCATTGTAGTACCTGGAGTTCAGGTCTATAATTTTACATTCTAAGTAAAATACCCCAAATTACAGCAGTCCCACATGCTATGAGAAAAATGACTGGTCCAAATGAACCTTGAAAGTTTGGTTTCTGAACTCCTTCTGATCCTAGCATCCAGCTAATGCTTGGCTATCACTTGGGTATTTCAGGCAGGATGCAAGAAGGCACAAGGAAGAAGAGGTTGAGCCTATATCGAAAAAGCAGAATGTTCAGAAATTCTCAGCAGACTTCCTCCTGGGCCTCATTGGCCAGAATTGTTCTATATCCATTTATAGGAACTAGAGAGAAGGCTGGGAAAGTTGGCCTTCAAGTTGGATTAATAAATGTTTCCAAAAAATTGGGGTTCTCTTAATAAGGAAGAAGAGGGAAAAGAATAACAATGTATGGCTCGACATTAATAGGCCAATTAATCTGCCGAGATAATAATAAGCTTGTTTACACTTTCCAGAGGGCTTAGTACTAGTGGTGTGTATGTATGAGAGAGAGAGAGAGAGAGCGAAAGAGAGAAAGAGAGAGAGAGACAGGCTAGGTTTATTGGTGCTATGGTGCTGAGCATGAACCCCTAGGCAATCTACTACTTTCATTTAAATGGTTCTGTAACTTGGTGGCTAATGAACCAGGATGTCTGTAGACTTATACTTTTGCCTTTCCATATTTTTTCAGTCTTGAATTCTCTTCTTAACTTGCTGGACATATTCAAAGTAGGTGCTCCATTTAAACTGGGAAGACGCACCCTTTTAAAAAAGCTCTGTTCTCCTTCCTAGCTACCTCTCTTCATTAAACACACACAGACTCCCGAGTTTCTAAGTTTTTGAGTAAAAAGGAGAATCGTCTAGGTCAAAGTAGGTACACGGATGGGAGGATGGGAAAAGATGGTGCCTGGGAAGAAGAAAGAACCAGGTGTTCAACATTTGTCCTTTTTGGTGTTTTTTTCTTTTCCAACTTGGTTGCCCAAGTGGGATCTAAGAATGTGCAAGCCTTGTGGCATTATTCAATACGTGAGATTATCTCCAAGATAACCCTAAAGGGATGGCACAACTGCACGGTCTTTTCTTTTCCAGACCCCCCACATTCTCTTTCTTGTCAAACTCCAGAGTTAGGCATACTCAGGAATTCCCTTTTAGATCTATAAGCAATTCTCAGACTAACTCAAAAGGAACGATTTACTTCCCCACCCACTTATTTTGACCAGTGTTCCAATCTCACTGAATTGCTTGCAGATACGAGAAAGCTTTATGCTATCTCATACCTCTATGAATTTGCTTAGACTGTTCTCTCCGTTGGAGTCCCTCATCTCCGTTCACCCCTACAACCCAGGCTTTGTCATCCCACCTGTAGTCCTTTCCTGTCATCAGTGAAACGTAGTAGGTTTAAGGACCAGTTTTTTAAAATAGTGGGTCCTTATCCCTTCACACCCACCCAAGCAGAAATTAACACTGCTTGTTGGCATGTGACCATGACTAAGAAAGACCTAGCATGCTTATATTACATGTCGTTAAACATATTTGCTTTCATACCACCTTCCTCAAATACCTGGCTAACTTTTTAAAAACCAGGACTGTGTTTTATTCATCTTTGAATTTCTAGTATATAAAATGGAGCCTGCTTGGGACAAGATAACAATTCCTTGCGATTAAAAAATAATGATTATTAATAACAATGAAGATGAACCCATGTACTTTAAGAAAGCCAAACATAAACATGGATTTGTGAAATAGAAAACACTAGGAATAATACTATATCCTATAAAAAGATGTTTCATTTGTTAAGAGATCACCGAATTTTCCTTGAAAATGTCAATTAATAGTTGTCTTTACATTCAGTTTTTCTACAAAAAAATATATTTCTTAAAATAAGCACTATCTATACTTCAAAAATCCAATTGCAGGCAATGGCTTGACTTTTTTTTAATGATAACCTGGTTATTGTAGCAGTTCGACTTTCTTCTCTGCATATTTTATTAAATCCATAGGTAGGTGATAAAAATACTTCTTTTTTGAGAAGTATAGACAACATTGGTCGTCTATTTCAAAAAATTATAGAAATCTTATCTATTATTAACAGAGTATAAATTAAATATTTTTTCCTGTACCTGTTTTAGTCATCCAAAACTCTCACATTTGATTTATCATTTTATTCTCACAATTCGCTTGTGATAGGTGTTAGATTTCACCAGCTCATCCTACCTCTCCTTTTATTGAAAAATGGTGGAGAAAGGATCCCCATGACTCTTCCAAAATCTCACAGTTAATTTGCTGACCCTTTTTTTTCTAACTAATTAATATGCTTTTGGACCTTACACGTTTTTAGGGTGCGCCTCTGTGCTGCTCAATGTGCTGGGTCAAGTTCGTAGTGTCTCAGCAAATCAAGCTGTCAGCAACCACCCCTCATGCCCCACCCTTTATTGCTTCTGCAATGTCCTCAGATTTTCAGTCAGAATTCCAAATTAAGCTATTGTATTTGGAACCCAGCTTTAGAAACCCTGCTACAAATAGCAAGTCTTGGCTCCCTCACACACTGTGATGTGAAAATCTAAGTACAGGGAGCTCTAAACGAGCAGAGCTCCCTTTGCTGAAGGCCAGCGGTTTCCTGGAGGTAGAGAATTAAGATGTACATGCTGAACTGGATACCCAGACCCATTTGTTCCTTTTGCCTCATCTCTTTCTCATCCCTCCACTTTGTAATGGAAGACGGACTTGAAAAAAATATATACCAAGTTGTCTCTAGGGGTAGGCCAACATATGGGGCTTCTTGACCAGGGTTGCATAAGTGAACCATCAAATATCAAAATGAACAATGAGCAGCTTCGTTTTGTTTTTGCAGATATAACTGTATTATAAAAAATTTAGAGTATTCCATTTAGCAAAACCTTTAAACATGTTCTTCATAGTGACATTATAGATGCTGAGTCATCCTCTTCCTGCCCTTTTATGTCTCAGGAAGTGGATGACAATGTTGGACTAATAACAGACAAATATGAATTATAATTTACATGTGTATGAATGGGCTTAATCCTTTATAAAGCACATTCATGCATTTCATCCCCTAGAGACCTAGATCCTTACCAGATCCAGACCAGCATGGAGGTCTGCATGGCAGCCGCTGACCTGACCCATCTCTCTTGAGATGAGCCCAGGATGCATCCTGAGACCTGGAGCTCTGCATGGAGTGCTCTGTGGGGCACGTCACACTGCAGGAATCTACTAGTCAAGTGGAGGGCCACATGGATGCGAGGTGAAAAATGTCAGGGAGGAATGTCCTGTCCTGACCCCAAACCTGCCACAAGGAATCTCTGTTACCATTTGGACCTCCATGAGGCCTTCTGGAAGAGAGGCTCGGGATTTCAGAGAGGGGCTCAGACACGTGAGATCCAGTGATGAATAAATCTTCAGAAATGCCAAGCTCTGTTATTATTCTGAGTAACAATTAGTCCCCAGATGATTTTTATTTTGGGGAAGAAGATCTCAGAAGTGATTAGTCAACTAGCTGCACAGCTGCAAATGTCTTTGGATTTGAAAACATTGCCCTTTTTGCAGAGGACAGGCAACAAGGATCCAAATGCAAGCAAATTTTGCATATACAAAAAACCACTCCGTCAGCAAGCTTAATTAGGTAGAAAAAGTTTGTCTCTAATTCCATTATAAAGGCAGATTATAAATCAACCAATTGTAGGATTTGGAGGCTGGAAGAAACCTCAATTTTGCTATTGTCCCACATGGCTAGTTCGGCAAATACAGAAGGCAGATGAAATTTGTTTCTGATTCGTGCTCTAAAAGAAAAAAAAAATTTCTATTCTAACACACAGTATTTCTTCACTAATATGAGACAATTTTTTAAAATGTAGTATGTTAATATGTTAATAGTTTGATATTTAATCTTTGAGCCCTAGTGAATTATTAGTCTATAATAAACAATAATATTTAATATATGTTAATGAGTATTAACAACACTTTATCCCCTAACATATGTTTACTTTCTACCTATAAGAAAAGTCAATTCTTATTTATATTCTCTCTGTAATCCTGCTTCCCTAGCATCCAGGGCAAATTTTGTAGGGGAAAATTGGGAATGATAATGCCTCTCTCATAAGATTGTTGTTAATTTCAGTAGGAAAATACTTGTTAGTCAATGAGTTGTATTGAGTGGTCGATAAAGTTCACTTCTGTTTCTTGTTTCCTTCACATAAGTGTGGGAATTTTGATCCCTGGTCAGCCAGAGGGAGACTATTTTTAGCCAAGTAATCCTTCAGATTAAACTAAACTGGAAATCTTTTCTTTGAGCTTCTTTTTTCAAAGTTTATTTTTATTCTCACTTCTCTATAACAGGAAAGGTGGGAAGCCTAGAAGGGTCCCTTCATGGAGAAAGCTTGCTTTCAGTATTGCACTGACCAATGATCCGCTGATGATTGAATTTTTAGAGTTTCCTTGTTTCTGAAGTACTTAGCCATTTGCTGTATTCACTCTAGCTATTAGGAAGGAATTTTTACTGACTCCCTGTTGAAACCCATCTTCTAGGAAATACAACAGAATCCTTTCAGAATGTTTATAGCCTGGGGAATATATGATAATATTATACTATATGATCAGTATTGAGTGCTGGAGATACAAAGCACTTTGGAATTCAAAAGAGAGCAAGATCACCCCCTCCTCTGGGGTGTAAGATACCTTCTTGGAGAAAGTAGGATTTGGATAGAGAAGTGGAGGGGGCAGATTTCACAGAGAAGAACATGGAGTGGTTAATCTTTCTTAAAAGGAAAGGGAGGAATATTCCAGAAAAAAAGGATTAGGCCAGTTTATTTAGAGCCCGAGGGTTTGTGCATTATCATGATTAATCACAAGAACAGTTGCCAAGCTTTCATTATAAAAATATTCTCCAGGAGAATTCATCAAGTTCTATTGCCTATTAATTTCATTGACGCATTTTATTTAGCATCCTCAATGACAGAGGACACTTAAAAAAAAAAAATGAAAGCAATAAGATGAAGCTCATTAAATAAACTATTTACGTGTGATATTTTAAAACCAAGCAATGTCATTGCCCCAAGCAAATTACGAGTCTTTAATTTTAGTATGTTTACAGTGTCCTTGAAATTTCTAAATTTATGACTTAACATTTTTACTTAGTACATATTAGTTGATAGTGTTTTATCATCTTAAATTTATTATTTATCAAGAAATTATGAAACAAGGCAATGTAGTGCTATGGTACATGTTTTGATTTGGAACTTTAAAAAATTTGGTTTAGGGGCACCTGGGTGGCTCAGTCGGTTAAACATCCAACTCTTGATTAAAGCTCAGGTCATGGGGCACCTGGGTGGCTCAGTCGGTTAAACATCCAACTCTTGATTAAAGCTCAGGTCATGATCTCAGGGTTGTGAGATCAAGCACCAAGTCAGGCTCCATGTTGGGTGTGGCGTCTGCTTAAGATTCTCTCTCTCCCTCTGCCCTCTGCCCCTCTCCCCTTCTTACCATCTCAAAAAAAAAAAAGGTTTACAGTCTTACTTTTATCATGAAAACACTCTTGTATGACCTCGAATATATTTCCCATCTGTGAATCTGTGTAATCATGTAAGTAACCGAGACTAAATTTTACTGCATTTTAATCCCTTCAAGTTTTAAAATTGTACAATATAAATATGTAGACACACATATTTATTTTAATTTACAATACTCTCTTTTTTTTATCTTTTTTAAAAACCACACTCGTGAAAATGGGATCTGCACAGTTCAAATGTTTTTTTTCCTAGGTAATGAGAATTTTTCAAGAGCTACATGGCAGCTTTTATCCCAGCTAAGTCTTACTGTCAAAACCAACATCCTGGGGATGCCTCGGTGGCTCAGTCAGTTAAGTGTCTGCCTTCAGCTCAGGTCATGCTCCCAGGGTCCTGGGATCGAGTCCCTCATCAAGCTCCCTGCTCAAGGGGAGCCTGCTTTTCCCTTCCCTCTGCTGCTCCCCCTGCTTGTGCTCTTTCTCTCCCTCTCTGACAAATAAATTAAATGAAATAAAAAACCCCAACATCCTAAAGAAATGTAATGAGATAAAGGATGCTTTTAAAAGCAGGTCTTCTTTCTGTTCCTGGTTGGGTGAGGCTTACAAGGAATTCCGAAACACTTATAATTTAACATTCATTTCATAACTACACGAGGCTTTGCAATTCCAAAGTATATCTACCCATGCAATTGACCGGAATGGCCTCTTATGAAAGATAAGAATATACTTAAGTCTCACCTCTGAACTGGTGAGGGATGCCACCCTTACGAAGACTGTGGTATTTTCTATCTTGAGGACATATCCACAGGAAGCCAACAGCTGACGAGTGGTTACTCCACTTGTCAGTAGAGCCAAAACGTCTCTCTGGTAATTGTCTCTCTCAGTGTTCTAGCAAGAAGACTGAGTGCCTACTCTCTGAGACTATGTGTGTTAGAGAGGACACTTGCCAATCAACTAGCACAGACCATTGATTAAACTTTGCTGATGCATCTCTGTCAATAGAAGCGATGTGGGGTTTCTCAGAACCCCTGCAAGAAAGCCCATGACATGCTTCTGCACAGCTATAGTTTCTCACGGCTCTGAAAAAAGCTTTCCAGACATTTTCATAAGCCTGACTCCTATATGGGCATGTAATTCTAGCTACACATAAATAAATAACATCAGTGATAATAGTACATACACTCTGTGTTGTGAGGTAATTTTTTCCTAAATGCCTATTGCTATACATTTTTAATTCCCTTTCAGAATAAATAGAAGCTTTTCTTTACAAAGTGGTTAATGAAAGATTAAGCCTTTTTTTCTGTTTTTCTATTTAACGAAAACAAATGTATACATCTTCTTTAAGGTTTGAGAACATAGGAGACCCTATTTCTATTCCCCGAAAGCAGATTTGAATTTTCTAGCTTTGTTTTTCCATATTTAAAAGTAGTAAATTATATCAACCAAAATAAAACTATGGTTATAAAAACTATAATTCACAATACACCTATGTTACATAATTTGAAGTTAGCCATGGCGTAGTGTGAAATCATAGTAAAATATAGTTAGGCAGATTTGGATTGAGACTCTGGC
>CM053605.1:56079482-56096854 GCA_028646535.1 Procyon lotor | reverse complement strand
TCTTGAGATAATAACGGTCTACACATGCTGCTTGCTGTCTTCCTTATCTTGACCTCAAACTTTTCTTTTGGGACAGAATACCAGAATTCCCTACATTGTCAGAAGTTATCACTAATTTTCTTAGAATTTATGACTGGTGTATCCATTGTTGACAGACTGTACTCTTGATTTATTTCTAAATTTAAAACTGAAAATAATAATTCAGTCTAGAATTTTGTAACTTCTTTGTTTAAAGATTTTATTTATTTATTTGACAGAGAGAAAGAGATCATAAGTAGGCAGAGAGGCAGGCAGAGGGAGAGGGGGAAGCAGGCTCCCCGCTGAGCAGAGAGCCTGACACGGGGCTCGATCCCAGGACCCCAAGATTGTGACCTAAGCCGAAGGCAGAGGCTTCAACCCACTGAGCCACCCAAGTGCCCCTAGAATTTTATAACTTCTGATTTACTATTATTAGATCTCTCTTTGAGATAGGAGAAGAGAATCTTGAAATCTCATAGATGCTTATGAAGTGTGTTAGAAACAAGTTATTTTTTAAAGACTCTATTTTATCCTTGTTTTTTAAATACTTGGGGACATTGCTGGTGTCAGTGGGAAATTTGCACATAATTATATGTTTATTCCCAGTGAAATACGAGATGATCTGGTACTGAAACAATTAAAGGGCTTTAGAGGGAACCTGAGGACAGCCGTACCATAGGTCCACCTCCCATGTAAGAGCTTGGCATAAGGCATGTACTTGTTCACAAAAAGACGTCAACCTTCCAACGCACACATTTGATAGTGAAGAGGTGAGAATTTGCTCTTATCCAACGTTCCAGAACATTCATATTTTAGACCCTTGTCAGAAACTGTAATGCCAAACTTGCTTTTAGACTCTTATCAAAAGTTAGAGATGTAGGACTCATAGAGGATATTTTGATGGCATGCAGCTCAGTCTTCTCAGAGCTTTTCTAGACCTCATTATTGCATAAGCAGAGAGCTTTATCCTGGGACCATACTGTTTTCTGTTTTAAATCAAGTACAGAAACTAGAAGCACACAATGGTCAAATTCTAGAGAGGTCCACTGCAGGTTTCATTTGATTATGATCCCATCATTTCCACCGAGGTGGCAGAACCTTAAGATGCAGGGTTTGAAACCATTGCAGTGTCTGTTAATAGTCGGACCAAATGGTTGCAGCTTAAAACCAAAGATCATCTAAAAATGTTTCTTTGGGACAGAAGAGGGAAAACAAATTCAGTGAAAATTGGCTTTCAACTCAAGTTTAGAAAGATTTTAAGCAAAATTATGTAAGTCAAACTAAAAATGCATGCAAATCACTACCTAAGTTCTGACTATGAAACTTAGCACATTCATTGCTAAATTAGAAAGGAGTTGGACAATTCTTTGCTCTCTGGGGAGTGTGAAAACCTCCAGGCCCGTGGCCAATAGACTGAATGCCTGGTTAACTTCAGGCTGCCTGGGTACTCACTGTTGTTACTGAAAGCCTAGCACGAGACTTGGATCTAGCTCTGGCAGGTGAGATCCAGGGAAAAGGGGAAATCATGCAGCTCAGTTGGTCCATCTCAAGGGGCCTCCCTACTTTTGCTAAGACAAGAGTGCATCCTCATCTCTGGGAAGAAAAGAAAATCATTTTAAGAATTGCTTATCAGGATGCCTGGGTGGCTCAGTCAGTTAAGCATCTGCCTTTGGCTCAAGTCATGATCTCAGGGTTCTGGGATGGAGCCCTGCATCAGGATCCCAGCTCGGTGGGGAGCCTGCTTCTCCCTCTCCCTCTGCCGCTTCCCCTGCTTGGGCTCTCTCTCACACAAATAAATAAAAAATAAAAATCTTAAAAAAAAACCAACAACTGAATATCAAGGGAGAAAAGTTAAACTTTTAACAGGTTTTTTAAGAATATGTGTGCATATTCTTAAAATATGTGAGTGTGCATATACATATATACATACATATGTGCACACATACATACATATCTATTTAGGTGTTTAAAGTCTAGTTAACATATAGGGTAACATTAGTTTCAGGTGTACAATGTCATGATTCAACCATTCCATACATTAGCAGGTGCTCGTCATGACAAGTTCTCTCCTTACTCCCCAACACCTGCAGGCCACAGCCCGCACCGCCCCCCCTCCCCCACCCCCACCCCCACCCCCACCCCTGTGTCCCTCCCTTCTGCTAACCAGCAGTTCTATCACCTTAAGGGTCTGTTTCTTGGTCTGCCTCATTTTTTCTCTTTTTCCCTTTGCTCATCTGTTTTGTTTCTTAAATTCCACGTTTAAAGCAATTTTGTGCTTAGGAACTAAACACTTAGCTTTTGCATAAAATATCCAAGTCGACTCAAAAAGGACACAAGAGATCTTTAGAGTTTTATCCAGACAAAGCAAAAAATAAATTGGTTATGGGGCTACGTCGCAGGACTCTGATGTTCACCTCATATCCTCCTGGCTGCACAGACCACGAAACGTCTGGCATTTTGGACCTCCTTTGTGCAGGCTAGCTCTGCTTGTCTGGGGGAAGACAGCTACAGCTGACGTGGGTGGCCTTCTCAGTAGATTGTGTGTCTTTTCCTTCCTCTAAGGACAGTCCCAAAGCATGATTTCGTGACAGGGCCTGTCCAGAGACTTCCCACATGGCTAAGTGACCGAGGGTGTCTCTCAGTGAGGAAGGCCAGCTCCAGAACGCACCGTCTGAACTGACTTCCTGCTTCTTTCCCTCGGTTTGCTCCTTGTGATGGCCTCGGGCTGTTTGCAAGTCAGCCTTGCCTGGGACTAGAACAGAATCTCTTAACTCCTGCTTGATGAAATAAACATGAAACCCTACAAATGTCAACCAGGTAACATTTCCAAAGTCCAGCTTAATACTTCTTTTCAGGCTTTATTGTCATCAAGATAACAGTACCTAAAAGCAAGAGGAAAATGAGGAAGGCTTAAATGAGAAGTAGAAAGAGTGGTTTTCTTTAGTAAGTTTACTAGAGATACCTAGTTTCTTTCTTTCCCTTCCTTCCTTCCTTCCTTCCTTCCTTCCTTCCTTCCTTCCTTCCTTCCTCTCTTTCTTTTTCTTTCTTTTCCTTCTTTCCTTCCTTCCTTCTTCTGTTGCGTATTTTTATTTTCAAATTTTTTCCTAAAGTGCAGGTATTTATATATTTAAAAGACTACTAAAAATATATAAAATAATTTTATATTTTATCTTAAGATGTCACAGCCATTGTGTATTTTTTCTACTTTTTTTTTTAAAGATTTTATTTATTTATTTGACAGAGGGAGAGAGATCACAAGTAGGCAGAGAGGCAGGCAGTGAGAGGTAAGCAGGCCCCCTGCTGAGCAGAGAGCCCGATGAGGGGCTCGATCCCAGGACCCTGAGATCATGACCTGAGCCGAAGGCAGAGGCTTTAACCCACTGAGCCACCCAGGCGCCCCTCTAATCTACTTTGAAGTATTATTTTATGAAGTATTTTTTTTCCCTTACTATATCTCAAGTACCAAAAAGGAATTTAGTAGGTGCTCAAAAAATGTTTGAATGAATAAGTGAATGTATTGAAGAAAACTTATGAAATAGGTATTTCACTCATTCCCAAGAGATTGTTTTGCCTCTCCACGTCTCTACCATAGGACAACCACCCCTCTCCATTTTTACCACCCCATTCAAGTCCCCACTGTCTCTTGCCTAAACTATTGCAAAAGCTTCCTAATTATAATTCCTGCTGGTTTTCTTGCCCTTGCCCTGTTTAGTCCAGGAAGCATCCAGAAGGACCTTTAAAAATTGTATATCAAAGTATGCCATTCCACTGCATAATTCATCTAGAAGTAAACCCAAAGCTCTTATAAAGTCACACAAAGCCATCCATGATGTGGCCTCAGGCCGTCACTGGCCTTGTTTCCTAGACCACCCTCCTCCAAGAATTTGTACTCATTCTCATCTTAGCAGATTTGCCCAAACTGTTCCCTTTGTCAGGAATGCTCTGACTCTGGATCTTTAACTGACTTATTTTCTAGTCATTTCAGCCAGCTCCTCAGTGAGGTGTTTCCCTAGTGAAGCAATCTGGGGTGACTCCTTTGCTGCGCCCTTCCCCAGCGTGATTGCACCTCACAGCACCCAGACTTTCTTTCGTTCTAGATCTCCACTCCCAGAAATTAGCCTGTTCATTTATTTGTTTAGCTTCTTTTTTTTTTTCCCTCATGTCTCTTCCTCACTCAGCACACACACTACGGTGTAGGCTCCAAGTGGACTTACTCATATTTGTTCCAGCACCTGGTTCACACCAGACACAGAGGATTTCTCGCCACTGTTAATTTGGGCACTAGTTTTCTATATGTAGCTTTTAAAGTTATTCCATGTCAGAAATGTTATTGTGAAACCGCAAGCAATTTTAACTTGAATCCAGTGAAGGAAAAAGAAACGAGTAAAATACTTCTTTGATGACAGTGCCCCACAAAGATCTAAATCATATCCAGCTACTTATTGGATAAAGGGATAAGAAGATCCTTAGGAACAACTACCTGTTCACTATTTAAAACTCTCATATGTTGTTACCACCTTTATTCTTTTTTAACGAGCATGTTATAATCTTTCTACAATTTTATTTTATTTATTTTTTTAAGATTTTATTTATTTATTTGACAGAGAGAGCGAGATCACAAGCAGGCAGAGAGGCAGGCAGAGAGAGAGGGGGAAGCAGGCTCCTTACCGAGCAGAGAGCCCGATGCGGAGCTCGATCCCAGGACCTTGAGATCATGACCTGAGCTGAAGGCAGAGGCTTAATCCACTGAGCCACCCAGGCGCCCCATCTACAATTTTAAAACACATTCGTGTCTCCACATTTTTGTGGTTGGTGTTTTCCTAGGTCTAATAGGGTAACTCTTCAAGTTGAGGTGATCTTAGTTTTGCTTTTCTTACAGGAAAACACTGGAGTTATTTCCCCCGCAGAATTTAAGACCGAGATTACCCAAAGCAATTTCATCTAGTTAATTGCTCCACTGTGGCCCGAGACCTTTCTTTCCCACTGCTGTTATCAGACACTTGACATCATCAGATAGTGAACAAAAGGTACTGACAACTGAGGCCTCAGCCTAATCTTTGTATCTTTGCATGAAACAGACTCTAACTACTGGCTGATGGCTGACCAAGAAGTCAGCTGAGATTGCAGCCACCAAAAAGCCCTTCCTGTAGTTAAGAACTCAGATCCGCAGTCCCTAAGGGCATTGGAAGCAACATCAAGATTTTAGTTTCTTCTACACTTATTTTCTTACCCTGCAACACACACATTTTTATGTACCCTCCAAAGTAATATGAAACAGAAGTGTGTGTGTGTGTGTGTGTGTGTGTGTGTGTGTGTGTGTTCATTGCCCTGGTGTAATGGCATAAGAACATTTTTCATAAAAGAAAGGACTTTATTGTAAAAGACATCCCCACAGAAATTCTTTATAACATGCCTCCTTTATTTTCCTGGGGGAGAAAGTGCTCTATGGTAGGTCAGTAAAGTTGCTAGCTTCCACATTGGTTTAATGCCTGCAGATAGAATTAAAAACACTTTAATGTGCCCATTATCCAATATCACCATTTCCTGGCCATGTTTAAATTGGGTTTAGGGGCTTCACTGTCTACCAATAGCAATATCCGTGTGAACAGTGATTGGGGAGTGGGGGCATGTTAAATGTTTCTCCCATGTTTTTGTCTGGAGTCTTCGATGCTGTATTTATAGAGGGGAACTAAGTACATTGTTATGTCCGGATCGAGACCCTCCCAAAAAGAACCCACAAAAGGCAGGCTGGATGCAAGAGCAAGAGGGTTTATTTCCAGCTAGCTGGGGCTCCCACCGGCACACACGATGCAGTGCAGCGCTAAGGCGAGAAGCCCCGCCTCTCTCCTTCGAAGCATTTTTATGCATTCGAGTAAACAAGCACTTATGTCACTACACATATAGGTGAGTTCCTTATTCTTTATATGGCAATTACCTAAATCTATGCATTTCATTGGTGCATTTGAACAACTCAGGGGCTAGGCGACACACAGGGAAGATAAATTCCAGGAATAGTTTCACGCCCATACCCTTAGGCCTATCTTTTTCTGGCACGCCCCTACCTTGTACCCTTAGGCCTGTCTTGGAGGAACTTAAAACTGAACTCCACAACATGATATTGGATATTATCTGTGGGCAACGAACAAAATATTTAAATGTAGTTGTTGCTGAGAAAGTGTAACATTCAGATGTCTTGACTGCTCTGTATTTTTACTTCTCTTTTAGTTGTACACTCATAATGACAAGCTTCATTTTGCAGTAGACAGCATCTCTTAAATTTTATTTTATTCCATGACTAGTTAGTAGAAAGGAAAGAGCAGATATGACTCTATCTCTGTAGGTAATCCTTGGAGCACCATAAAAATGAAAACTTCCTTGTCTTACTCTGTAGCCCCTTTGATCTAATGAATAAAATAATTTCACATATATTAAATCATTTCCTAGCAAGAGATTAACAGGTAAAAATATCATTTTTAGAAACTGAGCTCTGAAGCTTCAATAATGTATTCAAAGATTTCCCATCAATTGAGCGATGTCTTTCTCTAACTGAACTATCATCATCTTGGTGAAGCCAAGAGATACGTAGTGTTGGAGTGATCTAAGGAAGTTTCACAGAGGCTTGCTGGAGGTTGGATGAATAGGGCCAAGAAGGATAGGATGTCCAATAGAGTAGTGTTGTTAATGGCACTGATTCACTGTCTTCTTGTTTCTTGTGTTTATCAAAAATATCAAGCAACTACTTATTGGTGCTTGATTTCTCTTCCTGTACTAAGAAAATAAAATGTTGATTTTTCTTGTCTCTTCCTAATGTTCCAGTCATCCTCTTTTTCTGCGTAGGTATACTGTATTCACCAGCAGGATAAAATATCTTGCTCAGTTCTGAACAGCATGTGCAACAAGAATTATTCTTTAAAACATGTTTGTGCTGAGACTAGTTCTCTTCACTAAAATGGAATCTTATTTTCCCAATAATTTTCTTCTCTTCCCCAGAAGATATGAGAGCCTATTGCTGAGAGTAGAATAATTAGAATCTTCTTACAGAGTGAGCTTTGTACTTACTCTTCTTTAAGACAATATGAGCCACTAAAAGTAATGCAAACATGAGGAACATATACTGTCGGTGAATTATTTATCATACTATATACACTGTTTACTATCTTGATTTTTTTTTAAAGATTTTATTTATTTATTCGACAGAGAGAGAAAGATCACAAGTAGGTAGAGAGGTAGGCAGAGAGAGAGGGGGAAGCAGGCTCCCTGCTGAGCAGAGAGCCCAATGTGGGGCTCCATCCCAGGACCCTGAGATCATGACCTGAGCCAAAGGCAGAGGCTTTAACCCACTGAGCCACCCAGTAGGTGCCCCTACTATCTTGATTTTTTAAGATATTTTATTTATTCTTTTGAGAGAGACAGAGAGAGACAGGGAGAGCACAAGGGGGAGAGCACAAGGTCGGGGGAGGAGCAGACTCCCCACTGAGCTGGGAGCCTGATGTGGGGCTCAATGCCAGGACCTGGAGATTATGACCTGAGCTGAAGGCAGACGCTTAACCATCTGAGCCATGCAGATGCCCCTAAATTATTCTTTTTTAAAACTACATACAGTCAACTTGTAGTTTATTCTCAGGCTTAAAGTGTTATTCTTTTTCCAAAGTAAAATTAGTTGGTAAATGTTTTGTAGATTTATAAGTGTATCCAGATACTGAATAAAAAAGAAGCATTTCGAAGAATTTTGTGTTCATTTGGAGATGCCTGATGAACAATGGGGCAGCTATAACAACTCCCTGTGTTCTCAAATACTATTCTGTACAATCTAGATGCCTCTTGGGCACTAAAGATCTACATTAGGTACAGCCTTGATATATTTGGTTAACCGAACCTCTTCCCCTTTACTGTGAAGCAATGAACTGTCACACACAAAGCCCCCACCCAATGTGAACCAGGTAGAATCATTGGCAACACGACCTGAAAGGAATATCCAAGTAGACAATGGATCTGTCTGGATCCTGAGAGCATCTTCATCTGGCCACGTGCCTGCTCTCCATATTTAAGGCTGACCTGATTGCACTTTCTGCCCAAAAGCTCCTTCTGATGCTATGGGCTCAAGTCTGCCTCAAGGTTAAAGCCTCAGTCTAGTATTCTAATTTAAGCAGCCCCTTTTCCCTATTCCACCTGCTTATGCCTAAACGGATTATAGAATTCATTCCCCATAACGAACCTTGATCTACAAAACCTCACCATTACATGCATTGAACTATAATGCATACCAGTTTTTCCAGTTATTTTTTATCTGGAAGCCTGCTTTCCATTATTGTTCTTTTGGTAAGAATGCCAAGATTTACTTTGGGCAAATTACCTCTCCTCAATTTTGTGTAGTTAAGGTAGAAGGTATTTTACTTTCTGCTGGTCAAGAGGAACAGCACATGACTCAGGTTGGGCCAGCTGGATTTTCTCTCTCCCCAGACTGAGAGCTTTGAGCAGAGGGAATGTAAGAATGGAGAAAATGCTCAGAACTTGTTTATTTGGGGAGTGGCACTCTGATAGGTCCACTTCTTTGGATCTGCTTCTTACCTTTTTTTCTGGAAACCTCTTCTTCAACATTTTCATGAATTTTAAGCTACATACTATCCTCATAATACATTGTCTTCTCCTTAAGTCAGCCAGAGTTGATTTTTTTGCTTGTCACCAAATATATTGCTTTCTTCAGGGTCAGTCTGAACTATATCTATATTCCTTATGGATTTTATCAACATCATTATTTTTGAATGGGCCCTTTGGGGTAAACTTTGACAGTTTTAGAAATGGTTTCAGTTGAGGGACCTGATACCAGCTTGCATTTTGGGACTAGTTAAAAAAAGATGATTAAGTAACATACCATTTTCCTAGTTGCACGTTAAGTATTTGTTTCGGTGCTTAGAAAGAGCATATCTCTACATCGGATTAAGAGGGAGCTATAAAATAATAAAAGATCCATATTTACATATGAAAGGAAGTTTCAATTTATAGTTTAATAAGATTATATTAACCTATTTATAAGCCTATTACATTTAACCACAGAAAATTAAACAGAAATGTTAGTCTTAAGTAAAAAACAAAACAAAGCCCACCATACAAAAGAACATCACAAGGCAATCATGAGGTTCATTGCTAAATGAGGGATAGGGTTAGCAAGGGCAGTGTCAGAGGAAGGTGAGATATGTAGTGTTGGAGTGATCTAAGGAAGTTTCACAGAGGCTTGCTGGAGGTTGGATGAATAGGGCCAAGAAGGATGGGATGTCCAATAGAGTAGTGTTGTTAATTTAAGGATGTCCTCTAACTCTGCAATGTATGACAAACCACGAGAGAGGACAGCTGTGGAGGATACATTACAATAACATTCTCAAACTGGCACTGGCACATGGACACCTCACTCCTCTTATGTCCTCCAATTCAACTCTCACATTAACTCTCTTCTTCTGTGCTCAGATTCTCTGACTTGGCAACTCATCTAATCAAATCTCAGAGTTCCTGATCCTCCCACTTTCCTCGCAAGTTGCAAATTTCCTCCTTCCTCCAATATTGATTTTGGAGTGTCCTCTTGGTAATGCCCTTCTTCCAATTGGCTCCTCTGCTGATATGAAACTGCCCTTTTGAGCAGCAACTCCTGGGTACATGCCAAGCTTCTCTCCTTTAAAGTCTCCAAAGGCTGTGGTCATATACCTGGGAGAGCTTGGATGGACTGAGGGAAAGAGAATCCAGAGCAATAAAGTATAAGCAAGACACAAGAGGCCAAGGGCAGATGCAGAAAGGTGTATGAGATATTCAGGGGAGCACCAATGACTAATTGTGATGACAGGACTCAATGGAGGGATAGTGAAGGATTAAAATTGCTAAAGCAGAGTGGAGCTGATGAGTGATCAGAATGGATTTGGTACTACAGGTGATAGCACATGATTGGTTTTTAAGCAGCACCATCTATATGAACATTGACTGGATTTTAGAAAGATTAATTTGGGAAGGTTATGAGCAATAGATTGAAATCAGGATGCTCTTGCAGCAGCCAAGTTGTGGAGAGATGAAGTTATTGGCTAGAAGGTGGCACCATCCTTCACATACATGGAATTAAGTGACTGGTGAGAGAGGCGTATTAATGTTCCTAAGACCCAAAATGGTTTTTATTGTGCTGGGCTTATGCAGAATAAATTACCAATGATTATTCTGTAGACTTCAGAGCAAGCCAAGATGATAAGAAAAAAAATGATTCTTACCATTTTATCCAGATTGGTTGTCAAAAATAGCCTGATTCTTTAAAATTCTTCTACTTGAGATGTACAGACATAGAATAAGCTGTACTATTAACCAGTATGGGAAACCCCAGCCTTTGTCCTCCTACAAAGAGGGATAATTAGACAGCTGCCCATGAACAGAAACAGCTCCAGGGCAGCTCAGAAGTCCACATAAGAAACTTTAGCAACATGGTGAACAAAAAAACCCGAGAAGAGAATGCAAGAAGGGTAGAAAGAACAGCTTCATTTATCTGCATGATCCCAACCCCCAAGCTGGCACTGAGCAGAGCTAAGAGGGAACTTCCCGGAGAGTTTCTCTCCCAAGGAAAGAGAGAGTGAGGTGAGCGACTGGCTTCCCTAGCCTTTCCTGACAACAGACTAAGGGATCTGATTCAGTTTCACTGAAGACCAGCAGAGCTGAGACTTACAGAAATGGCTAGAAATAAAGAGCAAAGGCTACCAATGACAACCATATAGTGAGAAAAAGTTCGGTCCCCAGTGACATGCCTTGCAGAAGACCCCTGTAGCTTTCACCGCTGAAGAAACTAACGGATGGCTCAGCTGCCATGGGCCACCTGCAGATTTCACCAGTTTTTATCCCTTGGTATTAGCATCCACGGGTAACCATGGAACCGCGGTAACCAGCCAGTTACCTGAATCTTTTCCTGTTCCCTCCTCCTGCCCCTGTTAGAGTCCAGCATCCTCAACAGCATACATTCCAGGGCTCTGTGGCTATGAGAATGCATCTTGCCTACATTCCCATGGCTGAGCCCAACCACTCTGGCTGCATATCAGGGCTAGACTCGCCAACTGTGCCCCTGTACCCCGCTGGCCTGGTGCCCATTCATGGGTTTCCACTGCTGTGTTTGTGACCATGATGAGACGCTATAGTCATGGACATACTCACTGATGGGCAAGACCCACATAGCTACACTTGTGTACAGATCCAGCCCTATCTTCTGTTGTTGGCCTCTGCCACTGGGCTTATTGTGTCTAGCCAATGCAGCCATGCACCCACATGCCCCCAGCCCAACTCCTGAAACTTGCCTCTGCTGAAATGCACATATGTGCAGTAGCCCCTACATTCATAGGCATGTACACTGACAGCCAGGGTCCCCACAGCTGCCAGGAAGCCCATACTTGACCCTGGCCCTTGCAGCTGACCCTGACCTCTACCACAATGTGTGTGTCTGCCATCTGCCCTACTACTAACCAGGCATCTGCAGCTGATTCCTGCAGCTGAGAAGTACACACCCTTTGCTCCAGCCACCACCACTGGCTGCCATAGTCCCTAGCTGCTGGATCTACAGCTCCCGAGGACCCCATTAACCTTAACAGCCACTGTGGACACCCCACAGTGATCACCACGGGAATAAAAGGTACAGCATAGGAAATACAGTCAATGGTATTGTGATAGCATCATATGGTGACAGATGGTAGCTACAGTTGTGGTGAGCATAGCATAACATATAGAGTTGTTAAATTGCTGTGTCATATACCTGAAATTGAGTGTGTTAACTATACACAAATAAGAAAATTTAAAATTGAAAAAATACCAAATCCTTAAGAAAGACTTAATTCCCATCAATTTTTCTCAAACTCGTTCAAAAAATTGAGGAGGCAGAAATACTCCCAAACTCATTTTAGAAGGTCTACATACCCCTAATGCCAAGGCCAGACAAGGATACTATAAGAATAGAAAACTACAGGTCAATTATCCTGATAAATATATGCACAAATTCTCAACAAAATACTAGCAAATTCAGGTCAGCAGAACATTAAAAGGATCCTTCACCATGATCAAGTCAGACATCCCTACAACGCAAGGATGGTTCAACATACACAAACCAATATGTATGAATATATCATATTAACAGAATAAAAGGCAAAAATCAAATAATCATCTCAGTCGATGCATAAAAAGCATGGCAAAATTCAACATCTTTTCATGACAAAAGCTCAACAAACTGAGTATAGAAGGGACATCCCACAACAGAATAAGCCATACATACAAACCCACAGGTATCATCATACTTAATTCTGAAAGGTTTAAATCTTTTCCTCTAATCTCAGAAATGAGACACACATGACTATTTTTCATCACTCCTATTCAACACAGTAAAAGAAGTCCTACCTAGCTAGAGCCAATAGGAAAAAATAAAAAAGACATCTAAATCAGAAAGGAAGAAGTCAACTTGTTCTGTTTGCTAATGACATGATTTTGTATGTAGAAAATTCTAAAGATTTCACTAGAAATCTGTTAGAACTAATAAAAAAATTCAGTAAAGTTACAGGACACAAAATCAACATAGAAAAATCAGCCCTATTTCTATACATTAACAATAAACTATTTGAAAAAGAAATAAAGAAAACAACCCCACTTATAATAGCATCAAAAATGATAAAATATTTAGGAATAAATTTAACCAAGGAAGTTAAATATCTATATATCAATAACTATAAGACATTGATAAAAGAAATTTAAGACACAAATGGAATAATATCCCATGTTTATGGATTGGAAGAGATAATATTGTTACAATGTCCTTACTTCCCAAAGCCATTTGTAGAGTCAATACGATCCCTATAAAAATTTCAATGGCATTTTTCACAAAAATAGAAAAAGCAATCCTAAAATTCTTACAGAACCACAAAGGATAAAGCTGGAGGCCTCACTATATTACAAAACTATTATCATCAAAACAGCATGGTATTCATATAAAAATAGACACATAGACTGGTGAAACAGAATCAAGAGCCCGGAATGCATATATTGTCAACAGAATGCATATATGGTCAACTGATACTTGACAATAGAGCCAAGAACACTCCAAGGGGAAAGGATAGTCTCCTCAATAAATGATACTGAGAAAACTTGATATTCACATGTAATTGGATAAAATTGGACCCCTATCTTACACCACTCACATAATGCAAAATAAGGACTTTAACATAACAAACCGTTAAAAAAATTTAAAAGCTCATACAATTCCTGAAAGAAAACATAAGTGGTAAGCTCTTTGACATAGATCTTGGCATTGATTTTTTTTGCATATGACTTCAAAAGCACAAGTCACAAAAGTGTAAATCAGCAAGAAGCAGATATCAAACTGAAAAACTTTCTTTCTTTTTTTTTTTTTAAAGACTTCATTTATTTGACAGAGAGAGAGAGAGAGAGAGATCACAAATAGGCAGAGAGGCAGGCAGAGAGAGAAGGGGGAAGCAGGCTCCCCGTTGAGCAGAGAGCCCGATGCAGGGCTTGATCCTTTGGCTCAGGTCATGATCTTAGGGTCTTGGGATCAAGCCCCACAAAGAGGGAGATGCAAACCATAAAATAGACTCTTAATGATTGAGAGCAAACTGAGAGTTGCTGGATAGTATGTGGGTGGGCGGATGGGTTAGATGGGTGATGGATATCAAGGAGGGTGCTTGTGATGAGCACTGGATGTTGTATGTAAGTGGTCTAAATTCCACACCTGAAACTAATAGTACACTGTACATTAACTAACTGGAATTTAAATAAAAACTTAAGACTACCAAAAAATTTTTTAAAAATTAAAAAATTTAAAAAATAAAATACATTGGAAAACATCTCTTCTTCCTAATGATAAAAGTAATTCATACTTAGTTTTTTAAAAAATTCAGACAAAAGATGAAATTCTTAAAAACACAAGAAATTAAGAAGACACAACCAAATACCACCACATTAGTCAATGATCTTTATGATTCCACATATTTTTTATGACTTTGTATACATATGAACTAATATGAGTTTTAGTGAGTTGAAAAATGGTTAAAATAAGTAGAAATATTTTCAAACATACTCCCTCTTATTGGGAAATATTTTCAATTTCATATATATATATATATATATATATATATATATATATACACACTCCCATTCTATTTCTGATTATAGGAATAATACATGAACCGATATGTGAGATTGCTTATGATGGAACTTTGAAACTTATGAAGGCCTGGCCCCAGGAGCAGAGGAGGATTGACATGTGAAAGCAGGACTGGCTGATGATTTTTATCTTTGCTACCACTTAGAAGAAACACACAAAATTCAGCTGTATATACCCCTGTTCACTGTAAATTGAATAGGAGAGCCTTTATTCATAGCCCTGGGAAGTGGGTACTTTTACCAGCCTCATTGATGAGACAGAGAAGCATGAAGAAAGAGATAGTGACACAGAAAGAAAGACCAAGAGAGAAAATGAGAGAAAGCTTTGTAAGATGAACCAAATATAGCACTGAGCTGACAGCTGACAATTTTAAGAAATAAATGCCTGGGGCACCTGGGTGGCTCAGTGGGTTAAAGCCTCTGCCTTTGGCTCAGGTCAGATCTCAGAGTCCTGGGATCAAGCCCTGCATCGGGCTCTCTGCTCAGCGGGGAGCCTGCTTACCTCTCTCTGCCTGCCTCTCTGCCTACTTGTGATCTCTCTCTCTGTCAAATAAATAAATAAGATCTTAAAAAAAAAAAAGAAAGAAAGAAATACCCTTAGGTTACTATATCGTATTATGACCCTATCCAGACCACATGAAAACAGAAAAATCAACTTTAGCTACATTAAAAAAAAAAAAGACTGGAAAGAAATATATCAAAATGCAATAATTGTGTATCTCAAAGGAATAGGACTTTATTATTTATTTATTTATTTTATTATTATTTTTCTTCTTTTTGGCTTTCTGTGTTTTTCAAATTTCTACAAAGAACACATATTACTTTGCGATCTAAGGAATCAATATTTTCCTTAAAATAGATTTTAAGGAAATAATAAATATGTATGTTTCTGGAGTGCATTGCGTTCTCCCAAACACATCAGGCAATGCAGACCCCCTTGAAAGGACCAGCGGGATACGACTGGCCTGGTGAGACGTGTGTGAGAAGCCCACCTAGCCGGCCAGGTGACAGAGGACGGGTTTGTGACAAGTCACTGGGATTTGGTTCCAGGTTGCTTTCACTTTCTTTAGTTTATACCAAACCAGAGAAAAGAGGTGCAAAGATTAAAAACCAGATACACCAATGAGTGGGTGCAGGCAGCTGACCAGAGCCCTCATTCCTTTCCTTTCCGAGGAACACCCAAGTGAGCCATCTCTAAGCACAACGAGCAAGCTGTGAGGGTGTGGGAATCCAGAGCGGAGGGCTGGTTGCCTTTGGAGGCCAAATCACAATTTAAAGCTTAACCCACTACCATTTCGGGTGTGCCTTGCGGTCCACAAGTGCACCTTCTAGATTCATTTCTTACCATCAAATCCTGCAAGGGGCCTTTTACAGTGAAATCTATGCAACTTACACTTGTCTACTGAGGTGTCCCTGACCTGGTTTCCCTCCCTGCTCTAGCTGGCTCGTCCCACACCTTACTGTTACCCAGTTAGTTCTCCTCAGCCTGCAGGCCGTCCAAGTGGGATCAGCATAACTGGCCTCTCTTCTAAGTGCAGATCTCAGGACTGCGTGTGCACCGAGTCAAGAGGAAGGGTTACCCTGACAATGTGCAGTGAGGAGAATTGAGACACATGGAATTTATAACAGAACCGTGCTAATCATCAGCACACTCCTCTCCATCCCAAAGCTCCTTTCTGCCAGACGGCTTAGAATGAATTCTGTGACTATTCTAACGGCAAATGAGGGGCATGAGGGATGACAAAGAAAAGAAAGGGACAAAGAAGGAATTCATTATGAATGTTAATTGAAGAATAAATTAAGTGAATGGATCACTCAGAATCTGGTGCAAATATGCCCTATTGTTAGCTATTACATTGTTGTCACTAATAGTAAAGACTGGAAGTTTTGTCTGCTTTGTTCATGCTTCCCCCTGACCCAGTACCCAGAACAGTACCTAACACAGGGAGCAGTCAGTTCACGTCTATGGAATAACTACTGAATTTATTCCACAAAACAATCATTGGTTATCATTTCTTTTCCTTGTACATTTCATATTAGAGAATGTAAAATGTTGTTAGGAAGTTAGCAAAAACACTGTGTCCCCTGGAGATTCAAAAGTGGCTCAATGATCATCTTGATATTGGAGCATTAAATATCCTATTCCTTCATTCTTCTTTAGCTTCTTGACTATACTTTTGAGGTAATTTTTTTGTCCCTTCATTTTAATAAAACTATTTAAAATATCTCAACACTTAAGTGTTGGAAGAGACTATTTTTTTTATATTTATAACAAGAAACAGTAGCAGACGTTTTATACTTCTTAGAAGTTGCGGAGGAAGAAGTAGGATATTTCTTCTTAGAGTTAGAAGTTGCGGAGGAAGAAGTAGGATATTTCTTCTTAGAGTTAGTTAGCTAACTGCTTGCATTGGCTTTATCCCAAGAGACAAATTGGTAGACTCAATATGTCTTGGTATGAATAATAGCCTTTATTGCGGCCCAGAAAATTCTAACAAAAATAAATCACAATTTCCACAAATAAATAAAAACACAACTTCTATTTAAGTATGTCACTGTCTCCCTATTCCAAGAAAAGATTTTGTTCCCCTTAATAAAAAGCAAAACAACAGCTACAATGACAATAAGGCTGAAGCTGGATTTCCAAAATACTAACCTGGCTGTATATATTAATATTCTGTTCTACTGAACCAGTAAGTTATATTTGCTAAGGCTCAGAAAGACACTAGAATACAGTTTGAAATGGTCTCCTATTTTACCGTATTTTATGAACTAAAGAATATGGGTAAATTTTGTTAGGCTTCCCAAGGGAATATTAAATAGACTGAGGACAGGGACAGTAAAACATTTCCATGAGATTTATGTTCAAACAAAATAGGTTCATAGTCTTTTTTTTTTTTTTTTTTTTGCATTCAAGGACACGTCTTTTCTAGTCATTTAAAACCAACTTCACTTTTCAATAGGTCTTCAAGATTCCTTCCAAGTTAAGCCTGTAAACCTCCAAAGATCTCATAGATGTATTGGATCTAGATCTACTATTGGTAGTCTTCCTTTCTGCTGGACTTCCTTTCATTTCTAGGAGCCAAATTTTGTTCCTGGGTCAGTGCAGCTATCCGTAATTTTTCATTGTGATTTTAGATAAATTTCATAAAAATTTCTTCCAAATTAGAATGAAAAGTTGGGCA
>CM053605.1:56043951-56071927 GCA_028646535.1 Procyon lotor | reverse complement strand
AGAGAGAGAGAGAGAGATCACAAGCAGGCAGAGAGGCAGGCAGAGAGAGAGGGGGAAGCAGGCTCCCCGCTGAGCAGAGAGCCCCATGCAGGGCTCGATCCCAGGACCCTGAGATCATGACCTGAGCCGAAGGCAGAGGCTTTAACCCACTGAGCCACCCAGGTGCCCCGGGCCTCTGTTTTCTTGTTGAGACTTGCCTTTAAGACTCAGGCAGGCAGTTTACAACTCTACCGTAGCTGTCATTTCCTGCTTCTATAGAGTGTCAAGGTCAGCCAGAGGTGAGACTGGGTGTGAGCGCTGAGCCCTGGCTGGTGCATGGCCCTGGGCCTGCAGGCAGCTCAGAGAGTCTCAGAAATATGTTGGGGTTTTTACAAAGTCCAGCGTGGAACTGACATGCCATTCCCTGGCCTTTCCTTTTAAATTTTTTGGTAATCTTGTTTACCGCAACCATCATCACGGCCCCAGGCAGCTGCAATGGCAGATAATTGCAAACAACCCCGGGGACAAGCCTGTTCGCATTCAGTAAACTTGGAGTCAGGCAAAGTAAAGACAGCTTTGTAGGTTTATTTTCAGGCAATTACCAGACAGTTTTCTTTCTTTTTTTTTTTAATTTTTTTTAAAGATTTTATTTATTTATTTGACAGAGAGAGATCACAAGTAGGCAGAGAGGCAGGGAGAGAGGAGGAAGCAAGCTCCCCACTGAGCAAAGAGCAGGGCTCCATCCCAGGACCCCAAGATCATGACCTGAGCTGAAGGCAGAGGCTTTAACCCCCTGAGCCACCCAGGCGCCCCTGCCAGACAGTTTTCTGCGAGCAGGGCTTTGGGGGCACTCCAGACCTGTTCTGCTTTTAGGCTTCAGGTCTTCACTGAGATTCTGAGACAACTGGTTTTTGAAACAACTATAAAGCTTGCTGTACTTACAGAGATTCAGCTTTTTTTTCTTGAATGAAATCTCCTTTGGTTAATTTCCCGAGTTCTGAAACAGTTGGCTTCAACAATTTTGCCAATCCTCCTCTTTTATGGAGAAGTAGATTTTGAGAAGGCCCTACTTTGACATTTCCACTGATGTCCTGAAATCCCAATTTAAGATTGGGATTTTAAATGGGCAGATAATGGCAGAAAATGCAAACATACACTTCCCAAGAAAGGATATTCAGTTTGATTCCTTAAGTTTTGGTTGTTTTTTTTGTTTTGTTTTGTTTTGTTTTTTAATGCCTACCATGCCATGTGCTGGAAAGGCGAATTTCATGAGAGGTGTGTAATGGTCATATGAAGGCTTAATGTATTTCTCATTGCCTCATGCACTGTGGCTTTTACAATTCCACCAAAATCACTGTCCTCAACAATTGACATCTTTAGTGTTTTGTTGTGTGATAACTCCAAAGCAGTTTGTAATGCTGATCACTTTCTCTTTCTTCAGATTCTGTTCACTTTCCTTTAAACTCTGTTTCAAGAGGCGCCTGGGTGGCTCAGTTGTTAAGCATCTGCCTTTGGCTCAGGTCCTGATCTCAGAGTCCTGGGATTGAGCCCTGCATCGGGCTCCCCGCTTGGTGGGAAGCCTGCTTCACTCTCTCCCATTCCCCTTGCTTGTGTTCCCTCTCTCACTATCTCTCTCTCTGTCAAATAAATAAAATCTTAAAAAAACAAAAAACTCTGTTTTGAGCTTCTACTTGTGTCTACTCTTCCTGGTTGACTTGGTATGCCTTTGGATTCACCCCGACCTGGGAAGCAGTGATTCCTGGATATGTCTCTCACCCTGGCTGACCTTCCTTTAACTTCATTTTTTTTTTTTTTTTAAGATTTTTATTTATTTCTTTGACACACACACACACACACACACAGAGAAAGAGAGAGAGAGATCACAAGTAGGCAGAGTGAGAGGAGAGAGCCCGATGTGGGGCTCAATCCCAGGACTCCGAGATCATGACCTGAGCTGAAGGCCAAGGCTTTAACCCACTGACCCACCCAGGTGCCCCTAACTTCATATTTTTATGTTCCTCATAATTTGGAGCTTATATTCAGTTGTCTACAGGACTCTTACTTTGACTCATAGTACCTCAAACTCCAACACATTCAATACTGTTCTTCTGATTTTAATAATCAGCTCCAGGCTACCCTGACTAGAAGAAGCTCCTCTCTAACATGTTCACCTGCTACAATATGAAAAGATAGCACAGTGCTTTGATCAAGAGTCATTGATTCTTCCTGACCCAGTAGATGCTCAGTATCATCTTATCGACTTTATGACCGAATCCTAGATGGAGAGGTACTTCAGAAAATGCATAATAATAAAGAAAATAATAAAGAAGTAATAACGAAAAACATGGAGGGCATTGTGGGAAGGAAGGGAAGGGGGAATGGGGGGAAATCAGAGAGGGAGATGAACCATGAGAGACTGTGGACTCTGAGCAACAAACTGAGGGTTTTGGAGCGGGGGTGGGGGGTTGGGCGAGCCTGGTGGTGGATATTGAGGAGGGCACGTATTGCATGGAGCACTGGGTGTGGTGCATGAACAATAAATCTTGTAACACTGAAAAAATAAAATAAACATATTTGGAAAAAAAAAAGAAAATACATAATAATAAATTGCTGTCCTTTAAAGTTCCTACCATGTACTTATGTACTTTAGGATGACTGAGTGCCAGTCTCTCGTAGATGAACTTGAGGCTCAGAAAATATAGCACATTGTTCAAGTTCACAGCCCCATAAGTGACAGATTTAAACTCATGATCTGACTGCTGCTGTGCATATATGTACATTTTCTTGACAATTCTTAAAGGCATAAGATGGTATTGCACTGGGAATAACAGAGCTTAGATTTCTTTGAGTGATGTCAATGCCATGTCTAATTTGCTTTATTGATCTTACAAAGAGGAAGAGATTAGTTTTGTTGGTTTTAGCTCCCAAGTTGACAGAAGCAGGGGAGAAAACAAGAGTTCTCTTACTCTGGGAGGAAATAACTGGACAAGAAGAAATGACAAGAGAGGAAAAAAATGCCAAAGGCTGCCATTTGAAGCTGCCAGAATCACTCCTCAGCTTTGGGAAGTTCCAAGGGCTTTTTCTGTACCAGCACGGGCTTCCTGAGAGCAAGCTACCCTTGCCCCTTCCAGCTCTAGGCATAAGAGTTAAGTGAAGTTTTAACTTTATTTCAAAGAAAAAAATTGAAACATGCTTGTCTAAAACCATTCACTTCTTGGCTGCAGTCGTTCTTCAGGTTTCTGGTCTAGGCTGTGGCCTGTGTCACAAAGCTAAAGGAGATTGCATCTCTTGTTCCCCCTGGCTGCCTCCCAGATCCCTTCCTGCTCGTAACTCGGCTCTAAGTGGTATTCTGGCTGAGGTTCGTAGGAGGCAGGCCCATTTGTCTCTAAAATAAATGGACAATATGTGACTCTTTAGAGATAAACATTACTTTTCTTTTATTTGCAAGTGCCAGGCCAAATTAGGTGAGTCTAAACCAGTCATCAATCTTTGCTCTGAATTTAGGGTCTAAATGAGATGGTTAGGGTAAGATGAGTGTATAAAAGGAAATGCATAAGGCAGGAAAATGAAGCATAAATGAATGCTTTTCCCACTTCTGTTTCTTCCCAATCCTTTCTTATTAGAGCTGATTCAATTGAGGGGATCAACTAGAACCAATATGTCAGAATGCACTGAGTTGTTTAGGGTGATTACAACAGAATTCTGTCTTTACTATTTTCTTTTCTTTTTTTTAAAGGTTTTATTTGTTCAACAGAGGGAGATACAGTGAGAGAGGGAACACAAGTAGGGGGAGTCAGAGAGGGAGAAGCAGGCCTCCTGCCCAGTGGGGAGCCTGACGCAGGGCTCCATCCCAGGACTCTGGGATCATGACTTGAGCCAAAGGCAGACACTTAACAATTGAGCCACCCAGGTGCCCCTGTCTTTACTCTTTTCTTAAAGGGAGTCGGAATGAGAGTTTGATATTTAGAAGTTTGGTAGCTGCAAATTTCACCGATTTTTTTTTTTTTTAAGATTTTATTTACTTTTTTGACAGAGAGAAAGAGAGAGCACAAGCAGTGGGAGTGGCAGCAGAGGGAGAGGAGAGGCAGGCTCCCCACTGAGCAGGGAGCCCAATGTGGGGCTCAATCCTAGGACCTTGAGATCACGACCTGAGCCAAAAGTAGAGGTTCACTGACTGAGCCACCCAGGTGCCCCTTTACTGATTTTTTTAAGAAAAAAATATTTCTATGTCTACATATTCTCTGTCACTCTTCCCCTCGAGCAGTGGCTTCGGACTCTTCCTTTGAGCATGTGCTTGACTTGTATCTCGTGAATAGAATGTGGTGAAAATGATGGAGTGTGACTTCTGAGGCAGTGAAGTCTCTTCCTTGCTCTCTGGGGAAAGCCAGACACTCAAGCAACCCTGTGGAAAGATACAGGTGGAGGAAGTGAGGCCTCCTTAAACAGCCAGTGAAGAGCTGAGGCTAACGGCCATGTGAGGGAGCCTTCTGGGTAACAGATTTGTCAGCCTTCCTCAGGCCTCCACATGACTGCAGTCCCACGGATAACTTCCCTCTCCAGCCAACTACTCCCGAAGTCCTGGATCACGGAAATCGTGAGATAATCAATGTTTGCTGTTTTAAGCTGCTCAAGTTTTCCTGTGGAGTTCTGATACCTATTTTTCATCTTTAACATTTTATTACAAATTACTTCTTAATTTTCAATGTTGAGAACACCAAGGACAGTGATAATATCCTAGCTTCAAAGAGAAGCACACATTTTTACTTCAACTATAAATTTTAGTCTTTGTCTTGTTAAATCTTTGGCGTGAATGCCAAAGCATAATGACTACTTCGAATATTTTAAAAATAATCATTCATTTTTAGGAGTGAGAAGGGAAACAGCTATTAGGGATCAAAAGCTAGCTCCTAAGTGATTTTCTCTGGTAAAGCAGCTTGTTTACCATTGGAATGAATGGCCAAAGGTACAAAATTTTACAGTAAAAGAAAATACACAACTTCAAGTCACTATTTTGAAGTTTTGATCAAAAATTATGAAGCTTTGAGAGTGAAGTATTCTGATAATAAGTATCATAAAATAAAATAGTATATAACATAGATTATAGAACATAAATGAACATAATCAAATACATATAACATTCATGATTAATAATGCATGATAAAATGAATCTAATATTACTCTCTGATATTTATAGTTATTTATGGCTCATCATTTTTGATTCTTCCTCAAATAAAAGCTTCATGAGGGAAGGGATTTGTCTGTCTGCAGATTGAAGGGGGGCTAACAGGTTGAGGGTGCTCAGTAGATACTGAATAATGAATAACAAACTCATATATGATGTTTCCTTCTCTTTGACCACTAAATTTTGCTATGTTAGACTTTCTAGAGATTAATCAAGAATCAGAAGGGTTTTGAATTCATGAATTTATTGCCTTAGGCCAAAATGGAAGTGAAGGTGTCCACGGCTCTAAAACTCTGCAGAAATTCCCAAAGCAGAAAGGATCTGTGAGACCTGTTGGGAAGGTTGGAAAACTCTGCTTACCTGTACTCTCAATTTATCAGTGGTCTTTCTCAGACCTTATCTTTGAATTGCTTCTTTTTCCTTGCCTCAATGCATTAAAAAGAAGATTTTCTTTGGTAGTGCTCATTTCAACTTTGCTAGGGGTCTAATGTCGTTAAAATCAACTCTATTTAAAATTCTCAATGATTATGAAATCTCAGTGTGTTCTGACTGCATTGAAATATTCCCATTGGAGCCACCTGCTTGTCTGTATAATATGCAGCCTTTTCAGATTAACTTCTTTCACTTAGTAAAATGATTTGTCTTTGCTTTTTGTTATTCTGATTGGTTCCTGAAGACATTGTAAACTGTTGCTAATAATAGGTAACTAAATGGAAGATGTTTTGCCTTCTACGAAATAAAACCAAAAATAGAACATATCAGCAAATATCATATCCTGAACAAGAATAATTTTTGCTCAGTTCAGCTAGGTTTTAAAATTGTTCACAAGACCTAAATCTTTTCTATATATTTCTCTCCATTGTATTATCTATTCCTTTGTTGCATTTCAGTTCTTGAAAAATATTTTAAATGAGATTCAAGCTAAAACACATGATAAAACATTAACATTTGGGGCGCCTGGGTGGCTCAGTCGTTAAGCGTCTGCCTTCGGCCCAGGTCAGATCCCAGGGTCCTGGGATCAAGCCCCACATCGGGCTCTCTGCTTGGCAGGAAGCCTGCTTCTCCCGCTACCATCCCCTCTGCTTGTGTTCCCTCTCTCGCTGTGTTTCTCTCTGTCAAATAAATAAAATCTTAAAAAAAAAAACAAAACAAAACATTAACATTCAACATCCCTTCCTAAATCTCTTGAAATTGGCTTTTTTCTTAGATCAATCATTAATGTACCTATCTAATTACACTACCCGGAATAATAGGGAGTAAAGTATAGCATGTTTGCTCTACTGCTTGTTTAGAGCTATCAATTATTCATGTTTCTCTTCCTGTGTGCATCAAATGCTGTTGCAGCAAAGGTCTGGCCAGTATGCAATCCTCCCCTCCCTGGAGAGAGATTACCATGTACCCTGCAGCTCATTTTGCCTGGGTTATGGTATAGTGTATCTACACTTTGCCTGGGTTATGGTATAGTGTTATCTACGGCAAGGAAGAAGTTCATTCTTTTGTTGTAGGGACTTCACGTGATTGCCAATTAGTTATGTTAAGATGTACAACATTAAGATGATGTTGTGTAGGGACGATAATTTTATTTTGCCGTGATTATCACAACTGCCGGTACAGAGGCCCCTAGGAAGATTTTATATCTTTTTACATGCCATTATAATAGCACACAAGGCTGAAATAATGGCCGAGCACAGCAGCAATTATTCTCAGTGTATCTTATTTAAAAATCAAAAGCAGGGGTGCCTGGGTGGCTCAGTCTGTTAGGCGTCTGCCTTTGGCTGCGGTCGGTCATGATCCCAGGGTCCTGGGACCCAATCCTGCATAAGGCTCCCTGCTCGGTGGGTTGTTTGCTTCTCCTTTTCCCTCTGTCCCTCCTCCGCTCCCACTAGTGCTCTTTCTCTTACTCTGCTCTCTCTCAAAGAAATAAATATAATCTTATTTTTAAAAAAGTTTAAAAAAGAGTAAAAAAATAAAAATAAAAAGCAGGACCGGATGCTCACAGCTAAGACAATATAGAGGCTTGGATTGACTACTTAGTTAAATACGGGATCTACCTCCAAACTTTTTCTTGCAATAAGATAAACCTTTGCATATATGCATGTTTCCTCATTTTAGCATGTTGTTTGAATTCACAGATCTCAAAAATAGCTCAATTTTGAAATATTTTTGGGTATATGTCACATTACTCAATGATTTTGATGTACCAGACTCTTTTGGGTGCCATATTTACACAAAGTCATACAAAATAGAGGAAATATTGTCATCATTTGATATTTATGAAGAATGCATTGTGCTCCTATGAGCTCAGGGGTAGCCGAGGCTCTTAAATGTTTAGTGGCAAATCGGTAGCCACACTAACTACTACTAATGTAAATTATTGATTTTGTATTGGTCAGACATTGATTGCTTCATGTGGATTTTCTCATTCTATTCTAGGACCATAAATAGTGAAATAATACAGTTACCCTCATTTTATAGATGCAAATACCGAGTCACACATAGGTTAACTAATGTATTCAGGAAACTCAGAGAATCATAGCTTAACTATGATCCAAACACAGTTCTGGGTCTGGGACCGAAACCCTTGGCCATGGTGTGTGTTAAACCCTCTTTCAATGACACAATTATGCTATTATATGAAAAAGATACATACTGTCACTGTGTGGCTAAATGTTTGCCTATCTTCACTTCTTATCTCAATTTTTGCTTTCTGCACAAACTCTGTTGTGGATGTTAATGAATTGCCTTAGAACTCCATATTCTTTTTTCCCATATATATATTTTTTAATTTAATTTTATTTTTTCGGTGTTCCAAGATTCATTGTTCATGCGCCATATTTCTTATCCTGGAAGACTTCTTATGGAGGACATCGAAACTATCTTTCCATTTAAAGAAAAAAGCTACTAGTAGCTTCAACTTATTTAGGCTTGTACTGAACTTACCTCCTTAAAGATTATTCGCACAGAAACAGAAAATACATGCAAACATGACTTCATTTTGTTAATGGTTTTTATTTTTACATTCTATTACAATGTGTACGTCTCCAGTATAACTACAATATAATTTATGACAAACTCAAACATTTTGAGCATTCACAGATGTAAGAAAATTGTACAGAGTTCTATGTAAACAGCATTATTATATGCATGGCTATTCATTTATTTTTATGAAGCAATTCTTGATTCTTTTCCTCAAGAATATTACATTATAACCACAGATACTTAAAAAACTGTGTAGTCTCTATACATAGGTCCTAACCCCAGGCCAGTTACTTGGCCATTCTAATTTAGCTGGCCCACCTTTCATTACTTCCAGTAACATTTCTCCAAAATTGCTATTTAAAACTGCTTTTATTTACAAGTGCCTTTTATCTTAAATCTTTTTAATAAAGCTATCAAAAATCTATAAAATCATGCTGAACATTTTGGGTTGAGGTTTTCAACAATCAGCATTTAGAAACAGCCCACAAGTTACTTAATGTCTTTTGCAAACTATGTAACAGTCAAAAAAGCAAAATGAGATTCTCCCACTTTTCTCCAAATCGCATGTATGCATTTATTTGTGTCTGGGTCTTTGCTTCCATTTGTGTTTGCTTCCATTTTATTCTAACTTAAAATTTACAGTGTAACTGCCATTCTAGATCATTAGGTGAAATGAATCCAGTGATTATGTAACTTAAATATTAGCATGACAGTGCCTTCTAGAGGCATCTCATTATCAATACCAAACAGTAACCTACATGAAAAGCAAAGTCTAATTTACTTCAAGCTAACACAGTACTAAATAAGCTCTCAATTCCATATATTGTTTTTAATTGATAAAAAGTCACAACTAGACATTCCTGGGAAAACATATATATACAAAATCTAACTATGTTATATTAAAATAAAAAGTATTGTTCAGCATGAAATTGGTTCAGCATGAAATAGAAGAAAAGGGCAAATTTGTAAAATTATTATTTTTTGAAATGCTAAGAAGAAACTGTTGAGGAACCAGTTGCCAGTATTTTTTTATTTTACATAAAAATAAGGCAATGTAAAAACGTTAATAGTAAATCACACATAAACCTGTCCACCATACGTCTTTTCATAATATATAAATATGCAAAATGCAGTTATATTTATATGGGTTTAAAATAATGAGGATAGACTGAATTTAAATCTAAGGTGATATTAATTTCTTAATTTGTCTTAAAAAATATTACAAATGTAATATATTTTGAATGGTTCCCTAATTGTCAAAACCTATTTTCACCAGGCTTAGCAGGTATGCAATGCAATGCTCTACATAGCTTAGGAAAACACTGCATGGTATCTTTCTGATTAAATAAAAAAGAGGCTCAAATAACCTAAGATGAATGACTAAATGTAGGTGCAAAGATTCTTTGGCCCTAGATTTAATTTCATATGTACCTTAGGACAAATGTCTAGAAGTGATCATCTCCCTCACAGATGTTGTAAAATATGTCACAATTTAAAAACTTTGGAGATACGAAGTTCTTGTGGAAATGTCTTTGTTTTTGTCTTTTGATCTCATACCTGTGTTTGTCCCTCTTTCTGTCTGTCATTCTCTACCCATACTCTTCATTTCTGTCAGTATTTTTAAATCTCCTTTATTTTTAACTAGCCAGAACAACAAAAAATATGTTGTATTTATTATAGAAATATAATTTATGTTCTTTTTAATTTAGAAAGGGAAATGAATGATATATATACTTGGTTTGAAAACTCCTACAAAACTTTCTAAATAAAATTACTTTCTACTTATGTAACTCAATTTTTGCCTATGCATAAGTAACTTGATAGAAGAAAGAGCTCAAATTCCCGAAATAAACTCAAGAAAAAATTAATCATGGCCATTTCTTTTCAAGCCATCATCAACGAGGACTTCTTAAAACTAGATTTATAATCCTTGGTAGGCGGACAGCAGCTAAAACAAAATGAGTGTGTGCTTGGTAAACTATCAGCTCAGGCTACCTTATTGATCGATATAAAATATACCTCAGAGTCATAGAATTTTAAGGAGAAAGTGACATTGTCCTCATTTTTATAGATGAAAGAGAAAGGGCCAAAAGGATTAATAGCACAAATTAGGACAGTAATTCAGTGGCAAGAAAGCAGGGTGGCAAGAATCCCCATTGAATGATCTTTCACTCACACTAAACACAAGTCTCTGTTGAAAGGCTGACATGCATCGTGACTTGAGAGTTTGCCATACACACTCAGGATGGCAAGCAGGCGGGGCAGTCCAGGCTTTGCTCAAGCCATTAGCTGCTCAAACATGAACCACAGTATCAAATAAATATCTGCACATCAGGAAGCGCTTCACTGAACGAAAATATTAACTTTGCTTTGTGCTAAAGAATGACTAGACGATAGTGCCTGAGAAAGCAGAAATTTTTGACCAAACAGATGAAGAGTTGGGTCATTATTGGTGTTTAAGGGCAGCACAGTCGAGTGTTAGATTGTCTAAATAAAAGTGAATGAAGCTTTCTTCCGTTCCTTCTTTTCTTAAGCCTCTTCATTTTTTTTTCTTCTTTTGATGAATATGATATGTACTTAAAATAATTTTTCATGTTGTATGATTATCGTATGAACCAAGAAGTGTATTTAAAAGGCAGGCTATGAAAGCACAATACTCTAAAGGTAAGTCTTATCCTGGTTGGTCTATGAGTCAAGATGAATGAGAAATATTTGTTGAAATGGATAGCCTATATATGTTTTTAATTCCATGGCATTGTATAGGCACATAAAAATTGGTTCTGATGTGGTATAGAATAAATGTAAGCACCTCAAAATATACAATGACCTTTGTACATGGAAAAGAGTCTTGCTCCCTAATAACAGATGTGTTATTTGTTACAAATGGCCATTCCTTCTATCAGGGCATTTCATTGCAAAGCCAAGGTAAAAATACTTTTATAGATATCCAAATGATAGATGTGTGTGTGTTTGTATTTGCAAGGGAAACATGAAGGTTTACAACCCTGTGGAAAGATGACAAGGCAGATGTGAACACTTTCCACATGGTCTTCTGATTTATTAAAAGCAAATAAAATTAAACCAGCTTTGTTTGCTGTAATCGAGAATCCCTACAAAGTACTCTCACAATTCTTACATAATCATTTACCAATGCAAAGGTAGCCATCTGCTAACCCTGCCCACCTATTTTAGGGAATCAGAGCTAGTCACCGCATGGACTCTGAGAATATTTCAATAAAAAGTTTTGGCATAGACTTCCTTAAAAGAGTCTTATTAACACAAATATATCACCTTCAGAGGCTGTAAACAATATATCAAAAACCAATCTCTATTTTTTGCTTTCCTTGCCATCCTTCCCTTTGTCTTCCTTTTCTGCTTTGTCTGTTTCGTATTTCTCTTTGTCTGGCTTTGTTACACTGTCATAAGAAGGTGGAGAGACAGTGGATGGGGTTGCATCTGTTTTTTCTGGACTTGAGTTCTCATTAGTGTTACCAAACACCATATCTTCTTTATTGGGCAAACCATCATCTCGGTCTCCATCTTTTATGTATATACTTGATATATTTTTGACATTTTGCCGTAAGCGATAACGTCTGTAAGCACGCTGAATGACAGTAGCAGACACATCCTCTTGTTTTCGTTTTAGTGTAGTTGTTATGGGTTCGTAGGACACTTTAGAAGGATTTGCTGACATGAACCTTTCCTCCATCTGTGACCGCAGGGAGTCCATCTCTCCACTCTCACCCAAAACACGCTTTGTAAAGGCAAATAAAATGTCGAGGCAGTGGATCCGGTCCCCACTGACCATGGGTAGGTCCATGGCGATAAGTTGGACTTTGTTGGGTTTGGCTATGAGAAGAGGAGGATCCAGGGCAGCTGCAAAATCGGAGAGTTTGCTATATTCTATAAACTGGGTGGCATCAGGATCAAACTTCTCCCAAACCTCATAGAACATCTCAAAGTCATCCTCACTCAGGGGCTCAGTACTTTCCTCAGTAGCAACACTGAAGTTCTCCAGGATGACGGCGATGTACATGTTCACCACAACCAGAAATGATATGATGATGTAACTCACAAAATAGAAAATCCCAACGGAGGGGTTCCCGCAGTCACCTTCAAATGAACTTCCGGGATGAACTTTTTTTGGATCACAGTCAGGTGGTGCACTGTTGAGAATGGGTGCTAGCAATCCGTCCCAGCCAGCAGAGGTGGTGATTTGGAACAGGCAGATCATGCTGTTGCCAAAGGTCTCAAAGTTGAACATGTCGTTAATTCCAGCTTCCTTTTTAACATAGGCAAAGTTGGACATTCCAAAGATGGCGTAGATGAACATGACCAGGAAGAGCAGGAGGCCGATGTTAAACAAGGCAGGAAGGGACATCATCAGAGCAAAGAGCAGAGTGCGGATCCCCTTGGCCCCTTTGATCAGACGCAAGATTCGACCAATCCTGGCGAGACGGATCACTCGGAACAGGGTAGGGGACACAAAGTATTTTTCTATCAGCTCAGCCAGAAACATACCTGGTGAGGAGGGAGGGGATGGAGATAGTTAAGTTTCCACGCTACAGAAAATCACGACTTTTAAGTAATTTTATCTGCCATCTTCTCTCTCACAATTTCAGGACTATCATTTGATATTGAAAGTAGTTTTGTAACAATCAAAAGATTGAGCAATCCCAAAGGAAAATGATTGATATTACCATTGTAACATTTTCTCTCCCTTCACTAAGTTTGTGGACATTGTTTTTGTTTTTTCCCTTCATAATAATTTTTGATTATAGGGGTGATACCTACTCATGCAGAAAATTCAAGCAATACAGTAAAATGCTTAAAGGAAATCTAAATCATCTGAAATACCATCAATTATAATAACTGCTACTATTTTGTTGAGTATCACTTTAGACAGTTTTCTGTGCAAGCCCAGGTACACACTGTCACATGAATATAATGACGTTATATAGGCATTTTTAATAATCTATTTGAGTCACTTCATCATGTCATGGAAACATTTCCAGTCAAATGGCAACAAAGTAATTTCTTATAGTTTCATAATATTCTGTCCAAATAATAATTCTTCACATACTGAAGAATTTTATGTTGTTTTTAATAGTTTTGGCTGGGATCAATATTCAGGTAGGTATATTTTTTCTAGTTACATGAACATCATTTAATAGTATATTAATAAAAGATCAGTGTATTTAAATTTTTATTATATATCACCAAACTTTTCTTCAGAAAGTCTGTACAATTCTTCATAGTGACGTATGAAAATGCTCGCCCTACACAGGTTCAGCCAGTATTGTGGTTCTTTATAATTTTTACCAGAAAATCTTTATGATGTTTCAAAACATCTCATTATAAATTTTTTTGTTGGAAAAAAAAATCTACATTTTTTTCTTGTTAATTGGACATATTGTGTGCTTTTTAGCTACTTTCAACTTTCCCTTTTCAGCCATGTCAAGTCCTTTGCCCATTTTTCTAATGAGAGATTTACTATTTTCTTATTGATTTCGGAGGACTATTTCTCCACTGAAAGTGCTAATCCTTTGTTGGTCTTACATATTAATACAATTTTTCCCTGTGTTTTGGCTTTCAATATTTTTGGCGGGGGAGAGGTTATGGTGAGTTTTTCCCATAGAATATTTTGATTTTTATAAAATCTGTTATTTTTTTCTTCATAGACTCAAATTTGTGTCATAAATAGGATTACTCAGGTTTATTGTTATAAATCTGTTTCTTCTTGAATCCATTTATTTATGCTTTAATTTTTGATTTATGTGATCTTTCTACTGAGTAAATTAGTTATCCTCTACATAGTGAAGTTAAATTTTGAATTATCTATATGAATCTACTGAGCTTTTTAAAACACTGTTTTACTTCATCAATGTTACAATAGTCTAAGTATCTAGCAATATACATCACCCCTCCTTACTTTAATTTTTCTTCCAGATAAATTTTAGAATCATTTAGACCTATATTGTCAATATATTATTTCACCAGGCAAAAAGACTTATTGATATTCTCACTGGAATAATACTGCATTTACAAATTAATTTATCTCAGAAAGGGTCATGCTTATAGTGATAGCCTTCTTAATCATGTATAAGAAAAGTCTTTCAATTATTTAAGACTCCTTTGTCTGTTCTTCTTCTTCTATGTCTATTAGCTTTCCTTACAGAAGTCATATGTATTTATTAAAGTTCTTACTGGATATTTTACTTTATTTTTATTGCAAATGAGATTTTTCTTTAGGTATACTTTCTAAATTTTTTTTCCACATATAAAACATTTAAGAATATCGATAGATGTGATTTAAAGTTTGTACCTTCTGAATTCTAATTGAATCTATTTTTTTGGTTGATTCTCTTTCATTTTTAAAGAATGCCATAATATGACATGAAGATGAAGATCATTTGCTCCATGTACCCGTTTTCTTATCTAATCTCATCAGCCAACACTGTTAAAAATAGAGGTGATAGAGGAACATTCATTTTTTCTTCCTAACTTGATGGAAATGTTTCCACTATTTTGCTTGTTATTACTCTGAGATTCCTACCTAAATTTTATTTAATTTTTTATTTTTAAAATATTTTATTTATTTATTTGACAGAGAGACAGTGAGAGCAGGTACACAAGCAGGGAGAGTGGGAGAGGGTGAAGTAGGCTTTCTGCCAAGCAGGGAGCCTGATGTGGGACCCAGGACCCTGGGATCATGACCTGAGCCAAAGGCAGAGGCTTAACGACTGAGCCACCCAGGCGCCCTTCTACCTAAATTTTAATTTGTTTTCTAATATCTTAATATTTTCTTAATACTCTTTTTCCAAAAATTGATTTTGAATGCCTCTTTTAAGTGACATGGTACTCAATATTGAGATGTTATGTTATGTGACCTTTAACCTTTCTGGGCCTGCCTGTTTCATCATCTGTAAGTTGAATGTGTATTAAATACTCTCCGCAATCTCTTTCTGTCTAAACTTTGTAATTCTAAAAATAAACGCAACCCTAAAATATCGGGCAAGGCATGTGCAGATATTGAGAAAACAAGAGGACAGAGAAACAGCTATGGTAACGAGAGGGGAAGAAGTATAAAATCATGTACTCTGATTCATGGCCATGACTGGGGTTGGTTGAGAAATGATCCTATTTTATAGACTTGCCAAGTAATTAGGCTTTAAGAAATGAAAATGGTGGGGTGCCTGAGTGGCTCAGTGGGTTAAAGCCTCTGCCTTTGGCTCAGGTCATGATCTCGGGGTCCTGGGATCAAGCCCCACATCGGGCTCTCTGCTCAGTGGGGAGCCTGCTTCCCCCTCTCTCTGCCTGCCTCTCTGCCTACTTGTGATCTCCCTTCTCTATGTCAAATAAATGAAAGAAAGAAAGAAAGAAAGAAAGAGAGAGAGAGAGAGAGAGAGAGAGAGAGAGAGAGAGAAAGAAAGAAAGAAAGAAAGAAAGAAAGAAAGAAAGAAAGAAAGAAAGAAAGAAAGAAAGAAAGAAAGAAAATGGCATTTCTTGAGACCTTACCTTCACTTCGAATTCAGAAAGAATTTTCCCAAAGGGTCTGGGATGTTCTAGTTATTAATGATCATTATTCAAGGGACAGTTCTCATGATGAACTAAAATTTGAAGTGATTTCAGATTCTCCAATGGTCTTCCTATCTACATATAGGTCTTTCTATTACTTACCTACATATAGACACAGTTGCTACTTCTGTGAAGAGTAATCTTGGAAATCAAATATCAAGGAGTATTACATGCTTCTAACGAACAGAAGAGTTTTGGCTTAGAGACCTGGAGCATGAACCCAGGAGTTCTGACACAGAGGTCTTTATTTTGTTTAGTTTTGTCTTTAAGGTTCCTTCATTCTTTCATTTTATTTATGTACTCAAAAATAAATTTACATTCAAGAATTCAGAAGCTTCTCTGAGCATATGTGAAGTTTAGTTTGATTCAAAATGCTCTTACCTACAATGGAAAGAATCACAACCACAAAGTCAAAAATGTTCCATCCTACAGTGAAGTAGTAGTGTCTGAGGGAGATCAGTTTCAGCACACATTCTCCAGTGAAAAGGATAATAAACACCACATTTATCCAATATAAAACATCAGTCATATATTCACTTTGTCCCTCTTTTTCTACCATCATGGTCACCATGTTGAGGCAGATAAGAACCATGATGGTGATATCAAAAGCTTGGTTTGTTACTAGGTCAAATATACATCCTTGGAATTTGTTCTGTAAAGAAACAAGAATAACATGGAATGTAGAGTAGGTTTTGCAAGTAGCCATTAATCATTACATTAGTAAAAACTATTTTAGAAAGGTATGTCTTCAAAAGTTGCATGAATTATCCTTGGTCATAGGTTCTTGATTTCTAGAAGAAACATTATTAGTGAGTTAAATCTAACTCAAAGGGAAGGAAAACTTTTTGTTGTTGTTGACTTCTGGTACATGTCAGACCAACCAGATTTCAGTTGGTCTTGAATACTAACATTTGCTTTTAAACCCACTGACCCTAGTATACTATACATGAATTGCCACGGTCACAGGTAATTTTTTACTAAGAAAACCTCAGCTCCATTACCTGGAGTGTTGCAATAAAATAACATGTCTCTAAATTTCTACTTTGTCATATTATTTTAGCTAATGTGTTACATGATCTTGCACTTTTACGACTGTTATGGTAGAAAGACCTATGATTTCCTATCTCTTTCATGTATATAATACATATTTCCATACTTATATATCACCTTTCCTTTTAATCTCACTGCTAGCATTATGCTTTCCAGGAAACATAAGCTTTTTCAAAATCCTTTTAATAGTTGCATAGGAAAATTTTAAAGTGTTTTACCAAGATCAAGTAGGGCAAGCAGAAAATTAAATACCAGGGCTTCAAATCCATAGATTATGATTCAGTAGATCTGGTTGAGACCCAGCAATGTGTCCATTTAAAAAGTGCCAGGTAATCCTCATGTCACCAGTCAACTGGGTACTAACTGGCTTAGTCTTCAGCCACGACTCTTTGGCAAGGTATGTAATGTTGAATATAGATTGATGCATATAATGTGTTTAAACTCCCCCCACCCTTCTAATGTTAGAGGAATACAAACTATCCTTTGACTGCTAAGACTCACTATTTCCATCTGAGCCAATTCTGGTCTTTGACCTCACAGTAGAAAAAAAGTTTAGATTCATGATCATTTCCACTGCTTATCTTGCTCTTTGTCACAATATCATAAATCTGCAAGTTGGTTTACCCTAATGCTAGGTAGCAATCACTACATCATAAAATTGTCATTTAGATAAATACATTTCAATCAAAAGTAAATTTTATTTGTATCCTCTACAGGCCCTTGTGCTCATAGTAAGCTGTGTGGCTAATATAAAAGTAAAACCATATAAATTACTTTTCATTTTTATAGAAAAATTAAAAATAAGAATATTAAGAACTGTGATAATGTTCAAAATACATGTTTAGTTTTATAAGGACTTTTGTTCAAAGATTAGCATTCACGTTTAAGAACTAGTTGTACATTAAAGATGAATTAAAAATAATTTGAAAATTTATATGTTAAAGGTATATATGGATACATATACAGTTGATCCTTGAACAACACAGGTTTGAACTGCATGGGTCCACTAATACATGAATTTTTTTAGATAAATACTGTACAGTACTAGAGGTGTATTTCCTCTTCTTTATGATTCTCTTAATAACATTTTCTTTTCTCTAGCTTAAGTAAGAATGTATGTATGCACATACATATGTATACAATACATATATAAGCTACGTGTTCATCAACTATTCAGTTTATTAATAAGATTTCTGGTCAACAGTAGGCTTTTAGAAGTTAAGATCTGGGGAAATCAAAAGTTAATACACAGATTTTCAACTGCGTAGAAGGTTGGTACCCCTACCCCCTGTGTTGTTTAAGGACAAATTCATTTTATTTTTTTCTGTTTACCCCTGGCCGAGGTATTGGCTTTTGTGGTTTCTTAGATCCCAGCTTTTTCATTGCATTATAATATTTCTTCTGTTCTTCTGTCATAAAGATGTCTTGACCTCCAAGGTAAAGAAATAAAGAGTAAACCTAGTTAAAACCGGAATCATTATCTAGATCTTTTCTCAGATCATTAAGACAGGTTAAAAATGTTTTATGGAGAGGGGCACCTGGGTGGTTCAGTGGGTTAAGCCCTCTGCTTTTGGCTCAGGTCATGATCTCAGGGTCCTGGGATCGAGCCCCGCATCAGGCTCTCTGCTCAGCAGGGGAGCCTGCTTCCCCCTCTCTCTGCCTGCCTCTCTGCCTACTTGTGATCTCTATCAAATAAATAAATAAAATCTTTAAAAAATGTTTTATAGAGAAATAAGATGCATTTTATCATGTGCCACATAGCTATAAATGTCTTAAATAATTATTTAGATATAGGCCCGTGACTCTCCATAAATAATGTAATGTGCATATATATAAAATATATATATTGCCCTATAATAATTATTGCCTCAGTTTTCTTTTGGTGAGGTAATCTGTGTTATCTTAAACTATGTGCTGATATTTCATTTTATCTGCTACTAATCTCATCAGGCATTTTATTGCTAGATAACCAATATATTAGGAAGGGTTATAAGAAATAAGAATACTGAATATCTTTTTGGATGATTTGGCTAATGCTTAAGACTCTAATGAAAAGTAAGGGTCAAAACAATAGCAAAAGTAGTTTCATATTTATATGTTTTCTTTGACAAATGCCTCATTCCTTTAGCACAGAAAAAGAATAAACAGTGGTGCCCTCTTATCCATTCTATCCCTTTCCATGGTTTCTGTTAACCACTGTCAACTGTGGTCTAGAAACAGGTGACCCTCCTTCTGGCATACTATCAGAAGGTCAATAGTAGCTCAAGCTACATCACAATGCCTATGTTATTCACCTCACTTCATCTCATCACGTAGGCATTTTATCATCTCAACATCATCACAAGAAGGGTAGGTACAGCACAATACGATATTTTGAAGGAGGCCATATTCACATACCTTGTATTATAGTATATTGTTCTACTGTATTATTAGTTATTTTTGTTAATCTTTTACTGTGCCCAATTTACAAATTTAACTTTACCATAGGTATGTATGTAGGAGCAAAAACATGTTTATTTGTTTGTTTATTTGTTTAAGGTTTGGTACTATCTGTGGTTTCAGGCATGGGGGGATGGTTTGTTGGGAGGATCAATTGAGATAATGCATTCAAAACACTCAGCAGAATGCCAGATACACAAACCCTCAGTAATTGTTAGTTGTTATTATTGCCATTGTTATTCACCTTCTTAACAAGGTTATAGTTACTGAAAGGGGTTGCTTTACTTAGAATTTACCCATATGTACCCAGGTCTATACTAGGTCTTTGTGTAAATATACTACATACTCATCTCTTTTATAACTTGAGTCTATTAATAATTTGTGTTCTAATTTTCGGAAGTATGTTTTTTTGATGAATTAAATCACATGAACTTATTAAATGAAAACATTACTTGTAAAAGTGATGGGCATTTGGAAAAACTAGTAAAGTGGGGTTGGTTATTAGAAGACGCATGTGTAGTTGTTAGAGCCATGAGCTGAGATCAAAGGCCCAAAGTTAAAAAGCCTCAAGAGGCAAGAATATGCTACGAAAAGAATATGGGCTTTGAAGTCAAACAGACCTTTGGCTTGTGAATGCCATTGGACCTGTTAATGTGATTTGAAACAAACTACTTATCCCTACTAGGCCAGTATATACACTTTTCTGTAAAAAAGCCACTTTCATTAGCCCGTGATATGGATTAGATGAATTAATATATACAAAGTATCTAGTAAAAAGGCTCCTATGCAGTAGGTTAATTGAAGTCTTGGTACTGTCTCTTAGGAGGGTGGAAAGAAACCAGAAGCCATTCAGAAAAGGTCAGAGAATAAAAGGTTAAGTTTAAATTGAAAATGAAATACTGGAAGGAAGGTAGGGGATAGTGGTAGTTGTCAGTGCTTCTAAATTAGTAACTTTTGCCTGAGAGTAATGGTAATGGTGTCCACCCATCCTATCTTCCTCCAGTGGCAATTCTTGTTGCAAGAATAATATTTAAAAGCAAAGAGGTTAAAGCAATTAAAGTTGTGGCTGTCCTGGTCATGGTCACATGGCTTTATCTAGATACACGTCTAGTTTATCCTATGCAGGGAATACTGGGGAATCATATGTATATGCTTATGTATCATATATATATACATCTATAATGACTAAAATTGAAAAAAAGAATTAAATTGAAAATTAGAGTATACTTTGTAAACTTATTTTCAAGATTAATCATAAATTTTTAAAGATACTCTTTCAAAAGGCATGAATGTATGATAATGTTAGCTAAGTGTAACTCTAAGATATTAAACGTAAAAACGGAAGATGGAATTTTAAAATCTTTGAAAAAAACCCTGTATTTGAAAATGTAAGCATAAATAACATCTAACATTTACTACATTTTTTTCCGATTGTGAATATCAGTAGTGCACACTGATGACATTCCATTGCATGTACATCCGTCTTTTCTGAGATGTTAAGTCAAAATCTAAAATCACTCTTCGAATTCTAAGCCTTCCCTTTGAAAGATATCTTTTCCTGTGGATGGTGCTACAGCCACAGTATGTCCGTCAACTCCGACAGGAAAACTGAGACTTCTTAAATGCTTTCTCTCTTACAAATTACAGACAATACTGTAGCTTCTACCCCTACAATCTCTTCATTGAACATATGCCATAGTCTCCACTGCTGCAGATGACTAGTTTGGAGACATAAGTGTGGTTGAGGTGGTGGGTAATGGAGAGTCTAACCTAGTGTTTGGCTTCTCTCCAATTATTCTATACATCATTACTGGATTCATTTTTTCTATTTACTTTTTTTTATAATTTATTTTTTATTATTATGTTCAATTAGCCAGCATATAGTACATCATTAATTTTTGATGTAGTGTTCAACAATTCATTAGTTGCATATAATACCATTTTTTAAATCATAACTGAGTTTTCGTGGTCTCTGGATGACAAGACTCCAGTTGGATTTGTGAAGCTCCCTCCCAGCTGTCAGATGACATGCAAGTAACACAGCTCTGATGGGGGAAAGGAGGATACAACAGCTTTTAGATTTGTTGTGAAACCTGAGATTATGTGTGTGGAGTACTTTACATAGAACTAGAATTACACATCATCAAATCTTAACAAACGCCAATGTCCTAATTATATGTGCTCCCTTACTCAAAATACCTCAATGACACATCAGCTCCTACTGAAAAAGATCTAATATGGCTTTTCAGATCTGCTCTCAAGCAAGATCTCAACTTTTACTGTTTCTTTCCTTAAAACACTAGTGTTACTAGAGGGGAGATGTGGGGGGAGGGGCTGGTTAAACAAGACATGGGGATTAAGGAGGGTACTTGTGATGAGCAGTGGGTGTTGGATGCAAGTGTTGGATCACTATACTGTACCCATCGTACTAACATTACACTGTATGCTAATTAATTGGAATTTAAAGAAAAATTTGAAAAAAACAAACTCCATCTCAAAATCTCACTCAAACTGATGAAAGGCTATTCCTCCTGGATTGCTGTCTCTTCTGACAGTCCTATGCATGTGGTCACACGTTTCCCTACCCTTCCCTGTGAATTATTCACCTTTCTTCCTCTCAATTGCTACAGATCTTCTTATTCATCTTCCAAGGCTTACAATTATCACATAAATCATACAACTTCCTATGGCTGTTTTTTCTATTTGTATCTATTTTTTCTCTGACTGCCCACTTATTTTTTTTGCGTTCACTGCTTTGCTAACTTTTTTTATTACACTTATCATTATTTCATATTGTAGTATTGGGGGACAGAGCATAGTAGAGGACCTAAAAAATATATGAGGTATATGGGATCAAGTGCTGACTCCTATCAAAACTATCACTTACTTACTAGACACGTGATCTTGGGTAAATCACTTAACCTCTCTCTGGCTGCCCACATTTGTAAGACAGGGTCTATAATAATAATAATACATTTTATGGTGGATGTTGTAGGTTGAATTGTGTCCCTGCCAAAATATTTTAAAGTCTCAACTCCTGGTACTCTGAATTACCTTATTTGGAAATACTGTCATTGTAGATGTTAATAAAATTAAAGTGGGGTCATATTAGAGTAGGGCGGGCCCTTAATCCAATATGACCAGTGTCCTTATAAGAAAAGGAAAGAAGCACAGAGAGGGAGTACAGCATGTGATCATGGAGGCAGAGACTGAAGATATATTCTGTAAGCCAAATAACATTTGAGCTATAAGGCACTGCAAGATGCCAGGAAGGATCCTCCCCTAGAGGCTCTGAAGAGAGCATGACCCTGCCAACACTTTGATTTTGGACTTGCAGCCTCCATAACTGAGAAAGAATAAATTTCTGTTGTTCAAAGCCACCAGTTTTTGGTAGTTGGTTATAGGAGCCCTACGAACTTAATACAGCTGACATGAAGGGTAATGAAACAAATTTCAGGAGAGTATCTTACTTGTGACACTTAACAAATCCTAATTTCTATTACATGTATCATTTCTTCTGCTGTAATATAAACTCGCTGAGCTCAGGAACCATATCCTGTGTTACTGTCCATCAAGGGCCAGCCCAATACATACCCCACAGAACAGTGGCTCAGGGAATGAATGAAATGTATTTTGAATAAATAATCAGTGCGCTAATTTTTAATTATTAATTATTAGTCCTTTATAGGGAACACTGAAAAAAACTGAATACTTGTCATATTGCTTAAAAATAGTCATAACTTAGGAGATAATTATTTTCTATGCAGATATGAATGAAATTGAGCATATCTATACTGTATTCTGGTCAATTATTGGAAAATTAAATGAAGTTCTAATGAAGCTAATTACTAATGGATATCAAATTAAATTTCACATTATGTTTTTAAGAAAATAATTGTTCATATTTTTCAGTGCATTATAAAAACCTTAAAATACTTATCTTCTTCTTCTGTTGGTTGAAATTATCTATGATGACACCAATGAATAAGTTCAAAGTGAAGAATGACCCAAAGATGATAAAGATGACAAAATAAATATACATGTAGAGGTTGTATTCATATATGGGCTGCTTGTCTACCTATAAAATTAACAAAAGTTAGCAGTATGTTGACAATAACATTAATCATTTTCTTTTTCACATGCTTTGACGAGTTAATCCAAATAGTTCTATCCTAGGTGAACTTGGCTTTTCAGAAGCCATAGCATTTTAAGGATCAGCACAAAAATTCTTAAAAATTTATTCAACATTAAGTAAATATTTATTACATGCTTACTATGTACACAAATATAATCTTCAAATGACTACAAAGGACTTAGTACTTGTTCTCAGATTGGTAGGATAGTAAATAAGTGACCTAATGTTGTTTTCCATTTCCAGAAAAAAAACTGTAAAAGAGGTGATAACCATATTTATAGAAATTTTGCTGATCTTTTTTCTTCATTTGATAACAGAAATGTCTTCACCGGATTTAACTTTCTTAGCATGGAACTCATTTCACATAAATTCATTCACAGCATTTTAAATATAAAAACGATAAAAACTCTGAATAAAATTTTAAAAATCTATGAAAAACATTTGTTATTGAGTTTTTATTTTGAAAAACATATTTATTGAGGACTTGTTATTCCCAGGTTGTATAAGGTCCTCTACTTACACTTTCTTTTTGAATTCTCAGAACAATGCCACGAAGTGGACGCTGAATTTTTTTTTTGTTTTTTTAGTCCATAAACAGGCTGAGAGAGGCAAAGTAATTTGTTCAAAGTCAGTTGCAGAGCTCGTACAATATGAGAGAGCCAGAATTTGAGCAGGATCTGTCAACTAAATGCTGCACATATAATTGCTAGTCTATTATTAGGTGGAAGTTCTTCATTTTATGTGTACATATGAAAGGCTCTTTGGAGCTACTATTTGAAAATGGCCAAACTAAACTAAGGATCTTTAAAAATTGTAAGTTTAGTGTAATATTGACCAATACTTACATTAACAGAATCAACAGCTGCATACATAATATCCATCCATCCCTTAAATGTTGCCTATAACAATAAAATCTGAATGTGAGGCTCACACTCTACAATAGCCATACATAAGTTTAGTCCACTTACTGTTACATTTAGTGACATCAAACCACTGAGTTTTACTGTATTTCAAAATATCAATTTAATATAAAGATGCTATTTCAAGAGAACAAAAAGGACATAGTCCCAAGTCACATTCTAAAACTTAGTCCTAGTGAATTATTGCCAGGTTGTTACAATGCCTGCAAAGTTTGCACATAAACTTTTATTTTTCCAGAGGTCGAGGGGAATTTTATGAACAAGGCAGGAAACATTTTTTTCTCCGTATCTTAAGGATCTCTATGATAGAAGTTCTTCACATTCCCTGTGTAAAACTGGCAGTCCAAAAACTATTTATTTTTGGAGCAACATTCAGATAGTGCAAATGCAACAGAATCTTTGCTTCTTAACTCATGTTTTATAGGCACATGTTCCAAGAAAGACCAACTCTCCCTTTTAAAGTCACAAAGTACCTTATCTTTAATTTCTAGGTAATAGATTATTTAAAGAATGACTTCTATCCCTCATCTAGTGTCTACTAAAATATTAAGCATTCGTGACAGGGCTCACTTACAACTTGAAGCAGAGACAGGTAACCAAGTCCAACATTATCAAAGTTCACCTTCAGGTTCTTCCATCGTACATTTTGACTAACATTCATCAGCGCGGAACAGTCGGAACGATTTTGCACGAGGCTTGTTGGAAAGCGTGACCCGTCTGTGGTATTAACACACTCATAGAACTTCCCAGCAAACAAATTTACTCCCATGATGCTAAATATTAGCCAGAATATAAGACACACCAGTAGCACATTCATGATGGAAGGTATTGCACCTATGAGGGCATTCACAACCACCTAGTATTCAAAAGAAAGAAAAGGATGATTAGGAGTAGGAAAAATGTTAAACGGTCGACATTAACAAAACAATGAGGAATTAAAGAAATCAGAAAAGCCACCCTCACGTGTTTAAGACATCAAATCACCAACCAACATGTATTAATTGAATGTCTATGCTCAGTAGTATGTCAAGCAAGACAGAATGAGACAGGAGCCCTGTGAACAACAAGTTTACTAAAATACATGATGAACACACATTGAAACTATTAGCCACAATGCAAAACAAAGTAACTAAAATGATACCACAGCTTAAATAAATGAAAAAATAAAAATAATAAACCAAAAACCTGATATATGTAAGGTGAAGTCGTAAATCTGCAAATTCTAGGGGAAAAAAAAGAAATATCTAAGTATGAATGATAACAAATAAAATGCACATTTAAATGAATTTAAAGGTTCACAGTCCTGGAATGATCACCGTTAAAATTCTCCCATATACAGAAACTATTGGCGTATATCAGCTGGAGTTGAGGTAAGGAATCTTATTGAATGAACCCTTTCTATTTAATAGGTTCTGCTAATTGTATGATATGTGAATTCAATTAAGACCTTGGGACCCCTGTTTCTTCATCTGCTAAATGAGAGCCACCTTTTCAAATTTATTATTCTAAGTGTAAATATACTTTATACATAAGTCCTTGGTTAAATAATAGACAATGCTTGCCTCAGTTAAAATATAAATGAAGTAGTTTAATACTTCCATTATAAAAAAAAAATACTTCTCTTATTTCTGCTTATTGGCATTTCCACTGTTACTAATGACTAGTGCCTCTTGTCACTCCAATTTTCCTGCATGCAGACTATTGTAGCATTTATCACTCTCCACATCTGCCTAATTCCCCCCTTTCAAAACCTACCTGTCTTTTCATACTTCTAGTCTAGTCTGAATTTGAGTCCAAATGTGCTAAAGACTAATTTGTTAAATAAGAGCATTGTGTTCCCTCTCTTTTCCAAATGGTGAAACACGGAGCATCTCTGACTACTTTTGAGATTGTCTAGAGCAGGAGTTGGCAAACACTCTCTTAAATATTTTTAGGCTTGAAGGGTTATATGGTCTCCATTGCTACTATTCAATTCTTTTCAATTCTTATTCTTATAATAAGTTATAAACAAATGGTTGTGGCTGAGAAGTAGTAAAACTTCCTCTAGAAAACAGGCAACGGACCTGTGGGCTTTAGTTTGTTGACCTCTGGACTAGAGCAATAGTTATGATTACCCTGAGGTCTGTGGTCCTGTTGAGGTTCCATGCGAGCATGAAATCATATGAAAAACATTACAGGTACACTTTTTTAATGAAGAGATGATTCATATTTTTATGAGATTCTGATAGTGCACACGACACTAAAAGGGTGAGGAAGAACAGGAGTAGAGAATAAAGTTCAGAGCGGCCAACTCTTATTCAAGCCTATGCTTTCATCTTCATTTCCTAACACACTCCCCACTGTACTTATCACCTAGGCACACTGATCTCCAGTCATGGCTCAAATATGCCTTGCACATTCAATCCTGTGCTTCTCCCCCCGGGTAGCGTCTCTGCCTAGAATGCCTACATGCCTGGGATTTGGGCCCACTCTTTCAGTCATAGCTCCAATGTCAACTCCTTGTGAGGCCCACCTAGACTTCCCCGGGCAGCCACGCCAACCTCCGTGTTTCTGTAGTGCTGCATGCTTCCTACTTGAAAACTGACGTCCTAGAATAACTACTGTTCCCCTGTCTGTCTCTCCATGATTTTTGTCCCTATTCCATGTTGGGAGACTGGGTCTCTTCACCATGGTACTCTTTTTATAGCATACCAACTGACACATAGTTGGTGTTTGAAATGTTTGCTGAAAGAATGTGAGCACCGGTGGGTCTCTGAGGGAGATAGGTACATGTTGGTCGGATAAGAAGCCATTTGAGAAAGCCAATAAACTTAAGAGCCTCAAGACTCAAAGGAAACTAACTACAAAATGCCTCAAATTTTATTTATTCTTCACAATCATCCTGTAGTGTGAAGGAACATATCCTCTTTGTGTGGTTAATAAATGCTAAAGAGACATATCTGGTCCAAACCATTCTCCTGTATCCAGGTCAGCTCTATTATAGATAAAGAACAAAGATCAAAGAAAATAAAATAATGAGCTGGCTTAATTGCCGAGGGAAGTAGTTTTGTAGGAGAAAGTATATTCTTCATTCATGAAAATGCAGTATACTGATAATGAGTCCAGAAATCACTCATAAGTTCTAGATAGATTATAGCATTCTACCAGTGCTCAAAAAATGAAGTTAATGCCAGTGGATTCCAATACCATCTTTCTGTATATTAACATAAATTATAATTTTTCAATTCTTATATGATAAAAAAGGTTGACTTATACTTATGATTTTTTTTTTGTATAATCATGATCTCTCATAGCCATTGTATACTGGATGCATTAAGCAGTAGATATGACAGTCATAGTTTAGCAGAGATAACACTGAAGATCTGCTAGACTAAAAGATCTCTGATATCCACCTGAGGTTTTAGATTACCAAGCCCCATCGCAGAGTTTATGAGCCAGTGTGTCTGGAGCAAGACCTGAGCATTTGCATGTCTAGTAAGTTCTTAGATGATGCTGATGGCTGGTCTGAGGATGGCACTCAGAGAAGCAGTGAGATAGACTAATTTGTGTGTAAGCTATTCAGGGACTACAGGTAAAGAGGCAGTAGGATAAATAAGTAAAAAAACAACATAATAAGGATTTTGTGTGTCTGAACATAGAGGGAGGTTGCCCACTTATGCCTGACAGTGAAGAGACAAAGCAAATTTAAATTGAGGTTTACTGGCTGGGTAGGTA
>CM053605.1:55980341-56037656 GCA_028646535.1 Procyon lotor | reverse complement strand
AGCGAGAGAGGGAACACAAGCAGAGGGAATGGTAGTTGGAGAAGCAGGCTTCCTACTGAGCAGGGAGCCCGATGCGGGGCTCGATCCCAGGACCCTGGGATCATGACCTGAGCTGAAAAAAGACGCTCAACGACTGAGCCACCCAGGCGCCCCTTGAATTTCAATTTTCTTTAAAGGTTTTATTTATGTATCTATTTGAGAGAGAGAGAGAGAAAGCAACAGAGAGCGCACAGGTTCCTGAGCAGGGGAGGACCCAAGGGAGAGGGAGAGAGAGAATCTCAAGCTGACTCCAGGCTGAGTGTGGAGCCCAACATGGGGCTTGAGCTTATGACCCTGAGATCATGACCTGAGCCAAAATCAAGAGTCCCACAGTGAATCGACTGAGCCATGCAGGCACCCCAGAATTTTAGTTTTGAGAGTGCCTTTTGCCAAAAAAGTCATCTTCCTTTTTAGACATTTTGAACAAGGGATTATTCTAAACGTTTCTTTAATATTTTTTCCCTCCTTTCTAAAAGTCTCAGTCACATGTGTGACTCAGCATGGAATAAACTTCTAATAGTTATTAGGAATACAAGATAATGTAGACATGGTTGAGATTCCTACTTGCATTCCACCTGATAAGAGGAGTACCATTTTTCTTATTCATTTCTGTTTTAGGAGGGCTCAGGCCCTGAGCACCCCTACATGTCCTTGTTTGGTATTCGAGAATGCAAGCCCCTGACTTACTCTTTACTCAGGTTATTTCTCTGGGTTGCTTTTGCAACAAGCAACCATGAGGGATGAGACAGTGTCTCTGGGACAAAAAAGCAAGGTTGCTTACTGCTTGCTTTAGAAGGACAGGCTTTCCTAGGGCACCTGGGTGGCTCAGTCGGTTAAACATCTAACCCTTGATTTCGGCTCAGGTTATGATGTCAAGGTTGTGAGATGGAGCCCTGCATTGGGCTCAATGCTGGGTGTGGAGCCTGCTTAAGATTCCCTCTCTCCCTCCCTGCCCCTCCCTTCCTTTAAAAAAAAAAAAAGGACAAGGTTCCCTAAATTTAGTGCTCTTCTGCCGTGATGCTACTCCATCGTGTGTATGCCGTTAATTTATCCCTATACCATGCCCTCATATGAGACTTAGGGACAAGAGGGACCAACACACATGTTAAAGTTCATGTTGCTTTCAATGTCATGAGTAATAAAATCCTTTGTCTCTGACTTGGAGGTCTCATATATTCTAACAGCATCGATGAAATAGCAACAGGTTAACTTCTTATAAAAATCCAACCCCAGATTCATGAAGACTATCTGTGAGACAACTGACAAAATTCTCGAGTACTTGTTTCTAGTATAATGGAATTTCCAGTGGCATCTCTAGCTGAAACTGGGCTTATAATGGTTCATCTCCGTCCATGTCAGCAAGAAAGAAAAGTCAGAAAAGGCTCACGGAGTTTGTAACTCTCCCAGGTCCCTTTCAACTCTCATAGAAAGTGCTTGGTATATGTACGAGAGTGAGAAATGTGTTCCATTCTCACCCTAAAATTACAGTGTGTCTTGCAAGGTGCTTCAATAGGTGACGCTGCCTATCTTGGTCACAGTTCCTGTGGCCACCACTCTCCTCCCTGTATTTGCTCTTCCTCCGTCACTTTCTACAACTTGGAAACTTTTAATTTCCTGAATACCTCATGATGTTTTATGCTTCCCTATCACTGTACACTTGTTTTTCAGCCCACCTCAACTGGCTGGGAAGTCCTAGTCATCTTTCTAGATCTTGCAAAACGTCAACTATTTTTCTGAAATTCCAAGCAGATAACTGTTCGTGTCTTGCTAAGGAGTTTTATCAAGTATATTCTTTCCTTACAAATAGATCCCGGTTCTGTAATCACTTGTGCCTCTCTCCACAGTGCTCTCTGAACTCCTTGAGTAAAGCACCTGGATCTTATCCATGTTTGCATTCAAAGAAGCAAGAATAATGCCTGGCATGTTGTAGTGCTTACCAAATATTTACCAAACTAAACTAAAACTGTGTCCTAGTCCTAATCTTGGGAATTCATTTTTAGGTAAAACAAGTGTCATATTTTTATCCTCCAACTCATTGATTAAAAATACTGACTCGAGGGATTGCTTTAGGTGTCATATAAACTTACCAGAGCTCCACTGCTGAGCAGAATCATGAGAACAATAAAGCTTTCAAACCAACTGTGTTCAACTATTCTGTAGCAGGTTTTCCTGATGTTCCACCAGATTTTTCCTTTCCCTGACTCTATGTCAACTTGGCAGCATGGGAACCTCCGCACACAACCTGACAAGAGAGACAGGCATGTAAAATACTGATATTCAGAATAAATAAAATGCTTATGCAAGGCTTTCCCTGTAATGGCCCTCAACTGAATAATTTCTAACACACTGCAGATTCGAAGAGATTCAACCTGAATAGATTCAACTAAAAATAACTTGTCAGTTATTTCCAACTAAAAATGTATTCTGTACTTCCTTGATTCTCATAATTCCCTTCCTAAGTGTTTAAACCACTTATTTTTTTCATTATTGCAGTCCTAATACCGTGCTGTTACATGACAAACATGGAATGAATGAATATTAAACTAAAATCTGAGGACAAAATGCTTTTCAAGACATTCTTTGCTGATTAATTCATTTTCCTTGATGTGGAGCTCATCTACAATTCTCTGATGCTCCCACTCTATAAAAAAAGGCTCTTCACAAAGCTTCAATCCTAGATAATATTAAGAAAATTCGTAGAAGTTTCTAAAATTATGTTGAAATCAATTTTGATTAGCAGATGCAGGGAAAACTGTTTCAAATACTCCATGTTAAAAACAACTCTGCCTTTGGAACTCTAGGTGTAAAACATACTGCTGTAATAAGCTGAGGAACATTTTTTATAGTGTTTTCAGTTTATTCATTCATTTCTCCATTAAACATTTATTGAGTATCTCTAATATACTTAGTTGTGCATATAGTTTCCTCTCCTTGGAGGATTTATTTTTGGTTTTGGTTAGGCAGATAGATATAGAAATAAATGACTGTTAACTGGATAAGCCAACTAAAATCATAAATATAAAGGGGCTATTTGGTAGCATGGAAAAAGTCTACCTCAGCTGGCTTGTTTGCTGAGGAGAGACTGGAACAGGCTTTGTGGAAGAGCTGGAGCCTGAACTGAGTCAAAGTATTAGCCAAAAAGAGGATAGGTGGAATTGTGGGCCAAGAAGGAACAAAATTTACTGTACATAGGAATTGTAAGCAGCTCAGAATTGTGATGAAAGCAAAGCGTACACAGGAGACATGGGTGAGAAATGAGGTTAGAGAAATTGGTCAGATTATGGAAAGCATTTTCCTCCACGTGAAGGAGTTTGGTCTATATCCTGTAGCTGTTGAGGAATAAATGAAGGGTTGTTAGCAGAGAATGATACAGGCAGATGTAACTTAAATTGATGTCTCCAACAGCTGAATGGAGGCTAAGTTGGAAGAGAAGAAAAATGAGGGTGGAGATGTGGGAAGATTATGAACCAGAAAACCACTTAGGATTCTGATTCAGTAGTCTTAACAAGAGGGATAGGTCATGGCAACTCTAGTTAGGAATTAGAGCAATAATAGATTCAAGGTATGTTTGGCAGATAAAATTAGCAGGCCTTAGAGACTTGCTGGATACAATATAAGAGAAAGGGAGGATCCCAGAACAGCTGGATCAATGTCAACAATGACATGAAGAACAGGTGCAGAGCTACTTGGCAGGTAATGAGTTTGGGATGCTGGTTGGGACTTCCAAATACAAATACCCTGTAGTTATTTGGAGGCCTGAATCTAAAGCTCGCAGGGGAAAGTCTGGGCTAGAAAATGAGTTTTTGAGGTCACACACACACAAAAAACATATTTTAGGACCAACCAAGAAAAGGCTCATAGACAAGGGCCAAGTCTGGAGCATTCTAAAACAGTAATATTAAGGAACAGAATGCAATGGTATGCTGGTACCAGCTCACTTAGGCCCTTAATAATAACTCATCATTAAATTGTCAAGCATTTTTGCAATAAATTGCTGCACTTGTTGTTAAATGCACCAATTATCAAAAGTTAAATTATATGAACTTAAAAATACAACTTACTTTTGAAAAGACAATAAATCCTAAAAACATATACCGTTCTAATAATTTTACTATTATCTATGCTCTTGAATACATTTCTGTCTTCTATCTGGGTCACGGAAAATTTGTCATACTATTGGACTATTGGCATCTCTTCCCAACTCCACATTGGATAAAGTCATATTAGTAGTCTGAAATAACCCATGGTGAGGATCGTTACACTACAAAAGTCAAATGCTATACACCAGGGCTTGATGATTTTCTAGAGTAAACTTAATAAGTAATACAGGCAATGTTAATAAAATGTGCAAAATAGTAAAAGTGCCATTTGTGTAGTCATGACACTGGCAATAGCACAAAAATTGAGGAAATATTCTTTCATTATTCAAATTCTATGATCTGAGATTTACAGACATCATTGATGAATGAGTGAAGTTCTGATCAACATAAATGAAATTACCAACCAACTTTCAGGTTAAAACTATACTTGTTCATCAACTGCAATCACTGATTATCGATAAATGCAAAATTTTGGTAAAATTTAACAAAAGCATTCTGTGAGAATCAATAAGCTACATGAAATGTACAATAAGGAATATTGCTTATATTATTATTGTAAATCATGTGCTATAGATCCTTTATATCAGTATAATTTATAGTAAACTATAAATGTACATATGCATACTGTCTTTTTTTTTGGAGAACTGGTTGTTAAAAACCTGTATACCACCAGGACAGGTGGAATAAGAGAAAATTTTGAAGGAGAAGGAGACTGAGTAGAAGTGAGAGAGATGTACAAGGGGCTACAGTAAAAAAAAATGTCAGGGAGTAAAAAGTTTCATAAAGGGCTGGTGAATAGAACCATGACCAAGAAAGACCCAGAAACATGATGACTGAAATTTCAAAAATTAAATTTCAAAAATTAAAGTTGATGTTAAAAAACCACCACAATTATTTTGAAGCAGAGGAAGAACTGAAAAAAAGAGGAACTACAATTAATTGATCTATTTAAAATTTTTCTTTCAGAACCACTGTGTACCCTTCGTGGGAATGTAAACTGGTGCAGCCTCTGTAGAAAACAATATGGAGGTTCCTTAAAAAGTTAAAAATAAATACCATATGATTCAGTAATTCCACTACCGGGTACTTACTCAAAGAAAATGAAAACACTAATTTAAAAAGATACATGCAGCCCTATGTTTATCGCAGCATTATTTATAATAGCTAAGTCCACCGATGGGCGAATGGATAAAGATATGGTATATATATATACCATCGGTTCTTACTCTACCATAAAAAAGAATGAGATCTTGCCATTTGTGACTATATGGATAGATCTACAGGGTATTCTGCTAAGTGAACTAGAGAAAAACAAATAACATATGATTTACATGTGTAATCTAAAAAGGCAAAATAAATGGATAAGTAAACATACAAAAGGCAGAAACAGACCCATAAATACAGAGAACAAACTGATAGTTTCCAATGGTGGGGAAGGAGGGAATGGGTAAAATAGGTGAAGGGAAGTGGGAGGTACAGGCTTCCACTTATGAATTAGTCACAAAGCATGATATTGTACACAAGAGCACTCTATGGTGACAGATGGTAGCTACACTTGTGGTGAGCATAGCATAACATATAGACTAGTTGAATCACTATGTTGTACACTTGAAATTAATATAACATTTTGTGTCAACTACACTTCTGTATAAAAAAAATCACTGAAGTTTTTCCTTCAAATTAGAGGGAAGGTAAAAAGGTGGGGGAGAGTACTTTTTAGACACTTGTTTCAGAGGTTTACAAGGTAGGCATTTTGAAAAATAATTTCCTTTTTTATAAAGCGATGCATTTAATTAAAATATATTGAGCCTGTCAAGTAATAACTTCAGAGAATCATAAAGTGTACGCCCTGAAACATAGAACCAGAATTCTTTTGAACTATGCTGTTTAGGCAGTGTCTTACTATGGTTTCTTTAATGACTCTAAAATGAAATTAGTTCATTGATCCAGGTAATATGAGGGACATCTAGCACTTTAATTTTCAGCACTATAGGAATGTAGCAACCTATGTTCCCCACTGCTCTCCACCCCACCAAAGTCTCTGGTGTTTTTGCTATCGTGTGACTTTTATATGTTCCTGTTCTTTCTCTCTAGAAGCTTTTAAGCTCCCAGAAGACTAAATCTGTGTCAGTTATGCCCTTTCTTTCTGTTCACAGTACTTACTATTGTCCTCTACATACATACTTTAATGGGTCATGTATAGTTGACTTAAAAGACATAATACCCTCCCAGAAATAGTTTGAAAATAACCCAAGTATTAATAATGATCTGAAAGTTCAGTTCTCTGCAAATTCCAGAATTTACAGAAAGATTGAATGGAAGAGATTATGTTGAATGAAATAAGTCAAGCAGAGAGAGTCAATTATCATACGGTTTCAATTATGTGCGGAGCATAAGGAAAAAGATGGAGGACATTGGGAGAAGGAAAGGAAGGGTGAATTGGGAGAAATCGGAGGGGGAGACAAAACATGAGAGACTGTGGATTCTGATAAACAAACTGAGGGTTTTGAAGGGGGGGGTTGGGTGAGCCTGGTGGTGGGTATTGAGGAGGGCATGTATTGCATGGAGCACTGGGTGTGGTGCATGAACAATGAATCTTGGAACACTGAAAAAATAGAATAAAAGTTTATAGAAAAAAAAAAAGAAACATAGGCATTAAAAAAGATTGAATGGAAAAAAAAACAAAACAGCATGCATAGAAAATGTACATGTTTTCATTTAACCCACATTAAATTATAGTTAACATGACTTCAGAGCTGAATGAATTTACCTTCACTGTATTTAAAACAATTACCTTACATCTCAAATGTATTTAATAAAGTTAGAATATTTTATAAAATGATGTGGGAAAATAGTAAAAAGATAGAACTAAAAATGGACTCCCAGATCATCTCTTCCTGGGCAAAATAAAACACCAGAAGGAGTAAAAAAATTTAAGAAGGAATTATTTTTTTACATTAACTCAATGCTTGTGGCTTTAGAATTTATCTCACTATAAAAATAAATATCTTGCATAGAACAGAATTTATCTGCCTCAAGTATAATTACAAGAAGAAAAAGCTTCCCTCTTATGATTTTACTATCCAAGTTTTATTTGTGTCAGTCTTAAAACTGAAGAGAAATATTATTCATAGGATTGAGGTAAGAAAAGGGACCATACATTCTAATTATAAAAGTAAACTTTTTATCTGAGATGAAGGTTGATAAATATTGTCCTTAGGATTTATCACACCTCAGAGAGTTTCTCACTCTTATTTTGAGGCAGGAGTGTTCACTGCCTGTCTGGTTTGTATGCAAAGGTGTATCCTAAGAGATTTCCAACCTAGCTGGTTAGCAATGTTATCACATCTTCTTTTTTAAAGGGACTATTAATTAAATGTAAACATAACAGAGAACCTCTCAAACATTTTAATGGCTCCCCATGGGTAAAGGCTATTTCTTTTGGGTGGTTTCATTAATTTGTTCTCGTGATATATTTCATAAAGTCTATACTGGGTTTCATCATGTTAAACCAGTGTTCCCCTCAAAAAAACTAACCAACACCCCTCAAAACTACTAGCCCACACCCCTCAAAAAAACTAACCAACACCAACCTCTTCCAAGACAAACTACCTATTAGTAAAAGTATAATAGCATTATCAGTATAATTAATATAAAATGATTAGAAAAAATGAGTCTTTTTATAACTTCTTAAAAATCTCTAAATCCTCTAAAACAAGTGTTTTGTCCACATTTTCTTTAAAAAAAGACAAATGTAATTGTTGAGTTGTTATTGTATTCTTAAAGTTAGAATTAGTTATTAGTTATATTATAGGAAGTTGAATTCAGAACATTTTAGGGGGAAGTTGAGTTGGTTCCTTCTACCAAATTAACAGAAAATACATTATTTTATGGAAAAGAGGGTTTCATTTTCATACCTTAATCTTGATTTTGTAATTTGCTAACTGTATAATCCAAAAGGAGTATAATGTAAAACCAACCAGAGTCAGAGTTCTATCATGTCCAGTTGCCATGACATGCAGAAGTAAGGCTAATGAAGCAAAGTAGCAGGTCTAGAGAAGGAGCCCGGCATTTTGAATTATAAAACTAATGCAACAGAACTAAGGAAAGGTCTGGCATAAGAGGGAGGAGGAAAAGATGAAGAGGAATATGATGAAAATTAATCAAGTGATAGTTATGAAACTGAGAAGGATTAATGGATGTGAGACAATGAACAACATCATTTTGGAGTTCATCTTCAGTGAAAACACAACTCCTCTGATGTAACTCTCATACTTCCTATGATTTTTCTGCTCTCTTTTAGGTAACAAAAATCTCTGGAGGCCACATGCTGCTCTAACCTGCCATTGGTTCTAGCTCAGCTCTTGTAGACCTATCACAAATCGGTAAGAGTCATTTCCAATGTAAGTGAATGAGTTCTCAATTTCTCATCCTAAAAAGCCCAAGTATTTTGAAGTCTTTATGTGGAAGACATCTCCCAGTTTCTGAGGCCCCAAACTTGGAGTTGTTGTTGACTCTTCTTTCTCATTTTCACATTGGACCTGACATCCAATCCATCAGCAAATTCCTTTAGCTTTGACTTCAAAATAGACTCAGAATCTCTTACTTTCATTTGAATTACTGTGGGAACATCCAAGAAGTCTCCCAGCATCTGACCTTGCTATCCACCCATTTACTCCTAAGATGGCATGTTGAGACTTTTAAATGAGGTCTTTATAATGCCCTTAAAAGCTCTTATGTTCTAGTCTCTACTACATCTCTGACTTCAACTTCTACCACTCTTACCATCTCTCAATCTCCATACTGGCTTAACTTTCCTCAAATATTGTGCATATTCCCACCTAGGAGCATGTGCCTTCATTACTCTGCCTAAAATACTCTTTCTTCCTACATTTGCATGGCCCACTTCAATTTTTTTCAGGTCTCTGATCAAAAGCTACCTTTTTGGAGAGGCCTTCTTGACCAATAGTAAGTTCTTACCCTTCAACTACTATATTCCCCTTTTCTTTTCACTTCTCCATAGCATGTATCACTTAGACCTACTAAATAATTACATATGTATTTGGGCAAGGGACAGTGTTTTTTTCATTGCTCTCTCTCCGGTGCTCAAGCCTGGGCCTGAAATACAGAAGGTATCTAATGATTATTTGTTGATTGGATGAAAGAACTATTACTGGATAAATGGTGAGAGGCTCAGCAAATTGGCTGTCCTGTTTGATTTATCAGGCTGAGCCTCTTAGCCCATCAGGTCCAGTGGGTATAAAGTTTCCAGTGGAGCACAGCTGCTCAGAGTGGTAAGACTCACAGATCTGTGTTTCCTCACAAATTTTCTTGTCTTGGGTGCCTGGGTGGCTCAGTTGGTTAAGTGACTGCCTCTGGCTCAGGTCATGATCCTGGAGTCCTGGGATTGGGTCCCACATTGGGCTCCCAGCTCCATGGGGTCTGCTTCTCCCTCTGACCTCCCCTCTCATGCTCTCTCTCACTCTCTCTCTCTTAAATAAATAAATAAAATCTTTAAAAAATTTTTTTCTTGTCTTTTTTTTTTTTTTTTTACAAATTATGTATTTATTTAAATTTTTATTGAGGTTGAACATACATTTAGTATGTATATAAACATACATTTATACCAATTATAAATATATAGATTGATTTTCTCATATAATAGTCATGTAGGACATGATACAACATTTTAAGCTCCCAGAAAGCTCCTCCATGCCCTTTTCCAATCTATACCCTCTAGAAGTAGCTACTGGCCCGATTTCTATCTTTGTAGATTGATTTTGTCCATTCTTCCTCCACATCCTCAGCTTTACTGAGGTATAACTGACAATTAAAAATTGTAAATATTTTAGGTATACAAATTGATAATTTGATATTAAGTATCCATTGTAAAATAATCACCACAATCAAGCTAATTAACATAGCCCATCTTCTCACACAGTTAGAAATTTCTTCTCTGTGTGGTGAGAACATTTGAGACCTACCCACTTAGAGGATCTCAAATACACAATACAGTATTGTTAAGTATAGTCACATTGGTGTACATTAGCTCTCCAGAATGTATTTGCCTTGTGTATCTGAAACTTTGGCTCTCAGTAAATTTTCAGCAGTCAAGGCCAAAGACGTCTTGATAATGTGTTTCTATACTATCTCCTATATACTAGACTCAATTTAGAAGTTATGCATAAACCTCAAAGGAATCACATAAATATTCTTATTAGTGCTTTGTAAGATTAAAATAAACCTTTTATATAGTTTAATCTCAGTAAGATAGCACCTGCAGACTAAAATAGCTTAGCATTACTGCTTTCTGCAGGAGGCTTAAGTTTTTCTAAAGCCCTTTTCTAATTTGAGGCCATAATCTGCTTGATAAACCCAACTTCTTTCTAGTTATCCTACAATTTCAAGTCAGGGTCACTTGTAAAATGGGTAGAGGAAATCTTGGTAGCATCTGTACAAATTTAATGGTGCCAATCAATTTAGTGAGAAATAGGCAATACTTGATGAAATTCTCTTTTTTTTCCCCAAATATGCTCCCATATGGAACGTATGGGATTTTTTAAGAAGTTATAAAATTTTTATATAGATTTTTTATAAGATTTTTATAAGATTTATAAAATTTTTATAAGATTTTTAAGAAGTTATAAAACTCCCATTTTTAAGAAGTTCTAATACTTCCATGGAGTTCCCCCAAAATTGCATGCAATACATGCCCTCAATACCCACCACCAGGCTCAGTCAACCTCCCACCCCCACCCCTCCAAAACCCTCAGTTTGTTAAATGCCTTTACTATGAACACTTCTAAAGGAAACTCTGTATGTTTTACTCATGGTATTAATTTCAGCAAACACAAAATTTCTATCAGTTGGGTGTTATACTTGTTTGCTTCTCACATAAGATAGAATTTAGCTTTGTATTCAAAGGAAATTCATGTACCCATTGTAGTTTGGAGATATCTTTTATTTGACAGGCATTTTGTTTACTGCATGAGTGCTAGAGGAGGCTGGTTGAGAAAAATTATAGAGGATGAATGCAAGTTAATGATTTCTACAAAAAATACTGATGCTGAGAGTAATAGATAGTAAATCATTAGCATCAACACTATGCTATCGTAGCTTCTCCACTGAATTGTTAACAAAATATTTTTAAAAGTAAAAAAAGGAAAAGAAGAATAGAACTGTGATAATTAATTTGTGTTACCTCATTTAATCTCCTTGATATCCCTATGATTCAGATGTGGTTGTTATACCTATGTTACAGATCAGGCACCTGAGATATAAGATTTAAAAATACTCAAGGTCTCAGAGGCCTTGGTCTATCAGTAGACCAATTAGAACTCATGTTTATCAGGCTTCAAAGCTTGTGGTCTATGTTATTATATTAAACGGCAACTCTGGTATTGGTTTGTGTTTTTACTTGAATGACACCATATTCGATTAGAAAATGCTGTACACTTCCATAGGTCAAGTTAAAGTTACTATTTTGAATAAAATCTCTGAAACATTCCGGAAGTAGTAAGTTCAGTAAGTCAGGAAGTGAGAAGGAATCAAAGGAGGCACTGTTAGAAAAGAATAGACTGAAGGGCAAAGGGCTTTACATGCTACGTTAAGGATTTCAGGTTTTATCCTATAGACCAATGGTTCTCAGCTGCTAGTGTGCATCAGAATCCCTGGGAGGGTGTGGGCCCTGTCCCCAGGGTTTCTGATCAACTTGTGGTTTCTGTAATCAATGTGGGGCTAGAAAGGAAGAGGTCAGAGCTCACTCAAAGTCTTTAGCTTGAGAGGCAGGATAGATCATGATGTTACTAAATGAGATAACGACCAGAAGAAGCTGTGGATTTTATAGGGGAGAACTCACTAAAGTTTTTTTTTTTTTTAAACATATTATATTTGACATGTTTAAAGGCAACCAGTGGAGACATCCAATGGGGAATTATAGGCATATCTGGAATTCAAGTGTGAGGTCAGGGGTAAAGATACTTATTTAAGAGTCAAATAACACAGAAATAGATGTCAGAGCTACAGACATGGATATAAGATAAAACCCCAAATACCAATAAATGGATGGCTAGCCAACATCTTGATTTTTCTCTTACCATCTGTAAAACAGGCCTCTGGCTCATCTGAATTTACTGGTTCAGCCTCCGCTTCTTCTCCTTCTCCTGGCAGAGGGTTATCAACTGTGCTGCACTCAGAGGAACTTGACCGGTTCAATCTCTAAAAAGAAATTCACCACCCCACCAGACAGTTCATTTAGGGGTCATTCAAATCTTATATTAAAGCCATATTTGAAAATCAAAGTCATGCAAAGTGTTATGAAAAAAGATTAACAGTATGATGGCCATAAGAACATATAAACACATATTGAAATCAGGTAACCTTACAATATATCTATGCTTGATCTTTCTATCTACACATCCTGTGAAAAATAAATTTTATTATATTTAGTATGCTGACAAGTAAGTAGACAGAATTAACATGGTAGTTTTTGGTAAACTATAATATTTGCGAAGTATTGGCCATATTTTTATTGTTTTATGTTTAATATAAATTTGTGTACATCAATAAGTATTATATTCAGACAACCAAGACTCTAGTAGAAATAATACAAGTGCCAAATTGCCAATGCCTGATTATTGAAAGATCATATCTGACAGTTGGCAGAAAAGCTTGTTGATACTTAAAATTAAAAAAAAAAGAAATGTAAAATGAAATCTAAACATATTTCTTCTATTATCTCTTAGATTAAGAATATGTACCAGGATGATATAGATAGAAGATTTTTGATCAAGACCAAAAAAAGTCAAATATTATATTGGAATCAAAATGCCAAAGACCATAGTAATTATTTCATCCAACACCACTCATTTTAGTAAAAAATTTCAGGATACAGTTGAAAAGATCACAAAGTATTATTTATACTGTCAAAAAACAGTGGCTACCAAAGTGAGCACCACATGCAAACTCTGAAACAAATATTCAATGAAATTAAACATGGCAGACTCACACATGACAGGAATGAATTCATTGTCATTATGATCATATAATTGATCATAACACAAGTTTTTCCCACCCAGAAATTTATGATCAAACATGATGTTTACAAACATACACATACACAGAAATTTTTAGAAAAAATACATACAGCAATTGTAGCAAAACTCTGTCAATTTTTCCTAATATTGCTTTATAAGGGGTAGAGCAGCACATCAATGGAAGAGTTCATTTTTCATTCTCATTTGCTAAACGACATGTGAATATTGAAACTAGTAGTTATTACAGCACATGCTTCCCTTATTATGATTACAGCTTTACTATTTTTTAGGATAGTTCCACAGAAACAAGTGTTAAAAGTAAGGAAATACTCATTTCCATTAAATTGATACCTTATTCTGTTAATTTACATTAATATCATAGGCCTATTCTGAAATATTAATTTTTAGAGATTTACTAGGAAGCTAAAAGTGTTCCTTATGAGTACCACATTCTCAGTGCTATTATATTGTCACACATTATTCAACATCAGTAAGAAAGGCATTGATACGTTATTGTACTTAAGGAACGATGTAAGCAAAGTTCTTTATAATGAGACTAAAGAATTATGAATACTCTAATACTTATAATCTATTGCCATCGGGGCATCACTCCCACCAGGTGGAAGAGTTTTATAATCGTATCAGTTATAAACAGTATCACTATGAAATTTCATTTAAAAAGCCGACTTAGGTTGATTGAATTCATCTAAAATGACTTTAAAATAAAGGAAACAGAAATAAATTATAAGACTGAATATATTTAAGGTTTTAAAACATACATTACTCCAAGAAACAATGGGGAAATGTACAATTACTAATATGGCCTACTGTGCCAATTACCACAAAAACTAATTTGAGTGTGGCATCTTAAAAACTACAATTATTTGATGCCTTCAATCCTATCACCAGGGAACTGAAAGGAAAGGTACTATGATTCTGTGGCGATGAGACCAAGTCCTTCAAATATGAAAAATGGATTACTGCCCTGGATTTTGAGACAAAGCAGTGGGAGATACAGCTGACAGAAAGAATGCAAAGCACTTTCCTGCTAGCAGCCAAAATACTGACAACTAGCAAATAGTTCTCATGGTTTTCTCTAAGGTGGCAATAATTTTTAAATAAAATGATTCTAATTTGCAGAATGCCTACTCGGGCTACATTAATGAAAACATCTTCAACCTCAGTATTTGGTTTTCTTACTGAGCATTAACAAAGAAGATATGCCAAGTTAATTTATAAGTAACTAAAATTAAGATGATTTTACGAAGTGTATCTTGTCATTCTGAAACAATTTATTTTCATAGCTTTTATGGCAATTCTTTGTCAATTAAATTCAAAGTCTGGCTCAAATTTTATATCATAAATGTCATTTATTCAAGATTATTTTTCATCAGAACAGACATTACCAAAATATTTTATATGAATGATAGTTTGTATCATAAGCCAAATTGCTGAGGCCTTTTAGAAATTCAAGTTTAAAATGTTTTTAGGAATTCCATATTTTCCTGGGAATGCATGAAGTATTCACAAAGTAGCTATTTTTGTATTTTTGTTTTATAATATTAAACATTTATGTGCATGCCTTAGTGATGTAGACAGTTTAATTCTAATCTACTCAGCCTTTAAATTTAGTATTTACTAAAATGGAAGTTTTTTTTTTTTTTTGGTTATCAAATAAAAAGGACTTTATTAGCATCTAAATATGTGGCTATTAGCTCCACAATTTAGAACTAAAAGAAAATCTTGGCACGTTTAAAATGGAAGTTTTTTAACAAGGTCCAAAAGGATGCCTTTAAGTAGAAAGGCTAACATCTATAATAAAAACTTTCTCTTAAAGGGAAATATATTTTATTTTCATAGGTGTTGCTATATTTAACTACAGAATTTTCTTGTTTAGTACACAGAGAAAATCATGTCAATCATTAGAATAATTTTAAATAATTATATGATTATTTTCATATCTATAAACTCAATCATTTGTAATTTAGTTTCCTTTCTTGTACTTTTAGAAATCGAAGAATTATTACAGTACACTAAGACCAGTGAAATACTTTAGTGTAAAAAATTTCCCTTTTGATATTACAAATATACTATTTTGTAATTTTTGCTTGGATTTTATTTTTTTTTTATTTTTATTTTTTTTTTTTAAAGATTTTATTTATTTGACAGAGAGAAACACAGTGAGAGAGGGAACACGAGCAGAGCAGAGGGGATGGTAGCGGGAGAAGCAGGCTTCTTGCCGAGCAGAGAGCCCGATGCGGGGCTCGATCCCAGGCCCCTGGGATCTGACCTGGGTCGAAGGCAGACGCTTAACGACTGAGCCACCCAGGCGCCCCTCTTGGATTTTATTTTTAATAAAAAGGACATCTTTTGTCTATTACTTTTTTGCATGGCAGCAAAGATAATTTTTTTTTTACCTTTGACAGCCTACATATATAGGCTATAAATACAGGATCATAGAGATAAACTCTTTAGCATTAAGAAGAGGAATATGTTATAGACAGTATTCCTGATTTTTTTTTTAATTTTATTTATTTTTTTCAGTGTTACAAGATTTATTGTTTTGCACTACACCCAGTGCTCCATGCAGTACGTGCCCTCCTCAATACCCACCTTGAATAATGTGGTAATGCCTGTAGGTAGTTTCTAAAATTTTGTCTCTCTTTCCTTTAGGCAAGATCTATATACTTGATTGAAATTTTTAAATGTATAAATAAAATATGGTAAAAAACAAAAGTCCTTTCCACTCACTCCCTGATTCTATTACCTTGAGATAACTAGTATATATACAGTGTGTATGTATGTGCATACACACACACACATATACACGCTTATTTTTCTTTCCATATTCTTCACTGTGCATCCATGAAACACTGAAGTAGTTTTGAAATATTCTAACCTTGATTATAAATGATAGCTATCTAAGAAGCGCCTTTCAACTCCTGAAAATATCAGGTGGAGTAGTAGGACCTTATGCTTACCTTGTCCGTTGAACACAGCTAGATAAGTATCAAATCATTCTGAATACACAGGAAAATATGACGACTTAGAGAACAAACTGTGCAACGAGAGAGAGAGAGGGAGAGAGAGAGGAGACAACAACATGGAAGGTAGGAGCTGTGGAGATGTGATTTGGGGGAGAGAAGGAGGAGGATCACAGGTGCTACAGAGGGAAGGGAGTCATGATCACAGAGAGTGGACAGAAAGATGATTTGGGAGAGAGACAGAGTAGTGCACAGGGGACCACACAAGAAAAATCCTTCCCAAAAACCAGTGACTGGGAAAACAAGAGGGGTTGTTTATTGTGAGTTTTTACAACCAGTGGAGCTCAAAAACTAGTTATAGGAGTCCGCACAGTGGTCAGTGTGGAGTCTGGTGGGCACAGCAGTGCTCCTGTGGTGAAGGAGGACAGGGGCCTAGGAGCACAGGGTGTGATGTGAGGATCCCCTGGGAGGCACTGGAAGAGACAGTTTCCTCTGCTTAGTGTGCAGCTGGGAAAGGTGGCATTACCTCTCAGGGGAAAAAAGAGCTGGTGGGTGTCACTGTGTTCCCATTCCTTAGCATTGGGGCAGAGACACCTGCTGAGGGCAGGTAACCTGGAGGCTGGCTTTTTGCTTTGCTTTACTTAAACTCCAGTCTCTTGTGTGTTAGTGAGATTGCCCCTCTGAGACAAACTGGCACCAGACCCAGTACGGTGAGACCCTTCCCCAGAAGACCAGTGCAGGTCTATGCTACACCAGGTCCCTAAAGTTTGGAGTTTTGAAACTCAGCCAACATGTCTTAGATAAAACACAGGTGCACTACATTGCTGGGAGGAAAGGCAGCACAGATACAGACAGGGTGAATGCAGGGTTCTGAGTGAAGTGTAGGACACATGATGGGAGACTGTTCACTCTTCTGTGAGGGCTTCATGGACAGCAGTGGGCATGAACTCCCCTCTGCAGGATGAGGGAGAGGGCTGGTGCCATTTTTCACCCCTGCCCATCAGCATGCAGTGACTTCAGTGAACAAAATAGCACCAACAGTGGAGGCCTGAACCACTTACATCAACCCCTACCCCCCTGCACTCTACAGGTGCTTCTTTACTAGGGTTAAGTGTGCCTGAGAAATGGAGCAGTGGGCCTCTCCCCCAGAAGAAGAGCACAAACTCCTGCACACACCAAGTCTACTGACCAAAGAGTGCTGCAAAGCTTTGGCTCCTGGAAAGAAGATCTGGCTTCTTTCAACAAGCAGACCAAAGCACACCAATTTAAAACTCACCACACACTGGACAAGATCCAAACACTCCCCACCGTAGGCAGGAAGTAACTGCAGAAGACTGACCTGAGGCAAAGACAGAACACGGCAGGAAAGTACATACAGCATACAACAGAAATACTTCCTAAAGTGTCCAGCCCCTGGGCAGTATATGAGCTCTTTTTCAAAAAGCCATTACTCTCAGGAGCAGGACACATAACAGGCTTCCCTAATACACAGAAGAAGACAGAGATCTAGACAAAATGCCAAGATAAAGGAATTCAACCCCCAAAAAAGAACAAGAAAACTTCACAGCTAGGATCTAATCAAAACAGATATCAGTAATATGCCTGATACATATTTTAAAACAACAATCATAAGGGTACTAGATGAGCTTCAGAAAAGCATAGAAGACATCAGGGAGTCCCTTAATGCAGAGATAAAAGACCTAAAAACCAGTCAGGCCAAAATTAAAAAAAAAATGCTATAAATGAGATGCAAACCGATGGGAAGTAGTGATGACAAGGATGGACGAAGCAGAGGAACAAATAAGTGATACAGAAAAATAACATTACTGAAAATAATGCAGCTGAAAATAAGAGGGAAAGAAAATATTGGATCATGAATGTAGACTTACAGAACTCAGTGACTCCATAAAGTATCATATCCTAGGAGTCCCAGAAGAAGAAGAGGGGGAAAAACCAGACAACAGCCCACTAACAAGGAGAATTACAGGCCAATATCCCTCATGAACATCGATGCAAAAATTCTCAATGAGATACTAGCAAATCAAATTCAACATTACATTAAAAGAATCATTCACACAATCAGGAAGGGTTTATTCCTGGGCTGCAAGGATAGTTGAATATTTGCAAATCAATCAACACGATACACCACATTAATAAGAGAGAGGATAAGAACCATATATTCTTCTCAATAGAGGCAGAAAAAGCATTTGACAAAGTACAGCATCCATTCTTGACAAAAATCCTTGATAGAATAGGGATAGGGAACATATCTTACTATCATAAAGGCCATATATGAAAGAACCAAGGTGATATCATCCTCAATGGGGAAAAACCGAGCTACGGTCAAGGAGAAGACAGGGATGTCCACTCTCACCATTGTTATTTAACAGTTCTAGAAGTCTTAGCCCTAGCAATCAGACAACAAAAAGAAATAACAGGCATCCAAATTGGCAAAGAAGAAGTCAAACTTTCACTATTCGCAGATGACATGATACTCTTTGTAGAAAACCCAAAAGACTCCACCAAAAAGTTGCTAGAACCGATATACAGTTTCAGTAAAGTCACAAGATACAAAAATCAATATACACAAGCTGTTACATTTCTCTACATCAACAATGGAGCACCAAAAAGAGAAATCAAGGAGTTGATCCCATTTACAACTGCATTAAAACCATATGATATCTAAAGAGGTAAAAGATCTGTATTCTGAAAACTACAGAACATTGATGAAAGAAATTGAAGATGACACAACCAAACGGAAAACATTCCATCCTCATGGACTGGACGAACAAACATTAAAATGTCTACACTACTCCTTAAGCAATCTACGCATTTAATGCAATACCCATCAAAAAACCACCAGCATTTTTCACAGAGCTAGAACAAACAATACTAAAATTTGTATGAAACCATAAAAGATCCCAAATAGCCAAAGAAATCTTGAAAAAGCAAAGCAAAGCTGGAGGCATCACAATTCTGGACTTCAAGATGTATTACAAAGCTGTAGCAATCAAGACAGTATGGTACCAGCACAAAAGCAGACACATAGATCAATGGAACAGAAGAGAAAGCCCTGAAGTGGACCCACAACTATATGATCAGCTAATCTTTGAAAACCAGGAAAGGATATCCAACAGATATCCAGAAAAAAAATCTCTTCAACAAATGGATGTTGGAAAAACTGGACAGCAACATGCAGAAGAATGGAACTGGACCACTTTCTTATACCACACATGAAAATAAATTCAAAATGGATGAAACACCTAAATATGAGCCAGGAGGAAACCATCAAAATCACTGAGAAGAACACAGGCAGCAATCTCTTTGACTTTAGCCATAGCAACTTCTTACTAGATACTTCTCTAGAGACAAGGGAAACAAAAGCAAAAATGAACTATTGGGACTTCATCAAGATAAAACCTTCTACACATTGAAGGAAACAATCAATAAAACTAAAAGGCAACCTATGGAATGGGAAGAGATATTTGCAAATAACATATCTGATAAAGGGGTAGTATCCAAAATCTATAAAGATCTTATCAAACTTGACACCCCCAAAACCAAATAATCCAGTTAAGAAATGAGCAGAAGATATGAATAGATGTTTTTCCAAAGAAGGCATCTAGATGGCTAACAGACACAAGGAAAGAAGCTCAACATCACTCATCATCAGGGCAATACAAATCAAAACTACAATGAGATATCACCTCAACCTGTCAGAATGGTTAAAATTAACAACAGAGAAAACAGCCGATGCTGGCATGAATGTTGTGAAGGGGGAACTCAACTATTCTGTAGGTGGGAATGCAAACTAGTGCAGCCACCCTGGAAAATAGTATGGAGGTTCCTCAGAAACTTAAAAATCAAACTACCCTATGACCCAGCAATTGTGCTACTAGGTATTTACTGAAAGGGTATAAAAATAGTGATTCATAGGGATCCATGCACCCTGATGTTTATAGTAGCATTATCAATAATAGCTAAATTATGCAAAGAGCCCAAATATCCACTGACTGATGAATGGATAAAGAAGATGTGGTATATATAAAAAGGAATATTACTCAGCCATAAAAAAATGAAATCTTACCATTTGTAATGACCTTCTTGGAGCCAGTATATTATGCCAAGCAAAGTAAGTCAAAGACAGACAAGTGCCATATGATTTCACTCATATGTGGAATTTAAGAAATGAAACAGATGAACATAGCAGTAAGATAAAAAAGGAAGAAGAAGAGAGAAGGAGGCAAACCATAAGAGACTTAACTACAGAGAACAAACTGAGGATTGCTACAAGGTAGTGGGTGGGGGCATGGGCTAAGTGGGTGATGGGGATTAAGGAGGGCACTTGTGATGAGCACTGCGTTTTATATGTAAGTGATGAATCACCAAATTCAACTACTATAACTAATATTACACTCTATGTCAACTAACTAGAATTTAAATAAGAACTTGTAACACTAACAAATATGATCAAATTAAACTTTTTTTATTCTTCATGGTTCTTCTTTTGATTGCCTAGAAGGTGTGTTTTCTACAACAATGACTATGAGTACAGACTGTTAAATACATGTGTCTTATGAAAAACTGTCCTAAGCTGGTAACTCACAAATTTATTACTGATATATCCTGAAATAGGCATCCACATCATAAGGCTAGTTCATGCTAATATGAATGGTAGTGAATGCTAGTTGGTCATTTCTTATTTCAAGAAGTATGAAGTACGATTGTTTAATAATTTGATAATCTGGCACTTAAAAGCCAAAAAACATTGAACCTATAGCAGCATTATAGAAAACACCTTATTCAAAGAGGATGGTTGGTGTTGAAAACATTCCAAAGATTTTACATTTAAAGTATATACTATAATACTGCTTGCTACATACAACGAAATATATTCTTTGAGGAGCAGAGCCTAGAATCATTATTTCACCTTAGCATTAAAACAAAGAAACACAGAAGACAGGAAGAAGTTGGGAGAAGCAAATCAAAGGGAAGGGATGAGCATATATGGACAGAGAAATTATGGGAGACATTATTGATAAACTAAGCTCTACTGTATGTCATTAAGCTTAAGAATTTCTTTTTATTAGTTTCAAATCAATACCACCCATCTTTTATTTTTACAGTCTAATTTTATAGTTGACATTCATAATGAGGGCTCTGAATCATTAAAGGAGTAAAATGGTAAAGTTCAGAATAAAGGATCAGAGAACCTTTAGAGAAGTCCACAAATAGCTACTATGCTTTGTGTAAGAGGCCATTGTTTTCCAACTTGCCATTCTGTTATGGGATAACTCCAACTTTAAATATTCTTTTCTGATCTGGAACCAAAATATGCTTTCCTCTCCCTTGCAATTGTTAGGGTCCTTTCTGCCTTTTGGGGAAATGTAAATATTATCTTCCTACAGCTTTTTTAAAATTGGAGATTACCTATGGTATTACCATTTGTGTTTTTCATCTTAAGAGTATTGATATTTAGGGGCCCCTGGGTGGCTCAGTGGGTTAAAGCCTCTGCCTTTGGCTCAGGTCATGATCTCAGGGTCCTGGGATTGAGCCCCGCATCAGGCTCTCTGCTCAGCAGGGAGCCTGCTTCCCCCTTTCTGCCTACTTGTGATCTCTCTCTCTCTGTCAAATAAATAAATAAATAAAATCTTCAAAACAAAAAAAGAGTATTGATATTTAGTTTCTTTACAGGATTTAGCATTCCAGGCCCTTCAAGTCCCTCCAATCCTTCTCTGATCTCTCTGAAATTCTGGTCTCTCTCAAGACTCTTTTTCAATGGTAATACCAGTTAAAAACTATCAAAGATATTTCGATAGTTTTGGAAAAGTCAATAGTATTTTCCTTTTGTTTTCATTTTACTTGAGAAAACTTTAGTGTAATTACCAGTTACAGTAAACTCTTGACTCATTATAATTATGGGCAACTAAAGCCCCAGCACTTTTTCAGAGAAAAGGCAAGAAGATAGAAGTTTCTCCTTCCTAGTGTTCTTTATGACTGTGAGAGAAACTGTGCGGGCTTTTAGAGAACAGCTGCTTGTTCAGCAGGAAATCCATTGAATGCTTTCATCGCCGGGTCAGCGTGGGATATAGCATTAGATGATGGAGAAATAATGAGGTCAAATCTTAGGCACCACCACGGAAATTCAGAATAAAGCAAATGATTTCACTGAGAGTTCTGTTTTCCCAAGGCACTTCCTATCCAACAACATGACAACTTATATGCCTAAAAGGTTAAGATCTTGCGTATAAAAGCAAACAGATTTTGGCCACATAAGATGCTTGCAGTGGTTACAGATTTCTTCACCAGATCCCACAGTGTTCCCTTGGACCTCCAAAAGGCAAGTGGCACTCACCTATAAGGACTTGTGTGACCAACTGGCAGTATTGAAGGATCTGTGCACTAACACAGAACTATCTGCAGAAAATAGATATTTAAATAGCTGGGATACAGTAGGTCAAATCAGCAAGAATATCTTACAGAGGACAATAGAGGGAGGGAGGGAAAACTGAATGGGAAGAAATCAGAGAGGGAGACAAACCATGAGAGACTCTTGACTCTGGGAAACAAACTGAGGGTTGCGGATAGGGAGGTGGTTGGGAGGACGGGGTAACTGTGTGATGGGTGTTAAGGAGGCCATGGGATGTGATGAGCACTGGGTGTTACACGCAGCTGATGAATCGTTGAACATTGTATCAAACGCTAATGATGTAATATACGTTGGCTAATTGAATTTAAATTTAAAAAAGCGTATCTTAAAAACTTAGAAACAAACATTTAAACAGTTCTACTACTGAGGTCTGCTAGAAAATTGCAACTAGTGGGTAGATACGGATTGGAACAAAGGCAAACAGAACAGGAGAATGTGAGGTAAAGCGTAGACTCTAAGTCTCAAGTTCATTCATTAAAAAGAATACCCCAAAAAAATAAACTACTCGCATATTTACGCTATCCCCTAAAACCACTCCTCATGAGAAAGGGCATGGAAAGAAAATTCCACTGAATGGACCAAGTACCAGTTTTTTTAAACACATGGCTTTCCAATATTGGAAATACAATGTAAAATAAAAATTGACACAGACAAAATATATCTTTCCTAACCTTTATGTAGGCAGTTTCTGCCAAAGAAAAGTATTATATTTCAAGTCATTCTTCACAAGTGAAATACCCATAGCTTTTTGGTTTCAGGAGAATGACCATTCGTTAACATATAACTCATGTTTTCTAATGGTTTGGTAAAATATATATATATATAGTAATCATAATTCAGGAATTAAATAAACACATGTTTTTGGAAACTGTTTTCTAAAAATTGTGTTTTACCTATACACGTATAGATACTATTGTGTATGTATGCATCTTTAGATTCTAGGGCGAGGAAATTTGCTCCATTCTGAAATAAAAATTTTTTACAAGAGAATATTGCCTCTGAATCACCACCCATCTGAAATAGAGAAATATGTCTTTTACTTGGGAGCACCTTTAAAATTGAGTTCGAGTAAACTAGAACAATATCAGTTTGTTTGTTTTTTACTTGGAAAATGTTCACATCATTATCCCTAGAGTGTACCATTTTCAAGATAAAGTTTTGCTTTCAACATTGCACAATGGAAAACAATACAGACATCCCAACAATGACAAAACAATTCAAAATATGAAACAGATTATAAGAAAAAAGGAAAGATTCTTATTAACATGGATTTTTTTCTCACAGGAAGTTATTCATTAGAGTTCATCCATTCAAAAAGCTGTACTAAAATTAAGACAAAATGTATCCAAGTGGCATATTTTCTTTTATACTTGTTAGACATACTAGGTTAGGCAATCTATATTAACTTGCTCCAATTTTATTAAAGTGTTTTATGTCTTATTGAAAGGTTTATTGTTCACTTCATAATATATTCCATTTAAACCTCTTACCTTCTTGATGCTATGCTATATGCCTCCTTATGAGATATAACCAAAATAAGAAACATTCTCATTAGTGCATAATATTGCTTTTAGAATCAAATTAAGCATTTCAAGCACTTATAACTCATTCATTCATAGGCTGGACCTATAAATTTTAATTGATGAATTTTATATATGATCAAATAAAATCAAATATTAGTTGCTGAATTGATTAAAGAAATAAAGCCCTAGTTATCACTGTGTTCAAAATTATTTCAAAATATATTCAAAGTTTAGCCTAGAAACTGGGTACTTTGGCTCTGTGTACTCAGAGCCCTGCTTATTTGTATGAGTCACAAATTCTGTAAATATAGATCTAGAACTATAGTTCCTTTTATTTTCTGAGATTTTATGTTTATGTCTGAAATATTTTCCCACAAAAATGGTTTCTTAATAGAGTTTTAATTTACTAAATTTAAATGTGACTGACAGTTTATTTTCTCCAGCTTTATTGAGATTAAATGAAATATAACATTGTGTAAATTTAAGGTATACAAGGTGATGATTTTATTTGAAAAATAAATATATTTATTTATTTAGTATAAAAGTATATATTTTGTGTGTATGTGTGTGTATATATATATCTATATCTATATCTATATATCTATAAGCCACATCCTTCCCACACATAATTACCATTTGTTGTTGTTACAATGAAAACATTAAAGTTCTACTCTCATAGCAATAAATGTGACAATTTAATGTGACATAACATTAGATTAGATTGGATTAGATTAGGAAAGGAAGTTGCTAGAGGTTTTCAAATTAAATGTTGCTTCAATGGCTTCTGTTACATTCTATATCTTACTTTTATAATCCATCCAATAAAAATCTATAGATCATGCACTTGAAATCATCTAAGGACATGAGAGATATATATCAAGGAAGTCATCAAGAGAACCACAAAAAATGATGGAATTGCCCCCGTGACATGCTATGATGCCAATTCATCTACAGAACAATTGTATATGTTTCTATTTTCTTGCAATGGGTCAGGCAGAAACATTTTGTAGCTGAACAGCATGCATGACACTGAAAAAAATATCATATATGTATGATTTTTTTTTTTAGATAACCTGTATAAAAGTGGTCACATATGTCTCTGTCTGGTTAAAAGCACAGAGCTGCATCCTTGACTGATCCAGTTTGGTTTTACCCCTGTGAGAAGTAAGAAGGTTAGGTACTGAAGTTTAGAAATGCAGAACGATGAAATAGCTTAGTCAACTGATTTAAAATGTTTAAAGTCACCTACCTGTAAGTAAAAATGAGTTATATGTTAGAAAATACATGCTATATGCTCAATGCAAAGCAGTATCTTCGAAACACAGTAGTAAGACTAAATATCATTCAACACAGATTTTAAAACAATAAACTCAACAGTTATATAATTCTATTATGTAGGGGATGAATTAACCTACTGTAATGTGCTAAGGTAATCTTTTGCATTCTGTTTGCTCTTTGGAACAACCATTTAAAAATGAGTGATTCTCAATACTAGAGTTGGTGAGAGTAGGAATATGTAGTTTTTAAAAAGCATATTCTAATATTAGAATTTCTTGATTTACTTTTAATTATCACATTTAATTTTGACACTTAAAACAGTATTGAAGGAAAAATGTTTCTAAATTTATCAAAATATAAAGAATTAGAAACAATGATTCAAATGTCAGACCAAAATTTCATTGTTTTCAGACACATAAACAAATCTAGTAAAGATGAAAGATTTTTCCAATAGTTTGAAACCAATCTGCAAAAAGAGAAATGGTTAAGTAAAATTCTACAGGAGTCCTCTTTTGTTTTGTTTTGTGTTTTAAGGATCTATGCATAAAAATAGGATCAAATACCAGCTTAACTGTATAATTAATGTACCATATAATTATAAAATTGTATAATTGTAATTAATGCCTAAATCTTGCTAAACCAAATGCAATTCTAGAAGAGATTTTATTTTCTGAAACGCAATGATAAGAAGAAATCTAAACTGCTTTCTTGGTGAAGGTAATAACTGCCTGTTTCAGGGAAAAACTTCATCAAAATATCTAAAGAGGGACCAAATAACAACATAATTAATACCACTACATACTAAGAAGACATAAAATATTTAACCTTGATGACTACAAATACCTAAACAACTTTTTACTAAATCAATAAGAGGAATGCGTTTCATAACAAGTAAACATGTTTAACTTTCTCCAAAGATAAGGGCTTTTAAAACTGAAAAGACTGAATACTGAATAGGTGAATGGGTGGATGGATTAATGAATCAGTGAATCAAGTAAGCAATAGGAATGTCTGTTCCTCTGCCTGAGATTTCCTTCTCCATTACATCCACGCATTGAAATGATCTCCATCTTTTAGGGTCTGGCTTAAGCGCCACCTCTTCTCACATGTCCTCTTACTCAGTGCATCCTCAAAGGACTGGTTTATTACTTGGTCATGGAATGTGCTTTGTTCTAGTTACATTATTGAGGTAGACTGTAACTTAATAAATCAGCATTAAAGAGGATTAGAAGCCAAATTTGGACGAGCATATGCACAATACCACTGTACCAGAAATTTTGATCCTTAATTGCAACACTATGGTGGATAACAGAAAATAATTATATTCCTAATAACATCCTGCCTTTCTATGGTATGTAATATGGTAGTTGAAACTTGGAGTTCGAACTTTAAAAAGACCCTCCCAGAAACATCAGTGACTAATCAGCATCATTTCTTAATCTCTCAGTGTTTTAGTTATCTGTAAATATAGATGAATAATATCCATTCTCCTGGTTGTCATGAGGAAAGTTATATAATGTAAATTAAAGTGGCAAATAGGTACTATTTTCCCTAGGTCTCTGTCGTATTCTTTTGGGTCCCCATCTCAAGTATTGAGTTGCTCACTTGTCCTTACTTTCTGTGGTCCTTGTAGTGTAGTGGATGCTGTGGTGAGCTGTGCCCATTCTTTCAGGCAAGCCTCTCATCCCTCCAGCTACCAGGAGTGTTGGGGGTTGAAGGCTCACAGCTGAGTCCAGGCATGGGAATTGTCATGCAGAAGAGAGCTGCTTCACCCAAGGTTATATCTCCTCCCCTGGGAGGGTGGAGAGGGAACCTGCATCTAATGACTCATTGGTGGGAGGGTTGAATTGAACCCTTGCTTCAATTAGGACTAATCCAAAGGGTCACCCTAGTACCTGTAGGAGATACCCGTAGGATCATCAGAGGCATCTGCTCAAATTACAGAACATTTCATTTCTCCCTGTGCCCAATCATCTTGCTTCCCTCATTTCTTTATAGGTGTTTGGTGTTGCTCCTGAGAATACTCCCCAGTAAATCTCTTGCACACAGATTTGTCTCTCAGAGCTGGTTTCCCAGAGAACCTGACCTCAGCCTGACTCTGTATATACTATGGTTAACCAAAATGAACACATAAAATCCCAACCTGTCTACAACTCTGACTTCTCTTCTTTCCTTGGGACCTAAGTTTCCAAATACAAACTGTTTGGCATCACTTGGCTATCCTGCAAATAGCTCCCAACTAAGATGCCCCCAAATTAAATTCTAAATATAGCTCTACCTCCTAAATTTTCTCCTCCTCCTACATATTTTTAAATACCATTGATATCTATCCGGTCTTCTAAGAAAAAACCTAAACTCATGAGTCAATCCATATCTCCCAAAAGGGTATGTTGAAGTCCTAACCCCTGGTATGCTTATCTTCTGTGGAAATAAAGTCTTTGCAGATGTAGGTAAGATGAGGTCATTAGGGTGGGCCCTAATCCAATATACCTAGTTGCTTTATAAAAAGAGAAGACAGACACACAGGGAGAACACAACGTGATGATAAGGAATGCCCCACATTAACAAACCACTATCAGAAGCTAGGAAAAAGCAAGACAGGATGCTCCCTAGAGACTTCAGAGAAAGTATGGTACTGCTGAGACTTCCATTTAAGACTTTCAGAAGTCTACAACTGTCAGAGAATACATTTCTGTGTAGAAAGCCACCATGTTTGTGATACTTTATTATGGCAATCATGGGAAACTGATATAACTCAGGACTCCTATATCCAGACCCCGAGCTCCTACATATTAACTTGGAAGTAACAGAATTTATCCCCACCTGCCACCATCATTCCCTAGCTTGAGCCCTTCTCAACTGTCCTTTGGATAAATGCAATAGCTTTCCATCTTCTCATCTTTCTTCTGGGCTGGGCTTTATAACACTCTCAAAGAAATTTTCCTTAAAAGTACAAATTTGCTAACAAGGTATAACAAAGCAAGACCTTAAGCTTTCTCTTTCATTTCAATCTCTTGTCATGGTACATCAAGCTATTCACTAGCTAGCTCCAACTGACCTGGGTCATCTACTACTTCTCACCAGGCCATCCTCATATGTATTTAACTGGCCTTTTTACATCCGAATGTTTCCACATATACTGGGCTCTTTACCTCTTCAGAAAGGTCTCTCACCTACTCTGAAGAAAGAATTTATCTTTTCATTCTAAAACCTCCTTCAAATGCCGTTTTCTCTGTGAAGTATTCCAATTTATTTTTAAGATTAGTTATATTCTCCTCTATCCTGTCTGAATATTTTGTCCTAAAACCAAACTCTGTTTTAGTTCTTTTTCATATATTTTATTATAATTTCTAGTTTCTCTATGTGTTTCTCCTCAAAGGCAGGAGCTTTGCTTTACTCCTTATCACTTAAGACAGTGCCAAAGACAAAAGCCTATAGCCTACATTTACTGAAGAAATAAGTGCAAAAATGATGTGTCTTCCTATATCTAGCAGGAGTATGGTAACAGGAAGATGCTCAGTAAATGTGAGTTGAACAAATGAATAGCAATGGTTCACAAAAAGTGTTCTCTAATGTATTCCTTTTCAATCCCCTCCCCCATGATCAAAGTTAATGAGGGGTTGATTTGGAATTTGGTTCCTTATGGAACATGAAATTTTGTATAAATGTGTTTGCGGTGTTTTAAACGACATTCTCTTGAAGGAAGGTAGTTTGATTATATAAAATTTGAATATTTCATTGACTTCCTTTCTCTGGGGACCTCAGCTAGCTCCATCACAACTTTGATATAATGTTTTGAAACACCAAAACTGATTAAGTAAAGCTAAGTATCTGCCTTTGGCTTGAGGAGGAATGAATGGGGTATCTCTAGGAGGAAATGTTTACACAGAATGTTTCCTCTCTGCTAACTACACAATATGAGCAAATTCACTTAAGCAGCCTTGATAAGTAGATACATTTGTCAAAAGTGCAGTAAAAAAGTACTTGGGGATTAGACTGACAGTGAATAAAGGAGCTTCTCTCAAAGCTGTAAGAGTCTGTACTACTTTAAAATCACATGAAGCTGCTTTTGCTTTTAAATATTAGGAGAAATAGATTTGGATTAATGTTTTCTTTTGAAATCTGCACACACTTCCAAAGTCCATTTTACAATTCTAGAAGCTGCTTCTTTTTTCATCTTTAGAGCAGAGAAGGAAGTAGTCTGTAGCGATAGTGAACAAACAGAATGACTCTAATCATCTAAGAAAGAGCTCTCCATTAAAAAAAATTAGTTATTAGTTTTTTTAGAGTTTTACATTTTGAGACTTGGCATGATTTAAAAAACCACTACACCTAAGAACTTAGTTAAGTCAGGTGCCAATCACATTAAGTCATTGCAGGTGGGTGAAATTTTTTTTTTCCTCAGCGAATCTTAGTGCCTGTAGCATAGCAGAGCTCAGTACGTATTTATTGAATGAATGGGTGCATTTCATGCTTCGTTTGAGGCTCATAATAAGAAAGCACTTCATTCTAATGGTAAAAATCTGTGCAGTGTGTTGCTAATGTTTGCCGCATGGTTGGAGAACCGCAGTGTGCCTCAGGAGGAGGCTGACTATGAGAATGGCCAATAGTTCAGTGTCAACATTCTGAGAAGCAGGGACAAGTCTTATTTTCATGTGTCCATGGAAGATAACAATATGTATTTCTCAATTCTGAGATAAACTCTATCTTGAGAGAAATGTTGATGTTCTATTGCCAATTATTTCCTCAGAACCGTTTAAGATATTTTACTCAACACTGTATTTAAACTCATCTCTTTGGTCATCTTCTGGTGAAGTGTTTTATTATAACATATTTTTACTTTATTCTGGAGTGTGTATCAGGACAAGGACACTTACCAATATGAGATCGGGATTATGGACATTGAGGGGCGGGATATGTGCTATGGTAAGTGCTGTGAAATGTGTAAGCCTGATGATTCACAGACATGTACCCTGGGGCAAATAATACATTATATGTTAATAAAAAAAAAAAAGAAAAAGAAAAAGAAAAAAAAAAACAAGAGAAAGGATTAAAAAAAAAAGAAGATGAAAAAGTATCCTTCAAATATAATGGGAAAACAGGATGTTAGAACATAAAAGAGAAATTTTCTGTTTTGTTTTGGTTTGTTTTATTAAGGGAGAAGGCATCAAAGGTTAAAGATGCTGTTTCCCTCTGTTCAAAATGCAGATTTAACAGGCAAAGGGGGAAATATTTTCAGGCCCTGAATAAAGAAAATGACATCTCAGAAACCTGGGTCAAACGTGCGAGGGATGAATTCAGGTTCATTTCCCATGCCAACTCAATCCATCACAGTGGCCAGCGGGAACACCACTGGTAAGGATTCTAAAGTTGCTTCCAGACTTAGGCAGAGAGAGTTCAAAGGATATAGCCCAGATCTGATGTTTGGAACAAGTTTCCTGTGCCTTTTACACACTAAAAGTGTGAACCATTGATCTACATCATGCTACCTCTTTTGAATTTAACCTGTAGCAAGTGACTACTTATACTGTATATGTGGCCACTCAATTCCATACCCATAATAACTGTTAATCAGGCATTTACTTTCCAAAAGACACATATCTGATTATTTACCTACATCATTTACTCTTCATTATAATTCTCTTTCGCTTATGCAGAAACTGAAAAACAACATCAGAAAAGAATGTACATTGCTCAAGACTATAGAGTTAGTAAATATTAAAGCTAGAAGTTAAGGCAAATATTCTATTTCAGGAAGCTCCTATTCTTAAACATATCCCAAGGAAGTGCTTAAGACTTAACCCAAATGTATCAGGCATTACTTTGTATTGGGTAATCAAGATTTGCCCTTTGGGCAAGATTCACCAAGAACATGACAGTCACTCTTTCAAAGATACCTTAGGCATGAAAAAATTAGAAAGTTGCAAAAGAGGGAATAAGTAATTCAAAAATTTGGGAACTCAAGTGGGACCTGAAGATTAGGGGAATGGAGCAGTGAGGTTGGCATGGAAGGGTAATAGAAGCACCTTTGGTAAAGAAAATCTGCATTTTTTTTTTTTTTTTTTTTTGGTGGTTCAAATGGAAAACCAAATCCAGGACCAAGTCATAATGAGAAACATTTAAATCTCAAGCAGCTGGAGAAAAGACTGTAAACATAGGGTTTCACAGTTGGAGACAGATTAAGTTACCCCACAAATTTCCTATAGATCTTGAACTTTTGTTATTTCTCCAGTCCAGTATAGCAAAGTGGGTCTGAATGTACTCACAATGTGAGATATATCATGGGAAACATTTTTATGAAGAAGGGCAAACATGCCAAGTCCACAACTTTAAATCTGTACTTTTAGCTGATGATAATATCAGTATTATGTATTAGCTGATGATTAATATCAATAATAATGATGAGTTCAATAATAAACACAAAAGCTGGCATCGTTTTAGACTTACCAACTCAAATATGGTGCTAAATGACTTAAAGCAATTAGTTTACATATTCTTTATTACAACCTATGAGGTAGCCCCGAGCTCCTGTGTGTTACACCACAGAAACCAAATTTCTATGAAATTGAAAAAGTGTACATTTTTTCTCATGTAGCTATAACTAGAAATATAAAAATGACAATCAAGAATATTAGAATATTACTACCAAATGATCCTTAGATAACACAGCTTAAGGGCACTAAATTTCATGCTTTTTAGGAAGGGTTTATGGAACAGGTGAAAGAATAACTTTATGGGTGGTCATAGCAGCATTATCAACAATAGCCAAATGATGGAAAGAGCCCAAATGTCCATTGACTGATGAATGGCAAAAAGGATGTGGTATATATACAATGCAATATTACTCAGCCATCGAAAGAATGAAATCTTGCCATTTGCAACGACGTGGATGGAACTGGAGTGTATTATGCTAGTGAAATAAGTCAGTCAGAGAAAGATAAATACCGCATGATTTCACTCATATGTGGGATTTAAGAAACAAAACAGATGAACAAAGGGAAAGGAGGAAAAAAGAAAGAGAAAGAGGGAAGCAAACCATAAGAGACCCTTAACTATAGAGAACAAACTAAGGATTGATGGAGAGAGGTGGGCAGGGAATGGGCTAAATGGACGATGGGGATTAAGGAGGGCACTATCCCTGAAACCAATTTTACCATATATGTTAACTAACTAGAATGTAAAAACTTGAAATCAAAACAAAACAAAGACTATAGTGTATTTCAGCAATGAAACAGTCTATAAACTAAATCACTAAGTATAAAAACGACAGCTGGCCACTATGACATCACACACCTCCTTTGGATGCTACAAGGCATGTAAATTTTTCAGGAGCATGGCTCAGTAACCCAGAAGAGAACTAATGGCTATTAACACAATAGGGATGTGTATTTTATCCCTGAAATGGACAAAGACGCCAAAGAAGATAGAAATAGGACTGATTTATTAATCACAGTACTAGGGATCTTGTCATGGCTTTGCCTTTCAACTAGGTTTATAACTTGGATACAGTCACTTCCTCTTATTGAGCTGGCTTTTTAGAAAATGAGGTGCTAAATGGGCAGATGTTTAAGATTCTCTTCAAAATGTTATACTTAACATAGCAAGAATAAATCTTTTGCGAGCCACAGAGGAGCTCCATTTAAGGTTAGGCACCAGTTTTAAGCAAAGGAAAAATGACCAGGTGAGAAATGATTCTTCTAAATATTTAGATTTAAAGAAGTGCTTGGTAAACTCTGCCAGCTACCAACTGCCCTAAAACCTAGAATCCCAAACTTATTCAAAAAGTCTACCAAGCAATCATGGTTTTTCAGCTGTGATCTTCATGAACAGAAAAATGAGTAATTGAACTAGTTTCCCTTTCCACATCAGACTGGGCTCAAATCACTTCCTGAAAAGGGGTGTATGGAATCCGATTTTCTACCTTCAAGCTGAAACAATCATACTTTTGAATTCTGGAGACAGCGCTTCTTCTATGTAAAGGTTTTAAAAATAAAAAATAAAAAAATAAAAATGTTATTCCTTACTTTGTCATCTTGGAAAGAATTTCTTTGGCTACTTAGAAATACATAGTCTTAATTTATATAATCATGCATTCACTCAATTAGTATTGAGCACTTACTATGCACCCAGCACTGGTCATATGTCTAGGGGGCACATACACACATACACACCCACATATTAGTATGTATCTTTATTCCAAAATCCACTGGAAATTCACGGAGGGTCGGTCTTAGTATAGGGTCAAGCAAATAGAAGGCATGTGATAAATGCTTCTCCAATACTTTCAAATGTGACCAAAAGAAAGGAGTAAATTTTTAAGGGATATCTTGAAACTTTAAAGAGATGCCATAAAAATGCTCTGTCTTAAAACTCACTTCTGGTTATTCTATTTCATATTAATAAAAACATAGTTCAATTAATAAAAACAGTAAAAAACTGTTACTTTAAATATATACACAACCAGATGTGGAGAAAGAGGATATAAAAATTTTTGATAAAAGATTCCTGTTCTCAATGACTTTAGAGCACCATGTGATGCATACAATAATTCTCCAAAAAAGTAATAAAATAGAAGGCTAAACAATAAATCCAGGAAAAATGACAAAATCGGACAGGATTCAAAATGAGGAGAGCTCCTATCCCTTTGTGGAGGAATTAGGAAGGATGTAATAGCTACCACTTTTGAGCACTCCGAGTACTCTTCTAAGCATTTTGCCCACGTTAATTCATGTAACCCTTAGTACCCAACCCTGTAATGTAAGGCCTAATAATTTGGCACATGAGGAATGTCTTAAAGGATATGTATATGATTTAGACTGGGGAAGGAAATCCCAAGCAGAGTGATGCACGATGTGAGTGTTTGTGGTCCAGAAGGAAACCAGGCACTGAATAACACAGCTGGTCAGCTGGATGGGGCCATGGTGTGAAGACTTTATCTATAGTCTGTAATTCTGGAGACTTGGGGGACCAAATATACTTCAAAGGAGTGATGTGATCAGGACTGAACCTAAGTAAAATTAACCCAACTGGTGATCTGGAGTGGATGGAAACCGGAGGGAGAGATGCCAGTTGAGACACTACCTGGTATGGTTTAGGCAAGAAGTAGTGAGTGCAAAGGCAAACAAAGGTGATGAGAAGGAGCAGTAGATTCAACAGACAGGAAAATGTATGACTTTACAACTAATAACAAAAGGGGATGAGGGAAGGGAAGACTTAAATGTATCTGGCATTTCAATTCTAGCTAAGGATGATTGTATCAATTATTAAGAACCAGTAAGTAAAACCTTACCAGATGAATCTTCAGCAAGCTGCTGTGTAAACTCACAAAGACAAGAAACTACCCATCGGTCTGCAATATTAGAAAGAACTTATCACAGCAAAATTTGGACATTTCAATTCGTTTCACACTAATTAATAATAGGAAACAATGTGTATGAAACAATCTTACCCCTTTGCTGTATTCACTATCTGTATCACTGCTAAGTTCCTCAGTATTCATATTTTCCAAATCAGATTCCCCAGGTGCAATGGGCACTGTCACAGTGAGGCTGGGATTATGAATAAATGATTGACAATCACTTTCTTCCATCAAATATTTGTCCACGCTGCTTCCAAAACCACTGATTTTGTCTTTTTCTTTGTGGAAATTGTGATCTTTGTGCATTTCAGCAAGTGTCCGGTTAGATATATAGTTTTCCTTCTTACTATTTTGATCTTCTGCTCTTCTTGTGTCTTTGGAAATCTTTGGCTTTTTAGAAAATGCTTTGAGAATAAATTCACGTAAGGTTTGTTTCACATAATTTATTCCCTTCGTAATTCTGGCCACTGCAATCTGGAGGTTGTTTGCATCAGTATCTTCTTCAATTGCTGTAAGATTGTCTGAGCTAAATGAGCTCAATAATAAAGCCAGAAATAGATTGAGGACCTACATCAGGATGGGGATGGGATATGGAGAAATAGGGAGACAGGAAGTAAAAAAGAAAATAAGCACATTTTTCTGAAACATAGGCCAAAATCCAAACCAGCATTAAAGATCCCTGCACTTCTTCAACAGAGAGAACATGTGATAGGGTAGAGAAGAGGCCAGACTCCTCAATACTATCTTGTCCACCTGTAACCTAGTTCCTGGGAACTCTGGGGAGCAGAGTCAGCCATACCCATGAAGGACTTAGCATGAGAGGCAAAGGGAATGCTCCCTCCCCATTATCATTATGTCATTTTTAAGTACATCTCTGGCCAAATTCCCTTTTATGGGAATAAAAAGTCCACCTAATGTTTACCTGTAATTAATATTTGTCACCTATGAAAAAAAGGAGAACAAGAAAATTATGAAGAGTGTCTGGTGTGCTGAAGTAACCTATGCCAGGCTCTCTGCTTGCTTTTCCCAGAAGATACATGTCAGTTTGTTGCAACAAATGGAACATATAATACTTGCAAATCTCTAGTAATAAAATATTCTGTCCAAGAATTGTGCCAGCTTGCAACTTAATGAGGCTTTTAAAGCATAGAAAAGGACCTGCCCACTGAACCCAATTCAAATGAGATAATGGCATTATGACTGATTGGCCCTGTGCCAATCATTTGGCCCCGGAAGAGATAGTAAAAAGGGCAGGACAACAAAAATCCTGTTTGTTTGCAAATCCACTTCTACTTTTCCTCACTGAGGTAGGGCTCCAGGTGGATTCAACATTGTAAAAAAAAAAAAAAAGAAAGAAAGAAAAAAACCCCACAAAAACCTCAGAGGGTTGGGAGTATTTAAATTTTATTTAAATTATATGTAAATGTTTTATATAGGAAACAAAAAGGCAATTGAAATACCCTTTCATGAGGTCTCTTCATAATGAGACAAAAACATCTACCTCATTAAAATAATCAAAATTAGGCCAAACTGAGAAGGGACTCATGTCTGAATTTGGGTCCCACTTAAAACAAATTTTCAGAGATGTAAGTAGAACAACACAGGTTAAAAATGTCTATGTTAATATGTTTGATTTAAGAGAAGAGTCTGAGGGGAAGCAAAAAAAGGAAATCACAGAAAACAACTGTGATAAATCCTAAAGGAATTCTGAAATAGTCTTTAAGGTCAATGAGAAAATATATTTCATTATGAGATACATGTTTGTTTGTGTGTATCTTTTAACAAGAATGTTGAAGAGAAGCCAAGGGCTCATTCTATAGCTTTAGTCTCCCTAATCAATACCAGTGTTAATAGACTTCCTTTTTTTTCTTTTCAAATTTGTAATTAACTTTATTTTTACCACATTTATTGAGATACAGTTGTTACATAACATTGTGTAAGTTCAAAGTGTACATGTTGATTTGACAAATTTATACACTGCAAAGTGATTACCACCAGAGTGTTAATCACTCTAATCACTCACATCCATTATGTCAAAGAATTACCATTTTTGCAGTGAGAACATTTAAGATCTATTCTCTACGTAACTTTCAAGTATATAATTCAGTATTACTAACTATGATTACCATGCTGCAAATTAGACCCCTAGAACTTATTTATCTTATACCTGGAATTTTGAACTTTGACCACCATGCCCTATTTCCCCCACCTCCCAGGCCCTGGTAATCATCATTCTAGTGTCTGCTTCCATGAATTTGGCTTTTATAAGATTTCACATATTTCAATAACGTGCTCCTATTCTGTCACATCTCCATTAAGGATAATAACAACAACTTTCAGGGTGCCTGGGTGGCTCAGTGGGTTAAAGCCTCTGTGAGTTTGGCTTTAAAAGATTTCACATATTTCAATAACGTGCTCCTATTCTGTCACATCTTCATTAAGGATAATAACAACAACAACTTTCAGGGCGCCTAGGTGGCTCAGTGGGTTAAAGGCTCTGCCTTCGGCTCAGGTCCTGATCTCAGGTCCTGGGATTGAGCCCAGCATTGGCATAGGGCTCTCTGCTCAGCAGGAAGCCTGCTTCCCCCTCTCTCTCTCTACTTGTGGTCTCGCTCTCTCTGTCAAATAAATAAATAAATAAATAAATAAATAAATAAATAAATAAAATCTTTTTTTTAAAAAAAACAACTTTCATTCCATCAAAAATTATAACAGAATTCTACTATTTTATCAATATTATACTCATATCACAAATGAAAATGAAGTCCATTTTATATTACACATCCATTATCAGTTTAAGCAGAAAAAGAAATATTAATAAAATGTATATCTGATTCAACATCATTCTGATTAATGCTCTTTCTTATTGTTTTTAACCAATTTTAACTAATTGGTAGTAAAACAAACTAAGGAATAAGTGAGGAAAAAATCTGCTTAGCATATAATTCTAATATGCAGAAGACTGTATCAGAAACATAATTTATTGTTTTTCTTTTTCTTTTTAAAGATGTATTTATTTATTTATGACAGAAACAGAGAGAGAGAGAGAGATCACAAGTAGGCAGAGAGGCAGGCAGAGGGAGAAAGAGAAGCAGGCTCCCTGCTGAGCAGACAGCCCGCTGAGGGGCTCCATCTCAGGACCCTGAGATCACAACCTGAGCTGAAGGTAGAAGCTTTAACCCACTGAGCCACCCAGGCACCTGTTTCTTCAGATTCTAATTCTATATCATTGGTAATTCCTTAACCAAGAATTGGTTATCTATTTTGTGAATTACACTTCTCTTGTCTTTCATTATCCCTAGTAAGTAATGAATAAATATCATCATGAATAGTCATTACCAGTTCTATATGGATTAAACATTCACTGAGATATCCCATCTATTTTTAACTATAAACTCATATTGCTTTTTAAAGTAAGCCATTATTCCCACACCTGTGGTTCTTGCTTAAATATTATTTTATATAGTATTCAAAGACCCCCTTCAAAATTCTTCTCTGAGTCACTATTTAGAACTCTCTTTTCTTCTAACGTGTTAAGAGCATTTATTTTTGCCTCACTGCTAGCACCTACTATTTCTTCTTTATCTGATAATTTTGTGTCCCACTTTCCCATGTCCTTAGATTGCAATTACCTTGAAAAACAAGGACTAATTCATAGGTATATATTTTTAATCACCCTGCAATACCCAAATCTAGTTCCTTTCACAGAGAAAGTAATAAAAATATTGAATGAATAATTCGAGAGTACCTAAGAAATTCCCCTCACTTCACCTGTGCCTGAACGAATACAAAAGTTTTAAATTAGTTGTGACTAATGGCTTTGGTACGATAAGTTTTGACTCTCTATATCTTATAAAGAGCTACATTTCAATATTTTTATGTCAAAATTTTGTAAGAAGTATACAAATAAATCATATTACAGGAGCTTATGGATACAAATGTTAAATTCAGAAGAAGAACCAGATAGACCATATGCATTTTATTTCATATTGGAAGGGATTCATAAGCCTGTATAAAACTAGTAAATTTATTACAACTAGAGGATGATCAATGGTTACAGAATTCTAACTCATGGTGTCTATATTTTGTGCAGTAATGGTCTAGAATTTGGATTGCATAATTTACTCTGCATATTAGACATATAACGGCACAAAACAGTACCATTTCGTATGTGCTCTGATGAATGTAGGTTTCTGTCCTAGGTTCTGAATTACTTTTGACATAGGGGCTTCAAGGACCAAAAAAATTAGCAACTTATTTTTAAGCCAGTGGAAAGTGAGAGTATTAACCATATAGTTGTTACTTTACCCCACCTCCTGGAATTCCTAATGAGGAGTCTGATGCCAAGGTGACAAACTAAACCAAGTTAACACCGTGGCTTTGAAAACTGAAGCGAGTGAGACATGGAAGAGCATCTTACCCCCATTTTCTCCTGTTTATAAGCTTGAAAGTGTTTGCCAATGGGTAGGTAAAAGAAGAAGAAATAAACAGAGGAGTACAAGCCAAGCAAACACTAATGGAGAAGTAGAAGACCATTTGTGAAAGAGCTGATTTAGAGTGGTGCTAGGAAAATCTTTTTCTGTAAAGGGTGAGATAAAAAATATTTTGGACTTTGTGAGACATAAAATCTCTATGGCAACTACTAAACTCTGCCATTGCAGAGTAAAACAGACATAGACAATAGTAAATGAATTAGCATGTCTGTGTTCTCATAAAATTTTGGTCACAGAGACTGAAATTTAAATTTCATATAATTTCCATGTGTTATGAAGTATTATTTTTCCTTTTATTTTTTTAACCATTGGGAAAAAGACAAAAACAAAAACAAACACTCCAAGCTTGCAAGGCCATATTAAAATAGGCAGTACGCTGGATTTGGCACATGACCCATAGTTTCCTGATCCTTGGTATGGTTGCTAGTTTTATTATATATGACTATAGTGCAATGGGACCGGTCCTTTCAATTGCTTTGTTCCATTATAACTTCATTTTTGTTTTCATTAATTTAATCATATTCTATTTACTAGTATAACTTGATAACCGAATGGACTTTTAAGAGACAGGAAAACCACAGATTTAATTCATATGACATTATTATCAAAATGGGAGAATAAAGTAGAAAACATCGCATTAAAATAAATATTGTGAAGGGGCACCTGGGTGGCTCAGTTGGTTAAGTATCTCTTAGTTTTGGCTCAGGTCATGATCTCATGGATTGTGAGATGGAGCCCTGTGTCAGACTCTGTGCTCAGCAGGGAGTCTGCCTGAAGATTCTCTCCCTCTGCCCTTCCTTCCATGCACGCAACACACACTCTCGCTCAAATAAATAAATAAATCTTTGAAAAAATAAAATAAGTAAAATAATATAATCATTGTGAAAAATATAAATATGGGTTATCTGTCAGGGAAATTGAAACAATACTTTCCCATATTAAAATGACCAAAATTCTATTACAATTAATAGTTTTATGTGTAATTAATCCTAAAATTATAAAATAACTGATCTTATCACCATATAACAATTTACTACGCAGAATTTTATATGTGTGAACCTCTGATTACGTACCACCAGGTTTCCAATGACCATGACCATCATGTACACAATAAGGCACATGGCTTGACCAGCGACCTCCATACAGTCCCACATGGTTTCTATCCACTCTCCACACAGCACGCGGAACACAATCAGGAAGGAGTGGAAGAAGTCATTCATGTGCCAGCGTGGGAGTGCACAGTCTTCATTGATCTTGCAGACACATTCTTTGTAGTTCTTACCAAAGAGCTGCATGCCAACCACGGCAAAAATGAAGACGATGATGGCCAACACCAAGGTGAGGTTACCCAAAGCCCCCACTGAGTTGCCGATGATCTTTATCAGCATATTCAGTGTGGGCCAAGACTTTGCCAGTTTGAAAACTCGAAGCTGAAAGGAAACACAAATGTTAATGTTAATTATTATGAAAAGTGTTCAATATGTCCAATCTTGAGTTTTGTTCCAAATTTTAGATTCTAAATTATCATTATTATCTAGCTAAAACTGATTATTTCTATTTTTTTCCTGTCAGCTATTTTCAATATTCCTGTTATTTTGTTATACCTGCCACAATATAATTACCACACATATTTTTTAAGGAAGTTCAGGATTACTATAATGGTTTATGGTTTCAGATATTATTCCCTTTAGAATTGATAATTTATCCTAATTCAACTTTCTGGTACTTAAAATTTTTTTCAGTTTGAATACAGTTTGATAGTTTTAGCTACTTTTTCATGCTGACATAGGCTAGAGCCCAACATATTAGAGAAAGATGCTTTAAGTCTTTACATTTTTTATATCAGACATCAATCATTTTGGGGACAATAATTTGATCTTTAGTTATCAAACCTACAAAGTAATGAACATATTATAGGAATTGAAATTCTGTAAACCCATAGCTTCTTACTGTGAAATAAATTATTGCCAACTGGCAAAGAAATATTTTCTTTTACTCACTTCTATCATACTAGTATATACAACTGAATATGTCTTCGAGATCCTAAAATTAATTCAGTTACAACTGACCATGTCCGCAAGAGGTTAAGATAAAAAGTCATGTGATTCTTGAACTCTTTCAGAACTTTTGTGATGGAATGAAATTGATTATACTAGATACCAAGACCTAATCTTGTCTTTTGATTCAAACCTCCAAAAGACTTACATAGTAATGCAAAGCCTTAGAAACACCACTTTATATATGGAACATAATGGTAAAGTTGGTCTGTATTTACCAGTCTGAATGATCGCAGAACTGACAGTCCTTCCACATCTGCTAGGAAAAGCTCCACTAAACTTAAAGTAACAATAAGGCTGTCAAAAATGTTCCATCCTATTTGGAAATACTCATATGGATCCAAGGCAATTAGTTTTAAAACCATTTCAGCTGCAAAGATCCCAGTGAATACCTAAAGGAGAAATACAATGTTTTTTTCTGGTATTACTAGAAGTATAGAATCAAAGTAATGATTAAAGGTTATGACTATCTGTTTAGCATCACTGTGCTTCAGGCAACATATCAGATCCTTTATAAATGCATATTATTATCTCATTTAATTCCATAAACCTGGTGCCACTATTTCTATTGTTATGTAAATACAAGCATTACACGTTTAAAAAGCTCTAACTTTCCTGTCCACCCTCTTCATCTTTAGACAGAATTTTAGAAGAGCACATTAAAATTCCACATAAATAGGGGGACCTGGGTGGCAGAGTTGGTTAAGTGTACAACTCTTGGTTTTGGCTTAGGTGGTCATCTCATGGTTGTGAGATCAAGCCCCGAGTCAGGATCTGTGCTCAGTGTGGAGTCCACTTGAGATTCTCCTTCTCCCTTTGCCCCTCCCACTCATGTTCTCTCTCTCTTTCTCAAATAAATAAATCTTAAAAAAAATGCCACACAAATAAAACCATGACAATTAACATAGTCACTTTTTGAAAAAAAAAAAAGGGGGGTCAATAAGTTATTCTGGAAGAAAATGAAAAGGAAATATAGATTGATACTGAAATTTTGAGCCAGTTTTTTTTCTGGTCTGACTACTCTTAGGATAATAGAGAATATGTTGACTCACTCTTTAAAGATTTATCAGTAGAAGAGGAGAAAGAATTTAATTGACACAGTGGGAGCTAAAGTAAGACTTCCAAAGCTTTGACACAAAATTGCATCAGAAGACATCATTAATTCATGACATTGGTATTAAAGGACTGACTTAAAAAGACAACAGTGAAGGGCTTGTTTATGAATCATTCAGGTTTGATTTGACTCAAAGAAGCTGACCAAAGAAGGCTCAGAGGGAAACAGTGAAGTCTGTAAGTGCTGAGTCAATTTAAAAATCATGCAGCATCAAAAAGACAAGCAGGGAGTACCCACACTTAGGGTTGTGGCAAGAGATAAGAAACATGATAAATTCCTTGGGGCTTCGCAGTGATGTAGTCAGCTCAGCAAGAAGGTACTGATCTTCATGATCTGTATTTCCACCAACAATTAGAAATTAGATGATCCTTTTTTTTTAATTTAAATTTTGTTAGTAGTATATAGTGTAATATTGGTTTCCAGAGTAGAATTCAGGTTCGTCGTTACATACAACACCCACTGCTCATCACAAGTGTCCTCTCTAATACCATTCACCCTTCTAGTCCTGTCTTTTTCAAAGAAAAATAGGAAGCAAGAAGAATTCTACCTCAGAGAGCACATGCGGTACATACACCTCAACTGAAAATATGTAGGAGAGAAGACTGACCCAGAAACAAACTCTTTGGCTTCAAAGATCAATTGTTTTGGGCTCGAGGCAAAAGTAAAATTATCTTATAGAGACATTCACAAAGACATCCAGAGTTATTCACAATTTATGAAGAGTCATAAACTAGGACCCTCTGGCCATGAAATAGAACTTCGGCCTGCTTCACACAGATTCTCAGAAACTAACACTTGTCATTTGCCCTAAGGCATTAATTAGGCCAAAATGTGACCAGCACTGCACATATAAGATCTCTTATACATATAAGAGATCTTTCTGGCATCCATTTTCCTAATAGGATCCTCTGTCTTCTTGAAGCCTACAGATCCCTTCTTGAGTGTCCTTGTGTCTTCTGTGGCCATTCCTCCCATTTTGGTTTCTTGGTGTCCTTATCCTTAAAGATTTTTTTTTTTTAATTTATTTGACAGACAGATTGAGAGAGAGCACAAGTGGGCAGAGCAGCAAGCAGAGGGAGAGAGAGTAGTAGGCTCTCTACTGAGCAGGAGATATGGGGCTTGATCCCAGGACCTTGGGATCGTGACCTGAGTCAAAGACAGATGCTTAACCAACTGAGCCACCCAGGAGCCCCTTGGTATCCTTATTCTTAAGGCTTCTTTCTGCTAATTGATTTAAAGCATGATGATGCTAATAATAACAGTAACTACGGGCTTAATCTGTTAATGACTTATGTATGATACGCCAGACTAATAAGTAGAAAATATTTAATATTATATTATAGTGAATTATTTTCTTATTTTACAAATGAGGTATTATAATTATTTTATAAATGAGAAAATTAAAAGATTATTGAGATTAACACATTTGCCAAAGGTCATATAACTGATAAAAGGCAGAATCAGAATTCAAATCCAGGACTTTGGGACTTCAAAGGCCCAGATACTTTACTTGTATGTCAAAACAAACCATCTATAATTTTTCTGAAACTATGTGGAGAATGTACTCATAAGGCAGCTGCAGTGTGATTATAAAATGGGTTAGAAAGTATCAAATTTTCAGAGTGTTGCTTCAAAGAGACATGTCAGGAGAAAAATACAAAATAAAAAAAACACACTATCAACTCCCAAGATGGTGACCTTGTTTGGAAATAGTATTGGTATAGACCTCTATCCTTCTGCAAAGTTATTTTAAAATAGTATCACCAGAAACTTGACTCTGTACAATGATTCACATTGTGAATTCTGGATATGGACAATTATGTAGCTACATATCCATCCGACTTAAAAAAAAGAAATGACAATCATGACAAAGAGAAGAACCATGGGTACATAACACACATTGAGAAACTCACCAAATTTCCCACAACGAGTACATTTTTGAATTCTTCAGTCATTGGGTGATGCTCCATAGCCATAAACATTGTGTTTAAAACTATGCAAATGGTAATAGCAAGATCTACAAAAGGATCCATTACAATAAAATAGACAAGCTTTTTGAATTTTATCCAATATGGAGAACAATTCCAGATCAAGAATGTGTGTGCAAATCTGTACCACCAAGGTGGACATTTTTGTCTGGACTCTTCAAGTTCTGGGGGAAAAAAACAACAGAGAACATGAAGCCAATCATTTGTTTATTTTATTCCTAACTAGGTACGGTACAAATCAGCAGTGCACTTGAACACTGAAACAAGTTTTCTGTTTAGACTTTGCAAATTTGACAGTACTTCTTCTACAAAAGCACAGCATATTACATAAAAATCTTATATCACAATGTTCATTTGCTAGAGCAAACGTTAAGTTAGGGGGAAGGCAGTGAAATTAATGACTCAAAGCAGATATGGGCAACTCCCATATCTGGGAAACAGGAGACCCTATGTTTTCCACCAATACATATCCTTGCACAGGTGAAAACAATCTCAGAACCAAGAGACTAGAAATAATTTTTGGAGTAACTCATTCAATAGATAGGTCATACCATGAGCCCTTTTATCTCTCACCATTAAGTTTAGGAGGTGGGTGGAAGCTTTGTCTGAGGCCATCACGGTATGTGTGGGTTTGAGGAGGCAACCAATGGATAAGGTGGGACCTGGGACATATTGCATGGGGAGAGGGTGGGAGCCAGCACAGTTTTAAAAGTTGCTACCCTTAACTCTCTTCTCAGTGTATTTCAGGGTCTAACCACTATTATTCCCATAATGTTCTCTAAATTGCTTTCTCTAATGCCTTTTCATCATTCATCATATTCTGAACAGAAGTTACATTACATGTTACCATTTTATAATTTTACTGAATGTGCTCAGGGGCAGCAATTTATAAACATCTGGAAGTACATATTATTCTTTTGCATATTAGAGAGATGATAAATTCAGAGAGATTAGTTTAAGTTTCTAAGACTATATAGTGAGAACCACCCAGCCTTGGGTTAACTTAGATTTCTTCATTAATTACCACTAAGCTGTTTATCTTTGAAAGGTCCTATCACCTAATGTCTTTAATCCAAAAAACTTTATGAATTTTTTTGAGCACATAAAGGCCATTCCATTAGTATCCATTGGTTATCTTTACTACTGTTTATAATCAATTTTTATTCTTTGAATTCTTCCTAAGAACTTTATACACCTATTTAAGGCTGACCAGGATTTCTCTAAATTCTGTTTAAAAATCTATATGGGAGACAGGGTATTACTACATACCTTCTACAGTGTTTGTTAATATGCTTACTCTACTCATTGCTCTTTGTCTCAGATTGGGATCATTCAACATATCTTCAGAAAGAAGATAAGAACTGGAACGTCTTTTCTTGTGTATTTGATTGGTTGTACCCTGGAAGGAAAAAGATGATTAATTAAAGTTCTAAGAATAGAATTCTAATAAATTATAGATGTAGAATAAAATCTTGCTTAGGTAGCTGTAGTGATTAAATTAAGGTAGAGACTAGGTTGCTGGGTTGGAATCATAGCTCTGCTACTTACTGGGTATGTATCACTGGGGAGTTACTTAACTCCTGTCTCAGTTCCATCATTGGTAAAATGGGGATAATCGTAGTACTTGCCTATTATTCTTGCTTTGAGGATTAAAAGAATTAATGCTTAGGAAAATAAAAAAAAAACAAGTTGCTTTTATTTTATAATCACTTTCATTATCTATCTTTCTGGGTCTTGAGTTTATTTAGATAGTTTTACCATGTAAGAATCCTACCTGAAAACAGCTAGACATGTGTTACAGTGATATGTGTTCAAGGGACAGAACCTTGGTATTCTCTGATAAATTTCTGTAATTATTCTTTGTTGAGGTAAATTAATGGCGGTGACTGTAATGGTTGCCTCGTGAATTGCTCTGAGTGTATGATGATAAATGACTCTATTTAAAAAGAACAATAGAGACTGATGGTAACTATAGCAAAATGGAGAATGTAAGCTCCATCTAAAGGAGGTGACCACTATTCCGCTCTAAAGGACTGTTGCCATGCAGGACTATGAGCTCGGTCTTACCCGGTACACTCATTTTTACATGAAAATGTCTTGTTTTTAAATCTTGGCAACTAATTCAAAGTTAAAACACTATGTTCAGTGCAGGCCAATAATACACACACACACACACACCACTCACACACATATACACACAAACAAGTATACAACTCTATATGTATCACATACCTGTCTGCTTAGGCATGTGTGGTCTGTGTGTATGTATACTTATACATACACACACTACCTTACAACCATATAAATACGGTTCTATAGTTTTAAAGTTGTATAGTTGTTTAGATATAGTTATATATGTGTGTATATCAAAACATGGACACACAGACATAAATATATGCCTGTGTGTCTGTCTGTATGTGTATGTGCACAGATGTACATGCACACGTATCTGCAGGTGGCTTTTTACAGAGATCTATTAGATCCAACCTCAAATTTACTGACTTTCCAGAAAAGGCAACTTTTCTCCAAGTCAAATAAGAATAACAAATTCTTTTTTCATATAGATATGTTTTGGTTGTCAAGGTCATATTATTCATCGTGCATTTTTTTCATCTAAACCGTACATTGTGCCACACTATTATGTTCATTGCATTTCTGTTGAATCCTAGAGTACCTACTAACTCCTCTAGTTTTATGTTTGTTTCAGGATTTATGGTAATACTGATTTTTCCTACGGTAAAAGAAAAGTCTATATAAAAACATTTTATTAAAGATACGAAATAATATTCAAATTTGATATAAATTATGTATTTCACAGGTAATACATCATTGAAAAGAAAAACACAGCAAAGATCTGATTCCATAGAAATTTAACATGCTCACTTGATAAGGAAAAATATCTTGACAGAAGGGCCGGGCCCAAAGCTGTATCATGCAAGCACAAAGGTCACATATTACCTAAAAGCACATGCATTCATTCCAAGTGAAATGTTTGTGGCCATGACTTTGATGGAACTTTATTCTCACTAAACGTATTATGTTTTCTGAAAATACGAATATATGAATAAGTAACCCGAGTTCGAAGGTTGTTAGGTTAGTCAAAACTACTGCTGGTATTTAGTCTTGCAATATAATATGGTAAGTGGTCTAAAGAGGTAACCTAGGAACTCCAGAAACTTGAAAAAGCTCTTCCAACCCTAATTGGACTCTTTTTCTAACCACTCAATTACTCCTAAACTCTTGAAATTGTTGCTTTGGACCAGTTGTTTTGTTTTAGCTTTTATGTGTATATGTTCGTATTAATGTATGCAGTTGGGATCTTACATACTCATTCATTGACTCCAGACAAAAGAAGTGGTTTTTTTTTTTTTTAAACAGTAATTTTCATTTATGTATGGGAAAAAAAAACCTTACTGTTTTAAATTATTTCCAAGTTAAGAAGCCTACCACACACTGGAGAGAGAGCAAAAGTGTGGTAGGTTAAGAGCACAAGCTGCTCTAGTTCTCTGAGCCTTGGTTTCCCCCTTTGTAAAACAGGGATAATTATATATCACCTTGCAGGGCCATTGTAAATACTATACACAGGCTATCTGTTATTATTACTATTTTTAAAATTCAAGATTCCTCGCACAAGGAATAAATAGTATAAATAGTATTTCCTGCTATTGAAAAAGTAGCAGGAGGTGGCAATTAATCCACACTTCCTTACAGAAATGGGACCTATTATCAACGAATAAGATCAGCATTAGCCATGCATTTCCTGTGCTGATATATACATATATATCTTTTATACATTGCTTTCTAAAGGGATGGCTTATAATAGTCAAATATAATTTCAATAGATAAATTCCTTTTTTTTTTCAAAAATGGAGTTTTAAATATCATTGCATTAGACATCTACAGCATATGAGATGAGGATTACACGAATGAGTTAAAGGTGGATTTCTACAGTAGAGGTATTGCAAAATGCAGAGCCATTCACAGGACCAGAGAAGGCCCCTGTAGCAGAGACTGACTGATGCGAGAATGAGGGCTGAGCCATGCCTGAGCTATTTAAAACGTCCTTACGCTGTCATCAGAAGTTGCCTTATCTATTATCACCTCTGGCAGAAGCTGTCCATTGGGGAGCATGAGGGCTGAGGGTCCGTCAACCAGGGAGACCACACCGTTGCAGTCCACGGCACTGTGCATCTTCCCCTTCACTGGCAGCACCGGGGGGGACCTACTGGCTTGGCTGATGTTGCTGCCGCGCCGCTCCCGCTCCCGAGCTCTGTGCGGCACAAACAGCGAGCCCCTCCTGCTTTCGCCGTCTCCGAAAATGCTATGCTCGTCGTCGGCAAATTCAGTCTCAGATCCCATATCTTTCCCTCGACCTTTGAAACTAAAAAGGCTAGTTCGGCTGCTGCGCCTTCCGGAAAACAAGGAGCCTCGAATGCTGAGCGGTGACTGCAGGAAAGAGAAAAGACGGCGTTTATGTGCTGAAGGTCCTATGAAGATCCGCCACCCACGCCACTGGGCTCAGGCCACGTGGCCCCGTACTGGTCTAAAAGGAACGTATTTAAAAACAAAGGAATTCGGCAGCAAGACAAATTCTTCCAAATCAGGGATGAAAAGACAGGATGACTCTATCCTTTCAGGACCAGGTAAATTATTTATTGCCACACAGTTCTTTCCTACCCTGGTATAGAGTGACATCTCCACTGTTTCTATCCCATTCATCTTGCTACAAAGAACATATCACTTATAGAAAGCGTTTGGTAGGGGCGCCTGGGTGGCTCAGTGGGTTAAAGCCTCTGCCTTTGGCTCAGGTCATGATCTCAGGGTCCTGGATCGGGGCGCATCGGAATTGGCATCATGCTCTCTGCTCAGCGGGAGCCTGCTTCCCCCTCCTCTCTGCCTGCCTCTCTGCCTACTTGTGATCTCTCTCTGTCAAATAAATAAGTAAAAATCTTTAAAAAAAAAAATTGGTATTTTTTTCTTAAAGATCTTATTCGCTTATTTGAGAGAGAGAGAGCACAAGAAGGGAGAGAGTCAGAGTAGCAGACTCCGCGCTGAGCAGGGAGCCCGATGAAGGGCTCCATCTCAGGACCCTGAGATCGTGACCAGAGCTGAAGGCATCTGCTCAACCAGCTAAGCCACCCAGACACCCCAACATTTGGTATTAATACCTGTTATTTAGCTTTTCACATGTCATTCCCTAAGTTCCATAAGTAATTGAAACTTTCTTGAGGCCAAAGACCACGCTGTATGTTTCTTTACCTTCCATTGCTTGCAACTCCACTTTACATACTGTAAGCTCAGTCAAGGTATGTTGACTGAGCTTCTGGTCTCAGAAGATTGCCCTTTCAGGTCAGTGAGTTTATAAAGTCATAAAATCCTAGAACTTGAAAGAGAGAGTGCCCAACACCAAAGAGTGCGGAAAGTTGCATCTGTTTGACTCTTGGCCGGGATAAACTTCTTCCATAAACCAAACTGAATTTTTGGAAGTACCCAACTCAATACATGTTAGTACTTCCTACAGAAAGGACAAAGTGGCAGGCACTCTGCATAATGGAAAGTGAGTATAACAAAGTCTCTGCCTTAAAATTGGCTTGGATTGCTCTTGTCCTATTTCCTTTTATTGATATCACATGTATTCAAGTTCAGTCTCACCAGCTAAATTATGAAATCTTTGAAGGCAGGGACTTTATCTTTTATTTCAATGTCTATCTGGCAGTGTCTTACATACTTAAGTAGTAGAAATCTTAAATGTAGACATCAATGAGAAGGACAGTAAATCTGAGTGGGGCACCAAAGAGTAAATTGGAGAAGTGGAGAGGGCAGAGGCACATGTGTGGGATGAATGGCATCTGAGCTAATAAATGAAGAACGGATGCTACTACAGCAGGAGGAAAACAAAGAAGAAAATCATCCCACTTAGAGAACATCCCATGTACTAAGTAGCAAAGGTACAGCACATGTAGGGAAGAGTGAACGATCATGGTGGCCCGAGGGTACATGAAGGTAGAGAAAGGGGGAAAATGAGGTTGAAGCCAGTCCACAACGTGGATAAGATGTGGGTCTTGTTCTGCAGAGAGTGGTTATTCAATGCACTTGGGTTGTGGGGGTTTTGTCTTGTTTCTTAAAGTTGAGCCAAGGGATGGCTTTGTTTTAGAAAAATGATTTGGGAAGGTTGTGTGATAGAACACAGGGAAATGTTTAGGAGAATAGAAGCAATTGTTCTTCTTGGAGATCTGTAGGCAGGGAAACCTGAAATACAGAGTTTTCCATGGAAAGAGAAGAAAAAAGGGAAAAGAAGTTTTACATAAGCAGAAATACAGACTGTGCAACTACATGTTAGTAACTGAAGGAGTTGGAGGTAGAGGCCATTACGGTGTCTCCAAACTTTTCCAGCTTGGGTGACTGACATTTAGGTGGTACCATTACATACAGTGGTGAAGAAAAGTAGAGAAACTAATCTAAGATTTGTTTTTAACCAATGAGGCATTATGAAATACAGACTAGATAAAAATGTGTAAAATATATACCGTAAATAATTTTTTCACTTCTACAACAGTTCTCATAAATACGTTGTTTTGAAAATTCGTTTATCAGAGAAGATCATATAACAATGCTGAAACAATAAGCTCCTTCAAAAATGGTCAAACTTCAGGGGCACCTGGGTGGCTCAGTGGGTTAAAGCCTCTGCCTTTAGCTCAGGTCATGATCTCAGGGTCCTGGGATTGAGCCCCGCATTGGGCTCTCTGCTCACCAGGGAGCCTGCTTCCTTCTCTCTCTCCGCCTGCCTCTCTGCCTACTTGTGATCTCCCTTTCTCTGTCAAATAAATAAAATCTTTAGAAAAAAAAAAAAAGGTCAAACTTCAATGGAAAACTATAGACATTCTTTTCATAAATACCTAATGATCAATAATACATTGTTACCTAAAAACATACCAATGCAAGCATTCGCTCTCCTCTCCTGAGATACTGTACTTTAAAATAAAACATTTTCCTCTCTAATCCTACCCCTGGCGAGATGCATTTGATAGGTGAGAGGGTACCTGATTAGGGGTAGACAGTCTCTTTTCACGTGCTCGTCTATGACCTTCAACACCAAGGTGGAAACTTTGTCTCCTGATACTCTCCTCTGACTCCGATTTGGACAACTTCTCATTGTCTCCCTTTTCTTCCCCACTGGAAAGCTTCTTTTGATTCCTTTTCTTTCTTCTGTTTCTTCTTTCTTTAGCACTTTTGGAGCTCAGTTTAGATGTTTCAGAGGAACTCTCAGAGAAGCCCATCATTCTGCTTCTCCCAATACTTGTGTATTCAGCTGCTGCAATTGCAATTGCCTGTTGGACCAAGAGGCCACACACACAGTAAGTCGTTTCCAAAGTCTGGGGAACCCTATGGTGGGGCACCTCTCTGCCACGAATGTTATTACACTATGCATATAATCATGTCCCTTGTACAGGAAGTGATGCCGTTTTCTTTGCACTATGACCAGAGAGCTTACAGAGCATCTATTTATTGTTTCTCTTGCTTGTAATAAAGCCCCATTTTACTTTGGAATTAAGCTATTAAACACTATAACTATATTTATGGTAAAACAATTTAACATAGTACATATGAAGGTTTTACTAGGTAATTTTGGAACATAAAACTCACATAAACCATACAATAAGAAAATGTACACATCTTGTTCAGGTAGTTAACTCAGTATCATCAATAGAGTCAGGCACTCAGTTTAATAAAGATTGAATTGTTTGAAAATGAATGATTACAAAAAACAACTCAAGAAAATGAAAGGGTTTCCTAGAAAATTCCTGGGATGATCTAGTGTTAACCTTTTATTAAAAAAAAAAGTTTTTATTATTAAAACAATCCTTGTAAAAATTTGGAAAATAAGGAAAATTAAAAAATAAGGAAAATAAGGTGAATAAAAGTAAAAATAACTCATAGTCTTATATCCTGGAAATAATTGGTGTTAGTATTTCTTCTAATCTTTATATATGATTTTTAAATTGTTTGCATATTATACTCAATTTTGTATCCTACTACTTAATACATTATTATCTTAACACTTTTCAATGTTATAATATTCTTAAAACACATAATTTTATGGCTGAGTAATACTCTGAGACACACACACACACATATAAAAATCAGGTATCCTCATGATCCTGATTATTTTATATGAGGAGATGGAGTTTTTGTGTTACATAATTTAAAATAGGGTAACCGGGTGATGGGCATTAAGGAAGGCATGAGATGTGATTAGCACTGGGTGTTATACTAAACTAATGAATCACTGAATACTACATCAGAAACTAATGATGTACTGTATATTGGCTAGTTGAACTTAATAAAAATAAATAAAATAAAAAAATACTCTGAGACACAAAAATATAATTCTATTAACCATTTTTTAATTTTAAAAAATGTAAATGCTTTCTGATTTTTAATATTATCAAATAGTGCACTGAACATCTTTCTGCATTCAAGTTCTGTGCATTACACATTACTACCTTCCCCCTAATAAGGTAGATACTTTGAGATATTTAACTAAGGTTGAACTATCAAATTTTAAACTCTTGCAGAATATTTAAATTTGTGTTCTCTTAGTACAAACCTTCGCAAACTTTTCCACTGAAGTGCTCCTCTGGAGAGAGGAGTAAGGAAGGATCCTCAAGAATTTGTGCCTTAACCTAAAGTGGCCACAACCATAAGTACAAAGTTTCTTAACATCTCATGTTTTTTATCTTAAAAGTTCCTGTCACATTAACAAAAATCGATGCACATTTTGCTTTCTACCCCATAGAGTATCTGTTAACTTAAACATTTAAATAATTTTCCCTAAACTTTTGTACGCAACTGTTACTCCTGTGAAACACCACATCTGTTTTGGGAGTTGGCATAATGCTATACATCCTGAGGCATCACGGATAACAGGTTTAGGAAGAATGGTTTAGAACATTCTCTGTGCTGGAGGGAGCTGATTATGGGGAAAGGTACAAAGGGACACATGCCAATTCTAACTCAATCCGAAATTGGTTCCTTTGAGCACCTCAGAATGAAAATTCTGTTTATATTTAAAAACCCAGTAAGGAAAATCTCCCTGGGAAGGCCACAGAGCCTCTGCTATTCCCCTTTGGACTTTGACTTCTAGGAAGAATTTTAAACCAAATAATAATACCTCAGCTTCTTCTTGTTCTTTTTTGAGGCGATCTAACATCTGTTGAAATTCTAACTCCTTTTGCTTTGCTTCTTCGATGTTTGCCTGGTTCTGCTCTTCATAGGCCATGGCCACCACAGCAAGGATCAAGTTTATTAGATAAAAGGAGCCCAGAAAAATCACCACAACAAAGAAGATCATGTAGGTTTTCCCAGCAGCACGCAGTGTCTAGGGAAAAACAGAAATCATTATTTTAGGAACACAAGATCTTTGGCAAATTATTTCAACTTGAATGGCATAGTAGGCACAGAGAAGGTGGGACAGTTCAGTATAATCTCATGTTATAAAAAATATGGAGGAATAAAATTATATCTCTAAGGAAAACTATCAGTATTAAAATACACACTTTTTTGGTACAAAGGCTGTGGCAACTTATTAAACTTATATTAAAATTAGGTATGATTCTTCATTATTTTTAAGACTAATAATCCTTTTTTTATCCACAGTCTGAAAATTACTCAAAAACTAGTTGCTCTGCTCATGTTCTGCTCATTAGAGGACCAGATAATATCTATAGTCCCTTTTACCGACAAAATTCTATCTCTACCAGGAAGTATTAATGATGATATATGACGTTCACACAAAGTAGATAGCTTTACTGAATGATCTTATCTGCTCGTCTACTATTTACTTTTTATTAGCATGTATTTAAAATATTTGAATGCAGTATACGGCAAAAAAAAATTCAAATGGTATAAAAAGCTATTAAATGAAAAATATCTCCTCTCTCTGATGCTTCTTCATTTCCTTTTTCTATCAGTTATTGTTGTTATGGTTTCTTCTCTTTGATAAATTTTTAATAGGGGACTATTAGGTTAATGGGTATATTCCTTTTCATTTTCACAGAAGTTCCGTGTCGCACTCTGCAGTGGTTCCCAGCAACGTGAAAAAGTCGGCCTCCCCACATCTCAGCCAGAGTGTCTCTTTTTTTGACCTCCACCATTCTAACCGGTAAGAAATTAGAGGTCACTCTAGTTTTATTTTGCATCTTTCATTTTGAGTAAAACTGAGCATCTTTTTATATATTCCAAGTTGTCTGTACTCCTTTTTCCCTCTGAAGTACATATTTATAGAATTTCTATATTCATTTATAATATTATCAGAAATGAAGTAAACAAAGAACAGGCCAAAAGAAGAATCAGCACATTCTGAGAAAACTGATTCATTTTTATTTATAATAGAGAATAACCATTTTTATCTCCTTCCCCTTCGGGTTGGGTGCTGAGAATATATAACTGAAAAAATCCAAGCTGGAGGAGATGGTCATGGAAACTAACAATTACAGCACAAGTGATAAATATACTGAGGAATATTCAAAGGGCATGGAGGTCTAGGGGAAGGAGCAATTGAGTTGGAATAGGAACATTTAGGGAAGTGAATAGAGTCTTCAACTCTTGTATGGGTTTTCTAGGGCTACCATAACAAAATACCACAGACTGGGCGGCAGACACAACAGAAATGTTATTTGTATGCAGGCCTAGATGATGGAATATCAACGTGTTGGTGTGCTGGATTTCTCCTGAGTTTCCTCTCCTTGGCTGGCAGATGGCTGCCTTCTCACTGAGTCCTGACGCCATCTTTTCCCTGTGTTTGGGCACATTTCTGGGATCTCTCATGTCCTAATCTCATCTTCTTATAAGGACACTAGTGAGATTGGATCCAGGACCTCCCCAAATGCCTCGTTTCAATTTAGTTACCTCTTTAAATCCCTAACTCCAAAAGCAGTCATTCTAAGGCACAGGGAGTTAGGACTTTATCATATGAATGGGAGGGGATACAATTTAATTCATAACAACTGTACATGGGAATTCAAAAACTAAAGCATGATGCACCTGGGAAAGCCTGGTTTTTCGGGCACCCAAGCAGGGCAGCATGTGCAGAAACCAGCATGCACAGGAGAGCTGTAAGAGCTATTTACCTAGGGCCTCATGGGATGCTATATTCGGGGAGGGGGAAAGGGAACTGGAGATGAAATAAGCCAAGAAAGGATAAGACAATAATTTATAACTTTAAGAATTACCTACTCTAATAGAGCTGGAAGTAAAACATGTCTAATTTTAATGATAAGATAATAGTGTTTTGTCCTTTCTGAATTGAATAAAACATCTCATGTAAAGTCTGGTAAGGAACATTCACCAGCTTTTTATGCCATTTGAAAATGCAATGAATGGGGGCACCTGGGTGACTCAGTGGGTTAAAGCCTCTCTGCCTTCCGCCCAGGTCATGATCTCAAGGTTCTGGGATCGAGTCGCGCATCAGGCTCTCTGCTCAGGGGGCCTGCTTCCCCCTCTCTCTCTGCCTGCCTCTCTGCCTACTTGTAATCTATCTCCTCTCTGTCAAATAAATAAATAAATAAAATCTTTAAAAAAAAAAATGCAATGAATGTTTCCCTTGTTACTCACCTGTTGGTAAAGGTTTTCCCAGTAATCCTGGGTCATTAGCCGAAATAAGGCCAAGAAGGCCCAACTGAAAGTGTCAAAGCTCGTGTAGCCATAATCAGGGTTTCTGCCAGCTTTCACACACCTGTATCCTTCTGGACACTGGCTACATATGAAAAAGAACATCGCAAGTTAGAATGTTTCCAGGATGTAAGTTAAAGAGTACTACAGAACAGTTAGATATTCGAGGTTCCTTTTCTAGGGGGACAATACTGAATAACACTTAAGAACACATTATTTGGAAGCAGGAAGAACTGGGTTTGAATCCCACCCCTATGATTTACTAGTTGGTGATTCTGTCAAATTACTGAACTTCTCCATGGTGCAGTTTGCTCTTTCTGTGAGAAGAGGATAACACCTACCTCAAAAAGTGAAGATTTTTGTCAAGTTTAAAAAAGATGACATATGCAAATTACCTAGCCTAGTTCCTGTATATACAAAGCATTTCATAAATGGCACCTGCTATTAGCATTATCATTAAAAACTGGAAACTTCCACTAGATGCCAAATAATAGTTCCTGCACCATAAATAATGATAAATAGGCCTCCACCAAAACTGGGGAACCCAAATTATTCTTGGAGTGAATTAGAATAAAAAATAGCCTTAAAGTGTAAGTTCTTAAAGATTTGTAGCTTTATGATATTTTTCTAAAACTGGTGGATTGGTATGCATGATGCCATTAACTGTGTTCTGAGCTGTGTCTAGGAGCAAAAACCTTATTATTTAATGTTCCCAGTATACAAAGAGCCTGGGAAGAAATACCTGGTCGGGGGAGAGCAATAACAAAGGCTCTGCAGCAGGAATGAAGTTGGTGTATAGGAGAAACTGCAAGGTAGGTATTTTGCATAGGTAGGAGATTCTTAAAATATCTTTACCCAGGTCCGTGGGTTCCTTTTGTTTAGAGTGACTGAAGTGTCACTGCATTCAGTCATCTATGAGTCATTCTTCATTGGAAAAAGGGTAGAATTTGGGAACAGTACATTGATTTTGCCACTCTTCTTTCCAGAAAGAAGAAAGACTTGAAACTATCCAGCCAACTTTTGGTGGGGTTTTCCAGAAGTAACTTTTCTAATTTCTTAAGATTTATATGACTTGTATCTTGTTTCACTTCAAGCACTACCTCCAAGTTTTGCTTTCAGAAGTACACATTAACCATAAAGGTTTTAAAGTTTGGGCTCACTGTGGGACAGAATAATGCCATGAAATATATGAAAACAATATAAAATCAAAGATTCTGATTTGAAAAAAAAAAGCTGATTGGAAGGG
>CM053605.1:55957390-55980241 GCA_028646535.1 Procyon lotor | reverse complement strand
TAATTCGTACAGACATATCCGCACACATTCAGGCCCAGTCTCAGGCAATGTGCATTCATTTACTTATTATATTCTCATATATTCTCCCTCAAATATTTACTGGTAACCTCATAAGGGACAGGCAGTGAATACAACAATAAAAGCATGATAAACAAGATCATTAGTTTTACGGATCTTTCTTTATGGGTAGGTAAGGGTGGAAATTAGGGATAGAGAAGGACAAATAAATAAATAAACGAGGTATTTTCAGATAATGATAAATATCCTAAAGAAAATAAGACAATGTGATAAAATGTGGTCAGGGAAAGGCCTTTCTCCGGATATGACATTTGAACTGGGGTCTAAATGCTACAAAGAAGCCAGCCATCCAAAGACCCTGATGAAGAGATATTTTGGCAGGGTAAAGAGCAGGAGCAAAGGCCGTGAGGCAAAAGTGAAGTCGGTATATGGAAGAAATAGCAAGATAGGCAGCCTGGCTACAGTGTAATGAGCGGAGAGAACTATTGCGGGCAGAGGTAAGCAAGGGTCAGATGGTGTAAGCTTTTGGATGCTATGAAAGGAAGTTTGGGTCTTAAGTATGGTTACAAGTGATAGAAGTGGGAGGTAGAAATGGGAGGTGATCACCATTTTAAAACGTCACACTGGTTGTTTTGTGGACTGTGGACTAGAAGAGAGCAAGTGTGAAAGCAGGGATATGACTTAAGTGACTGCAGTGAGAAGCGACATGGCTCAAACACAGCAAAGAGCTCTGCACACGGAGAGAAGGGGTTGCAAACGGCGTGGACAGGACCTGCTGCTGGAGTCGGAGTGGTGGTGAGAGGACGCAAGAGTCATAATCATCAAGCAGATAGTTTTCAAAGCCATGAGACTTGAGGTAACCCAAAGGGAAAGTATAGCTCGGAAAGAGAAGGGGAGAAAAGAGAAGGAAGGGAGCCCCCAACTGAGCCCCACAGTATTCTAGAAGAGGTGGAGCCAGTGAGGCAATATTAGAAGTGGACACAACCTGTCTTCTGAAATTCTCTTGTTTAGTCAGCAATCAGTATTTATGTAGGACTTATGAATTTCTAGATATAGAGGATATGGCACGAACTCAATGCACATTTCCTCATTATGGTACACCCTATGTCCATTTTCAGACATAAAAGATCTCATAATCTCTCTTTCCAGGCACTGTCAAGGCTTACTCTTAAGAAAGGGAGCTGATCCAAACATGCACAGTAAATGTATAAAGAACCAACAAATATCCATGCTTTTTAATAAGGGCCCATCTTTCTATTGGGATCAAATCAAATAAAGATGTAATTATGAGAAGGCCTTTGGAATGATAGTAGAAGAAAGACCATGAAGTCTGACATACTTGGATTTGAATGGTTGCTTCTACCCCTTCCTATGTAGGTGAATGATCGTACCACTTTAATGGTTAGCCACCACCTACAATTGTAAAACGTGCTTACAATGCCTGTTTTGTAGAGATGTTGAATAGCATTAAGTAGGATATTGCATGTAAAGCAATCCAGTGACCCACACATTCCACACAGCTGCTCAGAGAGCAGCAACTAGCATTATTAAAATATTAAACACTTCCAGATAATAATGACTGATTTTCACATCATTTTGTCTTATAAAGAAGACACAAATCTCAGAAGACACAAATAAAACAATAAAGCTTCTCTTAATCTGAGGTGAAAATTTAGGTGAGAATGTTACACAAACAACTTTTTGGAAAAACTCCTGCGCCTGAGGTAGGGTCGGCTGATAGAGTGAGGATGGAGAGGTTAAGATGCCGTTTTTTGTATATAAGCTTCCAAGATATTTTTGTTATGGAAGGATTACTTTAGAATTATCTTTTAAAGTAACTCTGGCTCACAGTTACCGACCACTGAGGAGCTGCTTTCTAAGAAAGGGCTCTAGAGCTACCCTATGACTCAGCAGTCGCACTACTGGGTATTTACCCTGAGATACAAATATAGTGATCCAAAGGGACACGTGCACCCGAATGTTTATAGCAGCAATGTCCACAATAGCCAGTCTATGGAAGGAGCCTAGATGTCCATCAACAGATGAACGGATAAAGAAGATGTGGTATATATATACAACGGAATACTATGCAGCCATCAAGAGAAACGAAATCCTACCATTTGCAACGATGCGGATGGAACTAGAGGGTATTATGCTAAGCGAAATAAACCAGTCAGAGAAAGACAATTATCATATGATCATATGATCATAAGACAATTATCATAAATTCCTTCTCTGTTAGGAGGAATTTGAGAGGCAGGGTAAGGGGTCATGGGGGGTAGGAAGGGAAAAAAATGAAACAAGATGGGATCTGGAGGGAGACACATGATAAGAAACTCTTAATCTCATTAAACAAACTGAGGGTTGCTGTGGGGAGGGGGTAGGGATAGGGTGGCTGGGTTATGGACAGGGGGGAGGATATGTGCCATGATAAGTGCTGAGAAATGTGTAAGCCTGATGATTTACAGACCTGTACCCCTGGGACAAATAATACATTATATGTTAATAAAAAAAGAAAGGGCTCTAAAGCTGCCTGTACTAGCACCTGCTAGGTGACAAGGCAAAGGAAACTCAAGTCAGTACGAGACTGATGAAAGGTAAAGCAAGGGCAGTAGCTCACTCTGCTCCTATAGAACACTTTAAAATAATCCCTAAACAAGCAGACATTAAATTATTAGAATGATTAGCCTCAAGAGTATTAAGGTTAAAAAAAAAGAGTATTAAAGTTAACATGGAAAGGTGAAACATAATGCAAAGAGAAATAAAAACTTATGTCAACAGTAAAACTTACTCATGAGTGCCCATCATAGCATTATTCACAATATCCCCAAAGTGGAAACAACTCAAATGTTCATCAATGAATGAATGAATGAATGAATGAATAACCAATGAATGAATAACCAAAATATAGTATGTACATACAATGGAAAATTATTTAGCAATTAAAAAGAAATGAATTACTGTTGCATGGATGAACCCTGAAAACACGTTAAGTGAAAGAAGCCAGACACAAAGACCACATATTGTATGATTTCATTTATATAAAATGTTCAGAATAGGTAAATCCATAGAGACAGAAAGTAGGTTAGTGGTTGTTGGGGGTTGGAGGGTGAAGGGAATGGAGGGTGATTGCCAATGAGTACAGGATTTCTTTTGAGGGAGATGAAATTATTCTAAAATTCGTGATTATTGCACAATGTGAATGTATTGCGAATATATTATGTAACAATGAGTTGTATACTTTAAAAGGGAGAACTTTATAGTATGTGAATTATCGTAATAAAGCTGTTAAATGTATTCTGTATAATAACAAAGGGTGTGGATAGTAATAGATAAGCCTCAGTCTCACAGTAGAAAACAAAAGCGGATAAAAGGAAAAAGAAAAGTGGAAAATCCATACAACAAAAATCTGGAGCTGATAGTCGAGTGCAGATTCTGAGGAAATTTCTTATTAATTTCAAGGCCAATGGTACAGGATGATAAGACATAATTGGTGACCTAAACATCCTATGATTAGTTTTATCCAACCTGGCTTGGAAAGACAGCTTTTAGCAACCATGTATGGCTTGGGCTTTTGGAGTCAAGGGCTTATTCCTCAACCAAGAGACAATAATAAGTCAACTCTGAGAACACTAGAATGGGATCAGGTAGAGGCAGAATGCCTGCAAGTGACACCCTGCATTCTGTGGAGACCCCAGAAGGAAAGCACTGTAGATAAAGACAGGAAAAGGCCTGGGAGTAGTGTGACCAATATTGTGTTTTTTCCAGGAACTTTTCTTATTAAATGTCAAACACCCAGAAAACAGGAGTGAGAGACTATCTCTCTTTATCCCAACAGAACCACACCATATTAAAGTACAACTGCTAATGGAAATTTAGCTACTGACTGTGCACATGAACCTTTCCTTCATCTGTAGTAGCAAGAAGGAAGTTTGATGAGCATCGAAGTAGACAGTGCTCAGCGTCAATGGAAATCTATAAATTGTATGTTTTTGAAACACGAGGTTAGACAATGGGCTCATTTGTTTGAAAATACATTTAAAAAAGACCTCCAAAAAAGGCTTTGCTGTAGGCTCCAGAAAAGACTTTCAAAACATATTCAGATTTCTCTGTAGGCTGCCTTTAACCACCATAATTCTTTCATCTCTCAAGAATTCCAAATCATTTACTTCACCACTTTCTCATAATCTATCAACCAACTCTTGGGTTCACTTCTTTCTTTGTCCAGTTTATAATCCAATAGACACTCATTTTCAGCACCCTTTTACAATTTCCACCACTTCCAAGTATTTCTCTCAGTCTATCGTATTACCCTGGCCCAACCTTAACCCTACATGTAATCAAAATAAAAGAACTGGTAGGGATCCTAGTAGAAAAAGTCAAGTTTAAGTAAGTATTGTAAACTGATTGTTAATTGTAAATGTCAACAATTACCCATAAGATTTATTACTTTTACAGTATATAAATTAAGGAATGAAATTCTTTGTAAGTTGAAAATAAAATTTAAGAGTATATCAGTACAAATCAGAAACTGGAAAAATAAGTAAAAATAAAAAGGAAGGGAAAATATGCTAAATTCCTCATCAAACACTGGCAGTAAAGAAATTATATATTAAATATTTTACTTGAAAACCTTCACTTTTCTCATTTTAGGCTCCTATATTTTTTTTTCTGTTTTCTTTATTTACAGTCTTTTACCATATTAGCTAGGTCTTATTTGCTTCTATCTTCCCAGTGTGTGGGAGAGTACACATTTAGTAAAGTAAGAAAATAATGTATACTCTTCATAATTCAAGGAGAATCCTGACCTTTACTCCTTGATCTTATTCTGTCAAAGGCATATACACTTGGAAGGTTTCTTGATGTCCCCACCCCCACTCCTGATCTCCCTATCTATGAAGGTTTATGGGTTCATGTGGGCAACATCACACAGACAGACTGCAGGTGTTAGATGGAAAACACAATCTTGTTTGATCTCATTCTCACCCAAATTCATCAACAGGTCTGGCACGAAAAATTGCATTAGGGGACAACTGTTCAGAAAACATGTAGTTCAGGCTTTTTGTAAGACATTCTAAAATACACTGGTGAATTAAGCAGACTTCGAAACTGTGTATACAGATCTACTCAGATGTTTCCTACATAACTAGTTTTGATGAATTAAACTTTGATATAACACCACTGGCTAGCCCAAGGGAAGCTCTTAGAAAGAGCTCAGAAACTCATCATTGATTACAGGGATAGTGCTGAGTAAACCATTCTGCTTTATACAAATCTTCAGAAATGCTATCAAGCAGACATTTTAATATGGGATAACTAATATGATTGTTATACTAGGATTTATACAACTACATATGTTATAGATATAAGTATAATACAAATGTAAAAAAATATTATCACATAATAATTAAATTACCCTATAATTCTAAGTATGAATTTTACAATAAAACTACAGTATCTAAAACACATAGTATTTCTTGTAATGAAATGTAATGGTGAATACCAAGTCACAGCCAAATTTATTTCTCTAGAGCAAATTTATTCATTTTTATCTTACAGAAATTGGGAATTATGGAACTATATCATGTGTCTAATATCAGAATCACTAGAAAGCTTAGACCCAGGGAGATTTATGAAAATATAACAGGATCCAAATGCACACTGCGGCAACTTTCTGCATATTTGAGCAATTTTTGAAATAATTAAAAGGAAAGCAACATCTCATTGCTAAAAGAGAACAATCTTATTTCAACCTAGTAACAAATTCAGGGACATTCTTACTTTTATAGTCTTCTTCTTCAAGGGTATCTATGATGCTTTCTAACGTTTCATTATTTTCCAGCGGATCCCGCAGACATTTATGCTTCAGGTTGCCCATGAACAGCTGCAGCCCAATCAGGGCAAACACGCTCAGACAGAACACAGTCAGGATCATGACATCAGAGAGCTTCTTCACCGACTGGATCAGAGCCCCCACAATGGTCTTCAGGCCTGAACACAGGGGTCAAAAAAAAAAAAGGGTCCCTAATGAAATAAAGTCTCTAAATGAGAAATAAAAACAAAACACACGTTTTCCTAGAAATGCATGCATTATATCAAATCGATGACTTTAAATAACTAGTTTGAAAAAAGCCTACTAACTTAAAAGGGTAGATTTGCTGTTTCATATATATTTTGTTTCTATATATTACAGCAAAGGATAAAAATTGTAAACTTTTTTCCAAAGAGTAACCAAATTATCAAAATGAATAATTTGCTTGCTCACACCATACCCATATTCGCTTATAAAAATAATTTTTAAAAGTGCTAATTTTGCAAATGCATGTCAAACAAACCATCTCTCTGTAAAGACATTAAAACAAAGAGGCTGAAATGCAGCACAGTGATGACTAATTTTCAGTTAGGAAATGGTTTGTTGTGGAAAGCTAAAAAACAGTACGACATGCAATACCCCATGCTGATATTTTTTAATCTCTTTTCCTAACTGTATGAAAAGCAATAAAAACAAATTGAAATTTTCATTCCTGGCTAAACAAGATGGAAAATCATCTGTTATACAGGAGGGAAAATTTCAAGTTGAGATGTGAGCCAAATGGCCATCTTCATCCTCTAAGACCCATGCAGCTGATTAAACTCAGAGGCTGACTTTTAATGATTGTGTAAAACATAAAAAATCAAGTTTAATTAAAATTGCATAAGAGAAAGTCATTCTTGTCTTTCCTCCAAATGATCAAAGTCAGCCCCGGTGTTTAACCCCACTCTCACCTGGAATGACTGAAATTGTTTTCAGTGCTCGGAGAACTCTGAATGTTCTCAGCGCTGAGACATTGCCCAGGTCCACAAACTCTGTCACATATCTGTAATAGGGAGTTCACACACAACACAGTGACAACACACACACAAACGAACGAAGAACAACTCCCAAATAGTTGGAGTTATGAGTGGCCTAATGCTTCACACCAATCACTCCTTACCTGGAATTACAGAAATAGTTTTCAAAGCTCTCAACACTCTGAAAGTTCGAAGAGCTGAAACATTGCCTAGGTTTACAAATTCTGTTAAATACCTGTAGAATTAAATCAGAGTTATTCAGAATTTAGATAGAGTCTATAATACTTACCTGTGCCTTTACTCAAGGTATTGCCTATATTTGGAAAATTCTTATTTATATGGATAGTTATGCAAGTCTTTATTTTGCCCCATCACAACTAATTTAATTTGATTAGATTCGATTTGACCCCTTTTTACATGAATAAAATACAAATATATTATTAAAATGGTTTCATACATTTAAACGCCTAAATAAATAATTAAATGCTTCAATTATTAGACCTCAATATTATGATAATATAGATATTTAATATCCTATAAAATGTCAGTAGCAAACTTTGAAAACTGTGAGTTAATTGAAAGAAGCCAGACCCAAAAGGCCACATACTGTATGATTCCATTCATATATGAAATGTGTCGAATAGGCAAATGCGTAGATTGAAAACACTGATGAATGGTTTCCAAGGATTAGGGGAAGAAGGGAACAGAAATGACTTCTTTTGGGGATGATGGAAATATTCTGGAATTAGAGATTAGTGATGGTTGTACAGCTTTTTGAACATACTAAAAAATACCCAAATATACCTAACAAATACCTAAAAAATACTTAAAAATACCTTAAAAATTTAAAAAAGTACAAAAGACTTTAATACTTTAAAAGGGTTAATTTTATGGTATATAAATTATCCCAATTAAAATAATGAGATCCCTGAGAAGAGGCAGCTTTCTTTGACACAAAGTTATCTTATCAGCAGGTGGCAAGTACAGTTGCAGCAGTCACGTTACCAGGAAAGACGCAAGTCTGATGGACAGGGGGTGGGGGTGGAAGTGAGGGAATGGGAAACTAGAAATCTCAAGACCCTTCTGTATTTTCTAAATTCCTCCAATGAACATGCACTACCTTTAAAATTCAAGATGCTAGAGGTTTGAGATTTTAAAAAAGCAAGGGAATATTTCTGGAAAATATATTTGGGAAAAGAACATCAGCATAAATTAATTTAAATTATATTTTAATGGTATATTTTTCCCTTAAAAGTAAGCTGTGGCTGCAGATGTCATACACCGATGATTCACTGATGTTAGGATTAGTATGCAGTGATAGCCCTTACAAAAAGATTTGTTTCTATATTTTAATGTACTTACTACCTCTTGAATAGTATAGGTTATAATTAAGGGCCTGAGCTTTCTGTGATTCTTACAGGTTTTATTAGTTTTTAAATAAGACACAGAGAAAAGTGTGAACCTTACTCACACTGCACAGACTCTCCATCCAAGTGCTGAGCACGGAGATGGTCAATCTTAATGATGTCATACACTTTTGAATGGGAAATGCTTTCTCAAAAATTAATATTTGCCTATCAATGACTAGCTTTCAGGGTATCCTTTATATGCAACCTCCAGGAGAAGTCAGACTCCGAGGCTTATTCTTACTGGAATACTGTGCTGTCTGTGATTCTCATAAGTTTCTCACTTCAAAAAACAATGTACTTACGCAAAAACAATGACGATAAAATCAAGCCAGTTCCATGGGTCACGAAGGAAAGTGAATTCTCCAACACAGAAGCCTCTTGCAAGGATTTTGACAAGTGACTCAAATGTATATATTCCAGTAAAAGTGTACCTAGACACAAGAATCCAATGGGATATTAAATTTGAGGGGAATACAGTACCATGTAAATCTTTAGGTTTTCTGATCAACCAAAGAAAGGCATCTACTGGAGTGTGGCTGTTGGCTTATAGATCCACTCTATTAGGATAAACTACAGTAAAGGTATTCCTAGAAAATCTCAAAATGCCCATATTAGAAACTCTTACAGAAAGTAGAGGTATTCAAAATGACCAAGAACATAGGTATTAAATCTGTCTGGAAAAGTCCTACATTACTTCTATCAGAAAGACACAGGTCTAAGGGCAAGGCAGGACATCTGATTCATTCATTCATTCTTCTAGAAAAGACCGTAGCATCTGATTATTCTCTTCTACTGGTAGCAGGTTGATATCACAGAGGAAGAAAAAATAATTGAAAGAAAAGCAATCACAGTTATACACCACAATTTATAGAGCTGCAGTACAGTAACTTTGTGGCAGGAAAGGAGAGGAATAAAATAACACAGAGACCATATTAAAATGTATTTATACCCACTTACTCTACATTCTTGGTCCAATCTGGAGGGTTACTCATGGTCATAAATATGCAGTTCGTCAGAATAGTGCACATGATAAGCATGCTGAATAAGGTAGATTAGAATCAAGGAATATGAGAAAAGAATACAGTGGGATCTTTGAACACTTGGTAATGACACTTGTTAAAATGCTAACAACTTTTTCCTAGAAAATAATTCTTTTTTTTAAAAAGATTTTATTTATTTATTTGACAGAGAGACAATAGCGAGAGAGGGAACACAAGCAGGGAGAGTGGGAGAGGCAGAAGCAGGCTTCCCGTGGAGCAGGGAGCCCGATGTAGGGCTCGATCCTAAGACCCTAGGATCATGACCTGAGCCAAAGGTGAATGCTTAATGACTGAGCGACCCAGACATCCCTAGAAAATAATTCTATATGAGTTTATAACATTTCTTTTTTATCTCTTTGAACAAGGGAGTAATATATAATGTACCCTAAAACAGTAAAACTGCCATTCTCCCAATTTTCTCAGTAACTTACACCAAATTATATTGAAATTGGTAAACTAAAACCAGAGTCTTATCAGGTACAAAAGGACTAAAATCTATATTTGAATGAATAGCAAAAACCACATTTTATTTTTTTAAGATTTATTTATTTATTTGAAAGAAGAAAAAATAATACAAGCGGGGGAGGGTCAGAGGGAGCAGGGAGAAACAGATACAGGGTTGGATCCCAGGACCCTAGGATCATGACCCGAGCTGAAGGCAGATGCTTAACCAACTGAGCCACGCAGGCACCCTGCAAAAACTACATTTTAAAGAACCGATGCCAATAATCATTTTTAAAAGGATATGAGTGTACTAAAATCTTTATAGATATTCTTCTTAGAGGACTGAAGGGAGACAGCATGTACAAAGCCGGGGTGGCATTGAAACGGAAGATTGCTTTCCCTTTGTTCAATACTATGAAAGTCTGTGGAAGAAAAAGAAAACATCGTGAAATTGAGAATCCAAAATTTCCTCCTAGCGCATTTATATGAGCAGTTTACCGCATCTGCATGTGGTGGGGTCATATTAAAGAAACACTGCCATCCGACTCAAGCAATGGGATGCCGCTACCATTAATTAGTGCAGGTGTTTAAGTCGAGTTGCCCAATGAACTCCATCCATTTCTTAGTAAATAAAGAAGTCAGCCATTTGTGAGCATGGATTGCCTAGAGCTCCCAAAATACAGGGTCTTCTCTTTTTCATATCCCTTTAACACCCAAACTGTAACAGTAAGTTGTAGCCACTGGGATTCATTTAGAATACAGTTTCCTTCTTTCATTTCACTGCACTGTAAGCAAACTAGAAATTAGCTATCTCTGATTTTTGCAATAACACATTGAGAATTTTAATACTTGTTGGCTATTATCATGATTAAGAGCAAGTGTTCCAAATTATGAATCCTTTCAAAAACATATTTTCAGAAATTTAAGGAATATTAGAGTTAGAAGAATCCTATTACCTAGTTTAATTTCCCTATTCTAGATATAATTCTAGTAACAGCTAAAATAAAAAAGCACAAATTAAAGGACTTGCTTGCTTCTACCCACAGTAGTTTATAAAAATAATACTAATGAACCAAATATTCTTGAAATGTGTTATTTAACCATGAGTGACATTCTCCATGGCTTTGGTATTTAGTTAAAAATTTAAAAACCCAAGCAAATAAACAGCAACAACAACAAATCATTAATGCAATCTAAGAAATTTGCTGGGGAACCAGGAAGACCAAGTTCAAATCTTTGTCTTATTTTTCTACAGTTGGTAGGCAGATGACTTGCTCTATTGAGAAGACATTGACTTGGTCTTTTGTTGTTGTTTAATATGAATTTTATATAAGTTTATGACTAGGCTTCTGGGAATAAATATTTTTCACCAAATTGGGGACATAAGTTCAAGTATGTTGCTTTTTATTTGTATGTAGGAGTGTTCTCAAGAAAACGAATCAGAATCTATTTTCAGACGTCCTTTTATTTTCCTGGTCACTTTCACTATACCGGTTATGACCAAACATAATTTAACATAAAGCTCACCTTTACAATTAAAATTAGTTTTATTATTTATTATATTTTTTTAATTTCACTTCTTTTTTAAAAAAATTTTATTTTATTTATTTGAGAGAAAGAATGTATGTGAGAGAGAGAGCATAAGCAGGGGGAGCTGCAGAGGGAGAGGGAAAAGCAGACTCCTCACTGAGGAGGGAGCCCGATGCGGGGGCTCCATGCAGGGCTCTGATCCCAGGACCCCGAAATCATGACCTGAGCCAAAGGAAGAAGCTTAACCAACTGATCCACACAGGTGCCCCTTAAAATTAGTTTTAAAATTAATATCTAGTTCTTAGAAACCACTGTTTTCTGAAATTGTGATACATTGTGCTTTTTAAAACTCATTTGTCCATTATATTCTGTAATTGTGTAAGGAGCAAGTATGGCATTTGAGGTGATAAAAGGCTTCCTTTGAACATAAACGAGGCGTGGGTTTTGAATTCAAGAAATCCTAGAAAAGTGATTCATACACAATAACTCGAACACAAAGCAAGACGTGACAGGTATAATGCAGAGAAATAAAATGGAAGAGTGTGACAGTATGGAGGAGACAGGGTCACATGTGTGTCAGAATCATTAGAGAGACTTTCTGAACCAGAGGTCCGCTGAGCCAACGTGAAAATCACATTACTGCCTAGACTTAGCCAGATGAAATTACCTTGCACTTGAAATTTTTACAAAAAAGAATTCATCTGCTATTTTTAATTTTAATTTCCCAATGTTTATTTAAATCAAAAACTTCTCTAGGACTCTCTGGTTTACACACACCCAGGAATTAATTATAGGAAAGGAAAATAAGTCAGCCTGATGAAATTTGAGGGATCAGTACAGGTCCCTTTAGTAAATTCTAAAATCTTACTATGAAATGCATAGATGTCAAGGTCTGAATAAATTCTTTTAATTTTGCTCATTTATTTAAGAATTTGTTGAACATAAAATTAGAAAATTCTGATGCCTAAAGAGCATATGCTTTGCTTTGGACAGATGTGATTCTAAATATCAGGACTACCAGTGAGCAGCCTGAGAGCCAGCACTTGGTGCTTGGAAAGCTTTTTAAGTTTCTGGCACATTGTAAATTCTTAGTCAATGTTGGGAACAACTGCTGAAATTATAGACAACCTATAAAGCACAGTAGATACAAAGATAACAAGACACTGTAGCTGTCTTTTTTATATCCATAGCAGAGGGTATTGGTAATTTATTCTTTCTTAAAGACACAAACTTTCATTTAACAATAAGACTGTTTTATAATGTACTAGCATAACACTATTATATTATTTGAAAGGAAATGGGGATACAGTGAAGAGTTGGAGTCCCGTCCTAAATGTTATCTATTAAACTAGTCTATCACACAGCTAACATTACTCCATTAGTTAATAAGTCTATAATCTTCCATTCAAATGCAAACATTTTCTTCTTACCTCCCAAGTCACTTTAAGCCAATATTACTGTACATCTCTACTCCCTGGTTATCACGGAAAGATTCCTTTCCTCCTTAAGGGGTGGCTGGTTAAATAACACCCAGGCCCCTTTTGGAAATAGGAAATGCAGTAGGTGTCCATGTTGAGCCAGGAATTTTTGAGGATGAATAAGTAAAATGAGAAAGTACTTTTTATTTTGCCTGTCTCATTATTTACTCATCATTATTTCACTCACTTCTGTAAAGTTGCAAGCACAGTGGTTGCTATACAACAAAAACTAAATTATACTAAGAGATGTTGCCTAACAGAATATCCCAGTAGGGAAATCAAGTTGAATTTTAAAAATCTACAACTTCTAGGGTATAACATTTTGCACATTTCTTAATTTCCCCAAGCACTCTCTCACGTAAAAATAGGGTAGTACTTCCTTTCTCACATGATGATAAATATGTGTGTTAATTTATATAAGAAGTTGAGTGCCTGATACAGAGATCCTCAATACCTATCAGCATTCTTCCTTTCTGTGTCACAGAATCGGTGCTATGTACTATCTCAAGGCCTTCATAGGTATTCTACTTTTTACTGTTGTATTGCCAGTCTTTTGAGATGCTGGTTTTATTTTATTTTATTTTAAAGATTTTATTTATTTATTTGAGAGAGGGAGAGCGAGATAGAGCATGAGAGAGGAGAAGGTCTGAGGAAGAAGCAGACTCCCCATGGAGCTGGGAGCCCGATGCGGGACTCGATCCCAGGACTCCAGGATCATGACCTGAGCCGAAGGCAGTCGCGTAACCAACTGAGCCACCCAGGCGCCCGAGATGCTGGTTTTAACGTGAAGCAAAATATCAGGTATTGCTATTCATGGCAATGACCACTGAGGCAGACGTGTTCCGACTATCAAAATATAACTTCATCATATTTTCTATTTCTCAAGGTATTTAAAATATATTCTCTATTTTATCTGATTTGCTAGATGTCTTATCAAGAAATACTCCCTTTTAATTATATTTTAAACAAATCAAAATGTTTTTGCTTTTATTATTTTATTATTTTAAAAAGATTTTATTTATATATTTGAGAGAGAGAGAGGGCATGAATGGGGAGGAAGGGCAGAGGGAGAGGGACAAGCAGACCCCTTGCTGAGCAGGGAGCTGGACCCAGGGCTCTATCCCAGGACCTTGAGATCATGAACTGAGCCGAAAGCAGATGTTTAACTGAATGAGCCACCCAAGGAGCCCAAAATATGTTTTTAAACGTACTTTATTCTGCCTTTGTTGACCTTTCTAAGTCTACGGGCACTATATTAGCAAAGCAATGTTGGGGAAAGTTACGGAACTGCCGATCTAATTCTTTACAGACTCCTCTCAGTCAACTTTAACTTCAGTCTGGTTGCGTCTGCAACTGTGTCAGAAGTGCTGTACTTCTCATTTTCTCAAGAGAATCAACATTACAGCAGTTGTTTCTAACTTCTCCCATTTCCTTAATGTAATGAACACCTTCCCAGCTCTGCTACTCTCAACAGTTGACTTCCAGGGGACAACTTCCATTCCTCTGCTACAGAAAATACTGACACCAGTTAACGGATTTCCTAGGATACGCCTGCCTTTACTTCATGACTGCATTACTTGAACCTATCAGGGCTCTTAAAATCCAACCTCTATTTGCCCCTCAAGTCTCTCCACTTCTCTAACGCAAATACAAACTGACAGGTAGCTTGTATCTTATCTGTTAACATCTGCAACTAGCTACATTTTTCCAACCCTCTGCATTTTTCTCCTGAGAATGTTTCTTTACTTTTTTTTTATTATTAACATATAATATATTATTTGCTTCAGGGGTACAGGTCTGTGAATCATCAGTCTAACACAATTCACAGCACTCACCATAGCACATACCCGTCCCAATGTCCATCACCCAGCCACACTATCCCTCCTCCCACTCCCTCCCCCAGAAGTTTTTTTTACTTTCAAAGTGTCATTTATACCCTATGTTACAAAGGTTTTCAATTTATTTGGTGCCTCAAGTGACCATCTTTCTGGTGGAAAAAATTTCAAATTTCTCAGCATGAATGTACTCCTACTCACTTCCTTTTTTTATTTGCTCTCCACCACCACCTCACTTTGATTTCCAACCCCTAACACAAACTGCTTGCAAGAACTTACTGCTCCTTCTCTTTGTTCCTTCCAATAGCCCTTCTTTATCCTCACCTTCCTGAATAATTTTATGAGATACTCCCTCCCCTTCTGCTTTGAACAATGGAAAATCTTCTGATTTATGTTCTACCTGTCCGACCATCTCAGATTCCTCTTTTCAATACCCTAAATGAAGCAGAAGTCTCGACCCCATTCCGAGTTGAACGATCTTCTATATTCCTATGGATTCAGCTGTCACCTGCCTACAAATGCATTCTGGACAGATGCCACATCTTAGTTCTCAAATTGACAGTAATTCCGTTCCTACAGGTACACATCTATGTCTCGAAAAGGTAGAACATTATATTGAATATTTTGAAAGATTAAGGATATCAAAATAATATGTCGATGACAGAACCAATTTTGATGAAAAACTAAAAGTACATATTCTGGATATCCTACTGATGTATTTAACTGAACATTTTTATTCACGATGTGGTTTTCCACTAACTTCCACTTATCTCAATTTAAAACACCTCTCTGAGCAGAAGAAGCAAACAGAGCGGGCACCACTGCAGGCACAAGACACTCACTTTTTTGTCTGCATAGTAGGGGTCCAGGTCCTCCAGGGGCTCTGACACCATGCCCGGGGGGATGTCCCCATAGATGAAGGGCAGCTGCTTGCCGGCTTCCAAGTCACTGCTTGGCCTCGGGCCTTCTTCCTCATCATCTTTCTTTTCTTCTTTGGGTTCCTTTGTTTTTCCTTCAGCAATACGTTGCTCAATGAGGGCAAGGGACTGTTTCGTAAAGTAGACAAAACTCTGAGGTCCTGGGGGAGGCAACGTTGCCATCTTTTCATCCTGTATATTTTATTTCCCCTTCAGCTCCTTACATAAGAGGCCTAAGTGGAAAAAAAAAAAAAAAGAAAGTGTTAAATGTTTGCCAGCCAGAAATGGTACATTAAAAACAATAATAAGCAGATTTGGGGATGCCTGGGTGATTAGTCGGTTAAGCATGGGACTCTTGACTTCAGCTCAGGTCATGATCTCAGGGTACTGAGATACACCAGCCTCTGGCTCCTTGGTGAGCAGGGGAGTCTGCCTGAAATTCTTTCCTTCTCCCGTCTCCCTCCCCCTTCCCCCCCACTCCCCCCCCAGTCCCGTGGTCCTGTGCATGGGTGCTCTCTCTCTCAAATAAATAAATAAATCTTTAAATGGAGTTTTTGTTTCAACTACAAGAAGCAAGGTGTTCACAAAATTATTATGTTGAATCAGCATTTTTTGACCACTACGAACAAGATTCATTTCCCATACTCTCTACCATCTTTATTTAAAAATTTGAACTTAACACTTCCAGGCTTCTAAAGTGAAAAAGTGGCAACTTAATGAAAAAAAATCTATGTCCTTTACTTTTCACCTTTATTCACTTTTGGTGCAATTCAATTAACCTTTCTCATTTAAAATTCTTTATGACAGTACTTCTGATAGTACCCCTCTCCAGGTTCTGTTGTCTCTCTGATCACCTGATCCTCTTCTGTCTTAATCTCAAAACATGCTCATAAACCTCTGCTTCTCTCTCTTGGGGAAACTCATTTCTCTGAAATGAGGTCATGGAAAGATTGGTTTATTCTATTTTGCATATTTACATTTTCTTACAATTACATGTCCTTTTAGAAATCAGAAAAAATATATTCTCATTTTGAATTCAAAACAATTTGCCAAAATATTTAGGAAGAACAAAGAAATTTGGAATATATATGTGATAGATTCAATTAAAAAATTAAACAAATAACAAGATATGCATTCAAACCATGACTTCTCTAAATAATTTATATGTGTATACAAAACCTATAGGAAAAAAATACAAAATAAAAAAGTCAAGTTCATTTATTATTATTATTTTGGAATGCTGTAAATGAAAAAGCCTAAAAATAATAGTTCGTATTTTAAAAATAACAAATTCATTATTTCAATGAGTCTGGGAGTCAGGGTAACTTTGTAACTTCTCCATTAAAAAATAAAAACGAGGGGTGCCTGGGTGGCTCAGTTGGTTAAGCGACTACCTCTGGCTCAAGTTACAGTCCTAGAGTCCCAGAATCGGTCCTAGAGGCCCTGAAATCGAGTCCCGCATCAGGTTCCCTGCTCAGCAGGAAGTCTTTTTCTCCCTCTGACCTTCCCCCTCTCATGCTTTCTTTCTCTCATTCTCTCTCTCTCAAATAAAGAAAAAATCTTAAAAAAAATAAAAATGAGTCTTTGTTTTTTTCTTTTTACATTAAGATTGCCTCAGAGTCAGGACACACCAACATCGAATATGTTGACCCACTGTGAATGGCTTGAAAAGCTGTATAGTAAGTAATATCACCAAATACAGAGGGAGAGTGAACTAAGAGAAGCCATGGTCTGCTCTTTTATTTTCCAATGCTAAACAGAAAAATTAAGCAAATCACAGTAGTGACTACACAGATCACATAGATTCAGAAAAAGAGGCAGGAGAAGCTAAAACTATCCTTTTCCAGGTTTTTCTCCTATTCCCATATCAAACAAAATAAACTTCAATTATGTTTAGAACAAAGCAGATGACTTTTACTCTCAGTTATTTGGGCACAATATAAGAACGCTCCTTACCAGAAATCTATGGATTTTAAAAAGACCTTAGTAGCCTTTTAGAAACTTAGTAGGCTTTTAGAAATTCAGTCTGAGAAATAAGACAGTGCATGCAGTTTCCCCTTGGGTTTAGGAGATTGCTCAACACTTCTGGAAACCATACAGAGGAAGGGAAGATTACTTCCCTCAAAAGACTTTCAGTGTACACACACCTGGTCTTTTGGAGAAAAGATAGCAGAAGAACTGGTATTTTTGTACACCCTACATTCAACTGGAGGAGTCTCCTCTTTCGGGAATTATATGACAAATTCCGGTAAGTAGAGGTCATGAACTTTGACGTCCAATCCCAATTCTACTCTCCCTATTCCTTTTTCCCTTCTTTGTCTTCCCCTCACTCTCTATTCACGCACACCCTCAACAGACACATTCTGATTCGCTCAGTATATACAAACAGCAGGGCTGGTGGGTGACCCCTGTCACTGATGCCATGCTTGGGAGGTACTTTCCAGGTTAGGCTAAAGTGAAGGAAGACACTAAGCATCTGCCTATAATCATGGTCTTGGAAAGTAGGCTGAAGAGACTCAGATCAGATTCCATCATCATCCTCTAGGTTGGAAGGTACAGGGGAAGTCACTGCCTCCCATCTGGATGATGGGAATAAGTAATGTGTGCTAACTTTTTGAGGAGAATTCTAAAGTATCTATCAAAAACCTTAAATATGTTAATTGTTAATTCATTTTTATTACCAAATAACCTCCCTTCTAGGATTTATCCAAAAGCAGTAATCTCAGATGTCCTCAAACATTTATGAAGGTGTTCACTGGAATGTTTCCATAATATTGAAAAACTATAATTAACCTAAAAGCCTAATCGGGTTTCATTAAATAAAAAATGAACATATAATGAAAAACTGAGTGGCATTTAAAGAATGCTTTTAAAGACTATGCAATGAATTATAAAACTTTTATAATGGATAGCTCATGTGTGTATTACACACATTTCTGTATATTCATTTCAATTTTTAAAATATACAGAAATTCTGAAATTAAATGTTATTAATAAGGGTTATTCACAGCTAAGAGATCATGAGTTATTTTTATTACTCTCTTTGTAACTTTTTTTTTTTTAAAGATTTTATTTATTTATTTAACAGAGAGAGAGATCACAAGTAGGGAGAGAGACAGGCAGAGAGAGGGGGAAGCAGGCTCCCTGAGGAGTAGAGAGCCCGATGCGGGGCTCGATCCCAGGACCCTGAGATCATGACCTGAGCCAAAGGCAGAGGCTTTAACCCACTGAGCCACCCAGGCACCCCTCTTTATAACTTTCTTTTTCAAATTTTTATAATGAAGATGTCATGCACTTTTATCCAAAAAAAATACCTTGAAAAGATGCATTTATTTGATCTTAATTTAATAAATTTAATAAAATCAATCAATATTTATTATTTTATGTTTAATTTAAAATCTTGGAAAATATTATATTTCCAGTTATTAATATTACATGACTCCATTTTCTTTTAAATATTGCACATATATTTTTATGTTCTCATGAAATTTGCCCAGCACCATTAACCTCAATATTAGATGATACTTACACAACTACTGAAAACAAAAAGTGAAGGTAGTATCCTTGCATCTAGGATTTCTCACAGTTAAAATAGATATAAAAATACTTATTCCAAACTCCCTTCTTACCTATTTTCTATGCATGTATGCATGTACTAGCTATCTGTCTACCCACCTATCTACCTATTTATCTATCATCAATTTTTTTCATGTATTTTTCTAGTCAAAGCATTTTCAACCTCTAATTATGACCTATAATGGTCTTATCCCTTGTGTTTATCACCCACTGGCTTCCAAATTCCCATTGCAATGAAAATAAAGATGGACAGTAGCAAAAGTTTCATGATGTCACTGAAAACCAGAGAAGACACTAAAGAGTTTTCATTAATCTGAAAAAGAGCAGATTGGATTATCCTAGTGAGGAGATTAGCAGAAGCCACATACTACACAGGCATCTGAGACAGTTAGAACATAGAAAAAAAAAATATTTCTGTCCAGCAGAGAAGTCATAGAGTTGGCCCATGGGTTAAGAAGGCCATTTTTGTTTCTATTTCCATTTTAAATATACTAGTTCTTCACTGAATAATTCCTCAAATTATTTTGGGAATTTAAGTGGGTATAAATTATAAAGCAGCCTATCAAAAACTGCTATCTGTGAATGTGGCCCATGAGATACGAAACGATATGCCGCGAAAGAGTTCTGTGGCTAAATTTCAAACATACTGGAGTAGAAAACAAACTTGGACCAATTTCTCTGCTACTCGACTATTAGAGACTCTATACATTTAAGAGTTTGACAGAGTTGATATATGGCAGACCCTGAATCTCCTAGATCACAGAACTCTTTTGTTGTTGCTGTTTTATTTTGATAATGTTAGAAATGATAAATTACGAAATATTTCAAACACAAAGAAAAGTATAGGAAATAATAGATTTAACAAACTTTGACAGTTTCCCGTATTTGCTTTGGATCTTTAACTTTTTGGCTTTTTGAAGAAATAAAAATACTCAGTTACAGTTGAAGCCCCCATCATCATCTCAATGCAATTATCTTCACTTCCTCACTAGTGAGTGAGTGAGTTTAAGCATAACCTCAAACTGGTACAGAACCCTTTGTATTTCACACATTAATTTCTCCTTTGTTCTTCAGAAGACAGTTTGGAAACAGTTTTGAATAACGAAATGGAACAACTCTTTGATGCTAAAATGGTAACATTGAATCTATTTAATTTTTACTAATTACCCTTATACCCTGTGGTTTTCCTAGATTCTCTTATTACCCCTGGCATTTTGGTAGATTTTTTAGGACTTTCTATGGCGGTGCACTTGCCTTGCATTTTCCCAAAAGGTAGCCAACCAGACCCATATACATCACCCACGTACACAAGGCTTGAAGGCATTCCTCTCCCTCAAAGGAGGATTTGTTTGGGAAACAGACTTACATAAAGGCAGAAGCAATCCTAAACAACAGCAACACAGTCTTTAATTCATCAATATTAATAGATAATTAAAGATGAATTGGTAATCAAGGACTACCAAACACAGAACTGAAGGACTGAGATGACCTGACCAAACTAACTCTAGAAGAAAGAAAAAAATCAGCAAAATTAGGGGAATATTAAGAAGTTAAAATTAGTATTCTCAGAGAAATTTGAGAATATAATCTCTTGCTGAGAAGAATAGGCTATCAAAAAAAAGGAATCAAGAACAATAGAGATTCTTGGTAATTGGAGGCATCAAAATAAAAATATCAATAGAACATTTGCTGAAAAGAAGTAGAAGTTAGTATTTTGGTTACCTTTCCAAAAAAGTACTTTACCAGAAGAGGCACAAGTGAAAATTCTCACATGTGAGAACTGATATGTGTGACAGTCACACAAATATATATAAATGAAAGAAACTCAGCATTCTGTACTTTAGATTTGTGCCAATACAGTAGAGCAAAAGAGCGAAGGAAAACTCAAGACAAAATTCAGGAGATGTGGAATAATTTAGGGAGTCCCAGCATCAGTCTCAAAAGAGGGGGCAGGAAATGGAAGAGAGAAAATAATACAAAAAAAAATGATATAAGAAACTTGACCAAGAGTCATCAGGCTCGGGGCGCCTGGGTGGCTCACTGGATTAAAGCCTTGGCCTTCGGCTCAGGTCATGATCTCAGGGTTCTGGAATTAAGCCCCACATCGGGCTCTGCTCAGCAGGGAGCCTGCTTCCCCCTCCTCTCTGCCTACTTGTCATCTCTCTCTCTCTCTCTGTCAAATAAATAAATAAAATCTTCAAGAAAAAAAAAGAGTCATCAGGCTGACAAAAGAGGTTTGAAAGAGGTTTAATTAAAAAGATTATTCTAGTGAAAATTTAGAACTCCAATAATAAAGACAAGGTTCTGAAAAAAATCTATATATTAGTCCCATAATCTATGTAATAAACTGGAGACAATTTGAAATTTATTTTGTTAATATCTCTCTTTTAAAGGCCGAATGGGTCACACTGCAAACTCCCACAGGGTAAGAAATATCTTCTCTCTTCTTTCTTAGATGAATATGGAACTTTCTCTCTTAGATGAATATGAAACATTTTTTTAGGTGCTTCCTATGGCTGCCTCGCTTAATGTGCAATTTTTAATAATATTAAATATCACTGACTCTGACACTAATTCTTCCATAATTAGGTTTAGAAATTGGCATTACATTACACTAATATCAAGAACCCATAGGATGGAATTAACAAGTATTATTCCCTACTATATTCTTAAAGACTATGTTTTAAAAGCTCTCTTCACTTAGGTAACAGTAAGAAGGCAGCTAAGTGTCTCTTGTCCCTCTTGCTGCCAAAAATGCATATGTAAAACTAAAGTTATATTCCATAGTGGCTCTCAACCACAGTGTATAAAAGAATCATCCATGTAACTTAAAAACAAAATACAGCTTCCAGGGCCTACCCAAGCAATGCTGAAACAAACTTTTAGGGGGAGGGCCTAAGCTTGTCTACTTTTAAAAAGCATAAATTTTTGATGTGAACCTCCTTTTAAGAACCATTTTAAAGCAACAAATGCACTAAAGTGAAAACATCTGATGAATACATACAACTTAGTGACCAGGTTTTATTACATAATAAGAGAAAACAAATTCAATTAAAGGTGTATAAAACTTTTTGGGTTTTGTTTTATTTTGAAGAATAGGAATGTAAAATATCAAAGTTTAAAATCTCCCTTTTAAAACTGAAAGGATAAACATAAATTCCACTCAAGAAAAGCACCACACACACGTATATATATATATTACATTGCACACACACACACACATACACACACACACGTAATATTGCTCAGCCATCTAAAAGAATGAAATCTTGCCATTTGCAAGGATGATGTGGATGGAGCTAGAGGGGAGCATGCTAAGCGAAATAAGTCAGTAAGAGAAAGACAAATACCATATGATTTCACTCATATGTGGAATTTAAGAAACAACGCAGATGAACATAGGGAAAGGGATGGAAAAATAATATAAGATAAAAACAGAGAGAGAGGCAAACCATAAGAGATTCAACTACAGGAAACAAACTGAGGGTTGCTGGAAGGGAGGTGGGTGGGGGGATGGGGTAACTGGGTAATGGGCATTAAGGAGGGCATGTGACGTGATGAGCACTGGGTGCTACATAAGACTGAGGAATCACTAAATTCTACCCCTGAAACTAATAATACACTATGTGTTAACTAAGTTGAATTTAAATAAAAAATTTAGAAAAAAGAAAAGCACCACATATTTTGAACTCTGAATCTGTTCTGCTCACTTAAAGAAAGGAAGAGAAGGAAGAGAAGGAAGAGAAGGAAGAGAAGGAAGGGAAGGAAGGGAA
>CM053605.1:55937659-55956890 GCA_028646535.1 Procyon lotor | reverse complement strand
TTTTTTTTCTTTTTTAAATTGAATTGGTATTTCTGAACAAGCCCAGAAAGAAATGAATTCTTCCACTTGGTTCACCTTCTGAGAAACATTAAATATCATTAACGGAGTCTGTGAACAGATCATAAGAATAATCCCCTCCTTCAAGCAAGAAATATCGCAGGTAGTCTCTCTAGAGTTTTAGGGACTCTGGATGCTTGCTATGACTCAGAATAGACTATTATTCTGTCTTCTTGGAGTCAAATATCAGGAGCAGCCTCCAGGAAGCTGCTTTGGTGGATTCCTTTAGTCCTCAGGGTCCTATGAAGCCTTTCAAATAGGGATAACCCCTGAGAGTGAGACTGGGGTGAGTTCCCTTACATACTTGGAAATCAAATTGGAAATCTCCCAGAAATCACTTACTGAACCCCAAAACCAATGCTTCACTAAAGGACTGAAAGGAGAAAATGTGGGCTGTGCCCATTATCTTATGCTGGCAAAGGTCCCAGTGGCCTCTATTACCTCTTGGCCCCATGGCAGTTACCTAATACTGGAACACTAAATTGCAGTTCCCAATTGATTTATTAATGTCAGAGTGTCAACTCTATTGTGATTCAGATAGGATATGTATGTATTATATCCATATAATTTTGTAATATGAATTATGCTTTGGTAATGATTATTATTAACATGCTTTGTCTTAATATGAAATCTACATTTAAAGAATGGAATTAATTATTCTCTTAAAAACATTTCCCATAGGGGCACCTGGGTGGCTTAGTTGGTTAAGCATCTGTCTTCAGCTCAGGTCATGATCTTGAGATTACTTGGTGGGCAGTCTGCTTCTCCTCCCTCTGCCCCTTCCCCAACTCATGTTTCCTCCCTCTCAAATAAATAAATAAAAATCGTAAAAATAATAAATAAAAATATTTCTCAGAGAATTCTTTCAGCAGATTTTATTTGACAACTTTCAACATTTCTTGTAGAAAGCAAGTAATATTTGAATTTCTTGTTTAACTGTGACTAGAGGGATTAAGATAGGATACTTCCATATATCAAGGAGGAGAGTAATCATACATTCATGACTCCATAATAATCTCAGACTCTGTTTTATATTCTGTCACTGAGTCTCTTACCTACAGATAACTTGAAGTCTATGTATATAAAATTAAAGTTGGTCCAAAAAACCATTTTTAAGATCTTCCAAAATCTGAATCAAATTAGGTCAGATCTAAATTATTTAAGACAGTGGACCAATGTAAAAATAAGTAAAATATAATGTTTTATTGATGTTGACTATTGTCAAATGAAAAACTGCTTTGAAAATATCACTTCTCTGGAAACAGATAGCAGTATTTTCCCACAGGTAAAATATTGGCTGGAATACATTAATTTTTTTTTTTTAGAGTTCTTATTCTTTTCCCCAAATACTTTATTTGTTCAGTGATACAAAATTCATTGTTTATGTACCACACCTAGTGCTCCATGCAATACGTGCCCTCCTTAGTACCCACCACCAGGCTTGCCCAACCCCCCACCTCCCCTCCAAAACCCTCAGTCTGTTGCTCAGAATCCACAGTCTCTCATGGTTCATCTACATTAATTTTTAAAGTATTCTCAAGGCACCATAGAATGTATACATGAGCATTTTCAAAAGCATTATAAAATGAATCACAGCTAATATCAGTAGTGATAACTCGTGTTGATAATATGTTCCTTTTTTTTAGAGGTTTTATTTATTTATTGAGAGAGAGAGAGCACGTGCAGGCATGTGTTTGTATGTGTGTGTGTGTGTGTATGTGTGCCCCCAAGTGTGGGGGGGAAGGGGAGGGACTGACGGACAGTGAGAGAGGAAATCCAAAGCAGACTCTGGGCTGAGCAGGAAGCATCATGACCTGAGCCAAAATCAAGACTGGGATGCTTAACCAACGAAGCCGCTCAGGTGCCCCAATAACATGTTCCCTTGATACAATGAGAACGGTACTCTCTTTGCGTAGTCCTTCCCTCCCAAACTCATAATTTTGATCTAATCATGAAAATAAAAGTCAGAGAAATCTCAATTCAGGGACATTCTACAAAATACCTTGTCCAATGTTCCTTCAAATTGTCAAGGTCATCAAAAACAAGGGAAGTCTGAGAAACTGCCTTAGCCTAGTGATGCCTGAGGAGACAATGATGGTTAAATGTAATGTGCTATCCTGGATGTAATCTTAGAGGAGAAAAAAAGACAGTGGGGGAAAAACTGAGGAAATCTGAATCAAGTAAGGACATCAGTTAATAGTAATATATCATTATGGTTTCATTACTTGTGACAAATGTACCATACTAATGTAAAGTGTTAATAACAGGGGAACTGGGTAGGGACTCCTTGAGAACTTTCCATACTGTCTTGCACCATTTTTCCATAAATCTATTTTAAGATAAAAAGCGTATGTAAAAAAAGAAATTACAGATGTAGAATTACGCTAATATTAGGTAAAGTTAACAGTGTTCCAGAAAATTTGATTGATTAAATAAATATATTGCCATTATCTATAATGTAACTATGTGATAACAGCCTAATTAAAATGGGTTATAATATATAAGAATAATATTTTATACCACATCAAATAACATCACTTTGATCAATAAGATATCCATTAGAAATGCTAACCAACTTTTTAAAGTTATTATGCTTGGGAGGATAATTTTCTATAAACGTACTCTCTTGGGTAAAAAATGAGCTTACAACCTATAAACATAGAAATAGACTGGAGTCATAATGTCTGAGTCCTAATTATACTTGAGAGCCATTATGACTAAGTAGGCCAAAAGATATATCTGCAAGGGGCTCTGTGTGCGTTCCCTTTTAGAAAAATGGTAATTTAACTTACTTGGTAGTGTTAAGCACACTATTTTTTAAGTTGTTAAATTAAGACTTTATTATATATGGATCTTAATGATTCTGTTAAGATACAAAAGGCTCTCTTGATTTCTGTGTTACTTTAGGAACTGTGGGGTAACAGTGAGATGAAAGAAACCCATTTGACTCAGAAATCCTCCTTTTACTCATATGTGAACACTTGATAATATGACCAAAACAAAGCAACAGACAACTCTACTCTGGCTGTCAGGGGTACATGTAACCATTCCTAATAACTACAAAGGTCTCTTTGGCCACCATATCAGTTTAAAAACTTCTATTTGTTCAGTGACATCCCCTTCACAGTGTTCCCATTCTTAAAATCTAAAATCCCACGATGAAAAAGAAAGACATCATCAGGAAAGATGGAAGAGGCAATGTTTACTTCCAGTATAAACTGTTAGGCTCTATGCTCTCTTCCATGAGAACTGAAAACTTCCAGATGAGTCTTTCCAGCCTCAGTGCAGGAGAGGAATATCAAGATCATATAAATCCTCTATGTCAACAACAAGGAAGAGAAAACTGACACATCTGAAGATAAGCAGAAGTGTGCTTTGGTTATCCAGTGTCTCTGCTATTTACAGAAGAAAATGAACACTGCAAGAAGACTAAATCTGGAGAATACAGGGAAAAGATAATAATTAAACCAGGTCTGAGTCCACTCCTATCTGCTCCCTATATTGTAATTAAAAAAATCTCAATAGTTTTTCATTTTACTGATATTTGAATATCTGACAGCATCACCAGAAGAAAGCAGAGACAGATATCCCTTGACTGTAAGGAATACAGTTGACAATCTGGTTCTATCCTTGGCAGGATGACCCTAGCATTTATGTTGCAAACCAAGATTTTTTTTGTCAAGAATAAATGCCATATTACATCAGACCCCGAGACAACAGGCATGAACTGGGACTGTTCTGGGCAAGCCTAGATATACACTCATCTTATTTTGAGAGGCCCTAGGAGAACCTACTGAATAGGACCTAAGACCCTGGCTTTGCTTTATAATGCTTCTTTTTACGGGAACATATGTAACTAACTGTTTTGTTCATTATTCTTTATCAAAGTATTCCACAGTTACTATTTGATTTTCTGAAAGAAACATTCTATGGCTCACAAAAGTACTAAAATAAACATGGGCAGAACTTAAATCTTAAATTCTTAGGATTTGGGGTGCCTGGGTGATGCAGTCCATTAAGCGTCTGACTCTTGATTTCAGCTCAGGTCATGATCTTGGGGTCCTGGGATTGAGCCCCATGTTGGGCTCTGCACTCAGTGGAGAGTTTGCCAAAGATTCTCTCTCCCTCTCCCTCTGCCTCCCCCACCATGTACACACATGTGCGCTCTTTCTCTCTCTCTCTCTCTCAGATAAATAAATAAATCTTAGAAAAAATTCTTAGGATTTAATCATAATGACATCACTACCATTTGGAAATCCTGTACCTTGACTGGCATCCTAGTGAGCTGCAGAGCCTGGAACCTCAACTGAAGATTCCTAACTTTAGGCTAAAGGCTGCAAGCATCATGAATCATATGCAAATACTGCTTGGCATTGCATTTAATCTGCAATAAAAAAGCTGTGAAACTCCATAACTGATTTTTTTAATCTGTTGTCTCGAAATCTGGTCAAAATAAATACATTTTAGCTGTGATTTTGGCAAACCCTCCAACACTTCATGAGTATCAGTTTATCATTTGAGAAAACTGTATAAATTTTCAAATTGCTCACGGTTCTACCTCTAATGTTTTACCTGACCCTTTGCCCAGTCTAGGTGCAGTAAGACTAACGATTTTAATCCACGATACTCAGAGATTTAAGTGATAGCCATATTATTTGCTCTGTTACCTGAAATTTAAAAATGAACCAAAATTTTTACATGTAAGTGGGCAGTAAGGAGACTAAATTAAGATAGCCTTTACAAATCTACATACAATCCTCTATTTCCTCAATATATTATCTCCATTTGCTCTTAACTTTATAGCTTCTTACAATGTCATCAGAAGTAAACAGGAAAATATAATACAATCTTATCAATGAAGTGCCTGTCTTCATGATGGATATACCCTGTTCATTTCACTAGAAAGCTAGTTTGAACCAGGGTAACTCTCCCCAAGCCCCCAGACCCTGCTAACCCAGTTACTCCTCATAGTATTAAGGAGCTTTCTCCTGACAAGGTGGTCCTGGTGCATTTATCTGTCACCATAAAACTATAGCCCATAAACAGACAGCTTGACTTAACTGTTAGAATTAGATGTTTCTGGGAACTTCTAAAATTATAAGATCCTTGGGGCGCCTGAGTGGCTCAGAGGGTTAAGCCTCTGCCTTTGGCTCGGGTCATGATCTCAGGGTCCTGGGATCAAGCCCCATATCGGGCTCTCTGCTCGACAGGGAGCCTGCTTCCCCCTCTCTCTGCCTGCCTCTGTGCCTGCTCATGATCTCTCTCTCTCTCTTTGTCAAATAAATAAATAAAATCTTAAAAAAAAAAAATTATAAGATCCTTGAGAGCAGAGTGTCCTTAGCTTGTAATTGTGCTTTCAGAAAAGAAAGTAGAGGGGCGCCTGGGTGGCTCAGTCGTTAAGCGTCTGCCTTCGGCTCAGGTCATGATCCCAGGGTCCTGGGATCGAGCCCCACATCGGGCTCCCTGCTTGGCAAGAAGCCTGCTTCTCCCACTACCATTCCCTCTGCTTGTGTTCCCTCTCTTGCTGTGTTTCTCTCTGTCAAATAAATGAAATCTTTAAAAAAAAAAAAGAAAGAAAAGAAAGTAGATCTGCCACTTGATGATATGACAATATGATAATATTCTGATAATAATATATTACATATATTATTCTAATGATATTCTGACAATCCAGAATACTAAAGGGAGTAAAAATATTCTTCTAGAGTGAGGGAGCTCTATGTTTTCAGCCCAGTGCTGCTCACATGGTTTGTATGGAGCATTCATTGGACTGTATGTTTAGGATATATGTATTTTTATGTAAGTATTGTACTTCATGAAAAGTTTAAAAAGATGAATGTGAAATTTAAAAAACATTTTGCAGAAAAGGTAAACTGAGAGAATTCATCACTGCACTAAATATACAATAAAGAAACTTTTTTTTTTTATAAAGAAACTTTTTAAGCAGAAGGAAAAGATCTTAAGAACAGAAGGGAAGCGCAGAAAGAAATGAACATCAGAATAGGTATGTCTGTGTATATTAAAAAAATTTACTCGACAAAAGAGAACAAGGACTACACAAAGCACTAATGACATCTTATGGTTTTAAAACTATGTACAATAAAATGCATAAATGAATTCCAGCTTGTATGTTTTCTTAAATTCATCAATTTTGTATGTACAAACTAGATTTCCTTTTTAATCTTATTGATTTTCAATTATTTCAGTCTACCACATGTGAGAGGCTTTATTAAGAAGTAATTGTTCTCAGATTTTTTTTTAAAAAGTAGATGGAATTTTTCTCTTCATGCAGAAAATACCGTCCATGAAGATCCTTAGAGTATACTGTCGTAAAATATTACTTTTTTTTCAAAGTAGTCTTATTTTGAAAGACCCTTCACTAACTGAAAATTAGAGAATACATTTTAAATGACCAACCATCAGTTGAATTATCTGCAGTATTATTAAGTGTATTAAATTTATTTTTAAATGCCATCATAATAACTGCCAGCAGAATCAATGGAATATGCTTGGAAAGTTTTCCTTATTAAGCTACAAAAGACTAAAGCAAGAAGACCTAAATATTATCGCTTTTTAATTCTAATTACTAAATCAAAATGAAGATAACCCTGATTTTCAGGTCACCGCTCAGTAAGATGTACAAAAAATGATTGCTACATGTGGGAAATCATGTGATGCTAACATTCCTTTAATATGTTCATTCCACTTTATAAACTCTTCAACAAATATTTTTAAAATTATTACTAAGTGCCAGACACAATATCAGGTACTGGGGACACAAATTAGGTAGCCTTGGTTCTTGTTCTCTGGGACCTCTGGTCCATTGGGAAATATGGGCAAGTAAACAATTGCAATCCCCCATCATACAAAAGTAAGGAGAATATACAGGAAAGGCACCAGAGCTGGGCTTCGGGAGGAAGACTTAGGTCAGAGAGAGGGAAGATGAGTAGAAGTCAGCTGATCTGTACTATGACTCACATCCTTGATAAATCCTCTCCTTTGACACTCTTCATTCATAAGATTTAGTAAGTGCCTGCTGTGGTCCAGAAGGTGTCTTTGTCATTTTCCAGGTTTGCCCCACCTTCTTTTCTCCACCACACTCAGCTTTTCTGACAATAAAAAATTATCTTTGACTTTGTACTTCCACGGAATTTAAAATGTATAACTTCATAAACTTTTTGGACTCTTCCTACATTTATCTAAACTAGTCTAATTTAAAATTTAAAAAGTTTGGGGGCGCCTGGGTGGCTCAGTTGTTGGACGTCGACCTCCAGGCTCCGGTCGTGATCCCGGGGTCCTGGGATCCAGCCCCGGATCGGGCTCTCCGCTCGGCGAGGAGCCTGCTTCTCCCTCTCATTCCCTCTGCTTGTGTTCCCTCTCTCGCTGTGTTTCTCTCTGTCAAAGAAATAAAATCTTAAAAAAAAAAAAAAAGTTTGCAAAAGCTTGTAAAGAGTAAATCATGATTTAGCTACATTGTAGATATCAGCCAAATTTCCTGCATTCTATAGATTTTTTTTTTTAACTTCAGGTTTGGAGTTAAACTCCCCAATTTTCATCATTGGCCATACAAGTCCTATCTCTATTATTATTTTTCCTCCATCAGCCCTATAGCCCATTCCTTGCCACTCTAGCCCCTTCCCATTCTCATCCTTCGGCAACCATCCTAACATGTTTACTGTGTATCTTTGTATTATGTTCTCTTAAAATTTGAACATTGTATTATGTATTATGTTCTCAAAAAATTGAACATTACCTTGGAGGCTGTATCTTAAATTTACATAAATTTCATATCGTATGACTCATTTTGTTTATTTTTTATAACCAAGCACTATGGTTTTAAATATCCATCCAATTTACTATAAATACTTTGAGTTTGTATTTCTAACTACTGTGTTATATTCCAGTGTATATTATCAGACATGTTACCTATTTGCTCTTAGAACGCCTGGGTGCCATCTAGGCGTTGGCGCACCCCCTCCCACAACCCAGAGACAGATCCAGGTTTTATGGGCCTGTAGCTTACACAATTTTTTACCAGGGGAGATTGAGAATGAAACGCATATTACTAATAAAAATTAGGTACAAAAATGAATATTTAAAGCGAGTTCAGAAATTAAATGGATTTCCATTTTTAAAAAACTAACCAATATAAAAAACACCACAAGTTCCAAAACTTAATTAACTCCCTAGCACACTTAATCCTGTTTCTCCATTTACGGCTTCATTCTGATCATCTCTTCATAGGGCAATGGTTTTGTAATAGAGGGAACAGAGGCGATCTTAGCTTTCCTTTGGCATAACCAGTTGAAATATAGGCGTGTGTGTGTGTGTGTGTGTGTGTGTGTGTTTATTACTGATAGTTGAGCAAATTTCTTTGAGCTCTACAACTCATTATTGGTAATAGCATATAAATTTTTAAAATTACTGTCACATTTGGTCCTATTAAGTTCCTTTCATAGATGAGCTGTAAGACAACAAAGCATTTCCAAAATCCTTGTTCAATGACTAATCTTACTCTGAATTGACAATACCTTAACCACTTTGTCATCAATGTCCTCTAAATAGCAATGTATGATGAGTTTTATCTTATCTCACGCATTGGGTATTTTATGGCAAACCAGCATAAAATTTAATCTTTTTTTCCCTCAACATATTTATATGCTTTACTCTTCTTCTTCCACTGAATTACCAAACAATCAAAGAATTTAATACTATAAGAAATACCCCTATTCCTCTTAGTGAAACACTGTTTCTCACTTTTGCTTCTGAGATAATAAAACATTTTGTTAAATTTCGTTACTCAACATTAATTTGATTTCCTCGCTTCTTATGATTTTTTATATTCCACTGATCTTGTTCTGAATTTTCTCAGTATTTTAATACAAAAAGCTAAAGATGACAAAGAAAGTACTTTTCATATGTGTAACATACATAAATATTTTATATGTTCAGTAATTTGCATATTTAAGCCAACATACTCATACACTTTCCAAATTGTGGTTAAACTGTCATTTTTGGCTTTCTCATGTTCCGGGTTACAGTCTTATACCTCACTTGTATTTGTTTTTTCTCAAATCTTTAAAGGCATAATTTATAATTTCATTGTGTGTAGCTTGGAAAGCTTTATAATAGGCAGACTACCTAGAAAATTCCAAGTTTGGCATTTGTGTTTAAAGTATGCCATCTATAAAATGCAACAAGAAAAAAAAAATGCAAGTGTTGAAGAATACCAAAGTAACCACAGTTTCAAGTACTGGGAAGACAGTTTTTCTCCTCCAGTAAGACTAAAGGAAGACCTGTACATGGCACCTGTTCTATGTACTTCGTGTTTTTCTAAGAATGTGCATGATAAATTACATGGAAGTGACTGCAAACCAAATAATTGCATCCCATTGAGACCCCATTAATAGTATCTCCAACTAACTCTAGTTTGCTGCAAACCAGATATGCCCAGGGCTACTCTAACACTACTTGATAAGAGGGAAATTATGGTAATAGTCTTAACTATGTTTAATAGTTTAACAGTCTTAAACGATGGGAATAGTCTTAACCTTACTTCTGTAAATCTTACCAAAATAGATAACCATATGAACATATTACTAAGTCTCCTCCTTCTTCAGTAAACTCACTTGTCACCAGCACAAAATAACACTGTCACGAGCAACTTTGTATGTGTCACTTTAGGGAGCTATGTAAGAATTATTGGGAAATTGTTACCTGGGAGGTAACTGCCGGGTCCTAGGATATATATACATATATATATGTAATTGAACTAAACAGTGCCATGTTCTTCTCTAGAATGAGCTTACTCTTCTACTCTCCCACCAGAGTACATGAAAGTTCTTTATCTCTACATCCTCACCAATGATTCTCTTGTACTTTTACAATATTGTCTTCCCAAGAAGGGTTTGTCTCAAAATTTTTCCAACTTTTACCAGACTAGGAGGTGAAAACCCACCTGTTTTTATTGAGCTAGCACTGCTCTGGTCTACAGTGAATGTTGAGCACTATTTGTATGCCTATTCACTCTCTGGGTTTCTTCTCATGTAAATTCTTTGTTCTTATCCTTTTTCTAATTTTTCTACTGTGATTTTCATCTTTTATTGGTTGATTAGTAGGTGTTCCTTGGTATATTAGGTTTTAATATCCCAGTTTCAGAATTTCAAATACCTTCTATTCCGTCATTAACTTCTTAGTAGTATCTTTTCTTTATTGAACAGGTACTCTGAAAGTATTGCTTAAGGTAGCCTTCTTCACCTCTCCTCCCACAAAATATTTCTTAGTGCATGTTGAGACAGGTCCTCTCTTTTTCTTTTAAGGTCAACTTATCTATAAATGACCGTTCATTCTCCCTTTTTATCTATTTCTGCAAAAAGCTAACTGAAACTTATAGAATAGTTTATGAAGGATTTCTGTATTTACAATATTGTCTTCCCATCCAAAAGCACAGAATGACTAAGGAGGTAGATACATTAATTCCTATTATTAGGCAGATCCTATTAATTCCTAGATACATTAATCTATACACTTTATAGCTTTATGTTACTATTATAAATGATGTCCTATTTTTAAAAACATATACATTCTAGTGGGTAATTGCTACTGATGTGACTTTGTATCCGGCAATCTTTAATTTTCCTGCCAATTTTATTTTCTGAATAGATGATCATATCTTCTAGAAATAAAAACACACTTTTTTCCCCTTTCTTTTTCTTTCCTTGGAGCACCAGTAAAGAGAATGAGTAATTGCTTTACTAATCTAACTATACTAATCTAACTTTAATCTAAGGTGAACTATATTTCCTTTACATTCCTGCTACTAGTGGGTAAGGCCACATCTCCTAAGCGGATCCAAATGGATTCACTGGCCCTTTACCTTGACGCTGAAATGATACAAAGTATTGTATCAGATACTGGGTAAGATCTGGGAATTCAATGACAAAAAATCCAAAATACTATGTCCTCAATTTTACTGCTTCTTTTTAATATAATCTACTTTTTAGTGCACTACCTTTGTACTCCTCTTATATCCTCATAATATACTATTTTATAGTTAACTTATGAAATTAGAGAATAGGTTTATTTGGGTCTAAATCACTTGGGCTCTGTAAACTATAGAATCACAACTTCACAAGTTAGAAAAGCACCATAAATTACCTATTACCTAGGTGGGGAGGGGCTATCTACTATCACTAGATGGCACTTCTATTCAAATATAAGATGACACTACTTGAAAATTATACTACTTGAAGTAAAAATGCCTTCTTTTGCTTTAAGCATCTATGGTGTATTGATTCTAAATATTCATTCAATGTCTGATTGTACAAACTGACCAATATTAATTTGCTTCATTTTTTTAATCCAAAAGCAAATTATAGATGTATGTGTACGTGTATATGTACATATGACTACACATACACACACACACATTTTTCCTGTCCAACATCCAATTTTCCTTCTTATCTGGGGTGAATGAATATTTCCCACTGTGAGCAGTGTTGGGACTGAAGCCCTGTCTCCTATTATGGAAATCTAAGGTGAACTATATTTCCTTTACATTCCTGCTAGTGGGTAAGGCCAAATCTCCTAAGCGGATCCAAATGGATTCACTGGCCCTTTACCTTGACCCTGAAATGAATGAAGCCAAGATGAAGGAAGGGCTGGTTGGAATTCCTTTGTGTAGCTATGGCAGAATTTAATTGTGGCAGAATGGTCCAGTATTCCTTGCCATGTGTATTTGCCAACAGCCTCCAATCCTCCCTTTGGTCTGCTCATTTTCCCTTTTAGCTCATCCAGCTCTCAAAGCCTTCCGATAACTCTGAAGACCCTGTGCCTTCCAATAAGTATTTCTTTGGCATGAGACAGCCAATATTTGTTCTTTCTGCTTTCAGCCAATATTCTTGTTTAATATGGGGAAATTACTTTTGACTCACTGTGTAGAAACTAGGTTATGACACAAACAAACTAATTTTAGACAGGGCAGTTTTGCTAAGTGATTAAAGTATTCCTTCTGAATTATCTGAAAAATAATTATATGAGCTCAAAAGTAGCATTTCAAAAGAAAAATAATGTAGTCTATAAATGTAGAAGCCATTTCATGTATCTGCTTAGTTTATAAAAGATAGGATTATCTTGCTTATAATTGCTAAAGTGTTTCTGCAAAATCAGTAGTCCAAAACTTCTATTATTCAATTTAAATTCAGTCTTTTATACTCATTTTAAATATACTGCTCTTTTATCTTTTCCACTATTATTCTCAGCATTTGAAAATGGAATCATGGACATGTAGATGCAACAAACTCAAGACCATTCTCAAACCTGACAGGACCACAGTTCTTCAATGAGCAGTACAAGGGTTGTCGACTGACTAGAATAAAGCAAAAAATTCTGATATTTTAAAATCTTCAAAATCAAATTTTCTTTTTAAATTACATTTTTAATTCATTTCATTAAAAATATTTGTAGTTTCTCACCCTTCAGAAAGTTGGGAACAGAAAGGAATTTTATTATGAGAAAGAGAAATGCTAATGATAAAGTAATTAAAATAACAACCATAAGAATGCTATATTATTTGATCTTGTCCTAAGCTAGAGGTTCCTAATAGGGCAACTCTTCCCTACCTCCCTCCCCTTGGGTTGGCTTCCTAGACTTAGCAAAAAAAACAAAAACAAAAACAAAAAACCCACAACATTCAGTTAATTTAAGTTATTGTTAGTTGCCTGTGCACACTTTGGGATAAATAAAAAATATGCATCTAATGTACTTATTCCAAAAATGTATTCATTGTTTATCTGAAATAAGTTATCAGTATCTAAGTTATAAACATATTTTCTGAATATTTCCTTAATGATTTGGCTTTCATGAACAGCCCCTCCTTTTGCAGAATTTGCTTATAAAATTTCTTGCAATTAAAGTTTATGTTCTATTTACCTTGTAACATATCTTCCATAGTAATCACATCAACTTATTTCATGCTTTGAACATTCATTAATGAGAAAAAATGTTCAACATTAGCTTTATGAGCTGGGACACTGAACACATATGGACATGTCAACAACTCTAAGACATGTGAGTTTTTTGAAGCACATAAGCACTATCTTTCATGACATAACTTATTTTTGTATTCTTGAGAATCAAATTGTATCTCTCAGACTAAGACTTTTTAAAATGTTCACTAATAGAACATTGTTTTTAAGTTTTTATTCTCCTCTTGACTACATATGATGATTCTACTTACTCTCATTCTGTAAGATTATTTAGCAACATCCATATACAAGAATCAAACTCTTCAAGGGATGAAATCCATTTCAAAATATAGTCATGACAATTGCCATTAAATTATTCTCTTCAAGATGGATTTTCCCCCTACTTATTCCTAGGTAATATTATCTCTTTTAAAAACAGCCTCGGTATTTAAGGGGTAACATTTTTCACTAATTTTCTCTTTCATACATTCAACAAGTTCTTTTAAGCAATGGAATACTCAATAAATTCTCTTCTCTTCTTTCAAGCTACATAATCTTATTGCTAAAAAGATAATGAAAACTGTGAATAAGAAATACATAGGCTTCAGGGTGCCTGGGTGGCTCCGTGGGTTAAAGCCTCTGCCTTCAGCTCAGGTCATGATCTCAGGGTCCTGGGATCGAGCCCCACATTGGGCTCTGCTCAGCAGGGAGCCTGCTTCCCCCTCTCTCTCTGCCTGCCTCTCTGCCTACTTGTGATCTCTTTCCCTCTCTGTCAAATAAATAAATAAAATCTTTAAAAAAAAAAAAAAGAAATACATAGGCTTCACTTAATGGATTTTTAAAAAATTTATTTATTTGATAGAGAGAGAGAGAAAGAGGAAGCACAAGCAGGGTGAGGAGGGGCAGAGGGAGATGAAGAAGCAGACTCCTTGCTGAGTAGGGAGCTCCATGTGGGTCTTGATCCCAGGACTCTGGGATCACGAACTGAGTCAAATGTAGACACTTAACCAACTGAACCACCCAGGGGTTGGCTCTACTAGGTAGCCCCTAGTTACTCTTTTCAATTGCAATCATTCCACTGTCATTGGCTTTTTGGTCCAAGCTTTGGTACTCATATCAGAGCACTGTCTGTAAAGAATACCTGAAAGGGGCTGTAGACCTTGTACGCTGACACTAATTCATTTGAGGAATATTGTCTGACTGTTTCCAGTATTTTATAAGGAACCATGGCCTTGAAAAAGTAAAGTGGAGAGAAAGGGGATTGGAGAAGAAGGTAGATGCAATGACTGAACTGATATAAGCAGGAAGAAGAACAAATCTCTATTTTCTAAAACTTGCCTTTCCCACAGTGCAGAAGGTGGATTTACAGCAGAGGGATCAACTAGCACATCAATGAAACTGATATGACTGAGGGTATGGTATACTGTAGTGTAGAGTATGGTATACTGTAGTGTAGAGGTATGGTATACTGTAGTGTAGAGGTATGGTAGACTGTAGTGTAGAGTATGATAGACTGTAGTGTAGAGTATGGTAGACTGTAGTGTAGAGTATGGTATACTGTAGTGTAGAGTATGGTATACTATAGTGTAGAGGTATGGTATACTGTAGTGTAGAGGTATGGTAGACTGTAGTGTAGAGTATGGTAGACTGTAGTGTAGAGTATGGTAGACTGTAGTGGAGAGGTATGGTCATATTTGAGAGATCATGGAAAGAAAGAATTGACAGTTGATTGTAAGATTACTTTCAGCTATCTGAGTTGATCAAGTAAATGCTCCCACAGTTCCATATGGTAGAAAAATGAGGAGGATAAGGCTTGAACAAGGAAGAAAAACGATGGGTAAGTACTTAGCCATTAAGAATGCAGATGTTACCTTGATCACTTGGTTCATTTGAATTTTTTCAATCTTCTCCACTATCAATTTACTCACTTTACCCTTGCTGTTGTTGAGGGAAGATAGCTTAGACTATGGAAATCCCATTTATCCCCAAACACTTGCATGCTAATTTTAGTATTCATCAGTGGATCTTGTTTGCAATATTTATTACTGTGGTGTTTGCTGACTGGTGATTCTATCTCAGGAGTCTCTGTTAACATGAGCAACATGACTTAGTGATATCATTCACACATTTTTGTGTATTTCCAAGGAAACAGAGCCAGAAAGTTAACTGAAGGTTGAATTATCATGGAGAATGGGAAAGGGTAAAGTTAACCTTTTACCCATGGACACTAGAAGCTTCTTAGTCTACAGAGCAGGTTGTGAAGCACAAACAGATGTATAGGAGGAGAAAGGGAAAAAATGGAGAATAAGAGGTTTCTAAACTGGGTGTCACGGTATAGCTGAGGATTGTTTAATATATTTTGCTGGAAAAAAAAAGTCCTTTCTGCCTCTAGTTCTTCTCTTTAGAAAGCATATCAATTCTTGGAGTCAAGCAGGGTTAGATGTGTACCTTTGGCCCTTTTTTTATTTCCCTGTCTCTCCCCTCAGAGCACTGCATTTATTCCTCCCTCCTACAGCTAACGTGTTTACTTCAGGATCTGTTCTTTTCATTGGAAGCACTCATCACATTTTGAATTATTTGTTTCATGTTTATCTTCTTGACCATGTGGTCAACTCTGCATGGGCAGTGACCAAGTTTATTTTGTCTCCAGTATGTAGCATAGTACCTAGAACATAAGTGTTGATATACATTAACACTATTAAACAAATGAAATAGAATGGTTAAGTTCTAGAGTATTACGTGTATGCTATTCTAAATACATCAAGTGTTTCATGGGCTTCCATGACCCAGTTGTGGAAATACTACATATTCCTTATAGGAAAATGTATTCTGAATTCCTAATGAAAGCCTTATAAATGAACACTTTATAAGTAAACTTCTACAATGCAACCTAATAGCCTATTTCTGACAAGACTTTTCTTTGCTATGAATAAAGCTTAAAATAGAAAAAGTATCCCTCTGTAACCTGTCTTATTTGATGTGATTAACAGATTTTCTGAAATATTAATATTCTAATGTTCTTCTTAATGTTAAAAAAGTAAACTGAAAACACAGCATCACTTAGTTAATAAAGGCCATCATAATATAGCAGAAAAAGTACTATTCTGAACCTTAAAAATACCTATATTTATGCCCTGGCTCTCACTTTGGTTACCTATGAGACCTTGAGCAGATCACTCAGTGTACCCTAGTACCAGTTACCTTACTTGGAAAATGTAAAAGTTAGATGATGATCTTTAATTTCTTTTCTGCTCTAAAAGTGTATTTAAGTAGCTATGACTTTTCTGAACCTGTGATACTATGAGAATTTGTTCAACACATTTTGAATAAATAGCATAGTGTGAGATGATTATTAAATTCTTCAGTATTTGATAATGAGACTACCTTTTGAAACAATAAAAAATAAAAAATAAACTAAACTTAGTCCATTATGTGGAACAAAAGTGGAAATATGTGTGTTCGAATATTCATTCTTGCTTTTCTCTGAGAATCCTGAGTAATCTGCCCAATGGAAAAACTCCATTACCCAGTTTTCCTAACACGTAGGGGTGAGATGACAACTGATAAAAGAAATATGAGAAGTGTTGCACGAAGCTTCCTTGAAGATGCCTGAAAAAGGAGAATTTGAGTCTTTCCTCCTCTTTGTTGCCTTGACTTTGCATACTGGCACTCCAACAATCAATCATCGTGGACTGCAACATGCCCAGACAGACCAGAAGTCAGGAGAAACAGAAGACAAAGACAGAAGAATCTGGGCACTCATCGACTATAGACACACACTACCAGTTCTGCACGTCTACCTTGGGTTTCTATTAAGTGAAAGGATAAAACCTGGAAGTTTAAGTTACTGTGTTCAGTTCTCTAATAATAGCAGCTACATCTAATTCCAAATAAAACTAAAACAATATTCAATAGCTATTAAATTAAGTGATACTAATTTTATTTATATTAAATTAAACTTATTAACTCACAAGATATAGTTGTACTTAGTAGCATCACATACAACAGTAAACATATTTTGTATGCTTCTGTTCTTTTACATATATCAAACTTTAATTTTTACAATTATTCTCACTTTTAAACAAACTGAGGGTTTTGGAGGGGCGGAGGTAGGGGGATGGGTGAGCCTGGTGGTGGGTATTGAGGAGGGCACATATTACATGGAGCACTAGGTGTGGTCCGTGAACAATGAATCTTGGAACACTGAAAAAATTAAATTAAATTAAAAAATATTTTAGAGACACATTGATATCAACTGTGTGTCTGCTATTAATAAATTTTATAAGAATTTAAATTTTGTTAGGACCACTTAATCTTGGTCCAAAATAAGTTATTTTATTTAGTCCATAAATACTTTTTTAATGTAGCTTATTTGTTTACAATATACTGTGCATCTGTAATCCACCACCAATCCAATAATTAAAACATTGTTAAATGTTTTAGAAATTGTTAGATCTCTTTAGAACGTCTATTCTGTCTTTGTACTTCCCCCATTGTTCAGAATTTCTAGACCGTAATTGTTTTGCTATATTATAGTGTTACCAAATATATATTCATGGAAAATTATAGAATGCTTACCATTGGGGTTTTGAACTCTATAAAAACAGTCTTATGCTATAGGTCATCTTTAGAACTTATGCTATAGGTTCATTTTTAGAACTCTTCATTTGGCATTATTTTACTATATGTATTTTATATATATTATGGATTTTACTACATACTTTTTTTACTCTTAGATAAAATTCTGTTTTATGATTTTATCAAATATCTGTTTATATTTTGGTGGATGTAAGATGGATAACTTTCAGTTTTGTGCTATTATATATGGAGCACTTATGAATATTTATGTATATGGCCCCTGTTTCCCAGAGACAATAACTTATACTGGGCATATGTATATGACTAGAATTGCTGGTTTATGTGATATGAAAAAGATCATGGGTTTGGAATTATGCCACGTTGTTTCCAAAGTGGTTGTAACAATTTTAAATTGTAAGAGAAATATATGTTATCCTAATGATCAACAACAAAAAAAATCATCTTAATCAGTGCCTGATAGTTACCACACAGGTTGGTTCTCTCATAAAGCACAGATTTAATGAATTTCAGAGGGCTAGAAAAACAATTCCATAACTGTACTACTTTAACACCATAATTAATATTATTTTTCCAATGAGAAATATAAAGCATAGAGCAACTCCATCTCAGGTACCATTCAAAAGAAGGTCAAGGCACAGGAAAATATTAGTTTTACTTATAATAGAATTTCATGGAATAACACACAAATACAGACATAATATTTAATAAGACTTCAATTACAATGTATAAAGACCTTTGTCCAAACGATCTGTATATAAATGACTAAACTGCAGCAATTCTTCCTAATTGAAGTTTTCCAAGACCAAATGTACTAAAATCTATTTTATAGCCTAGAAATAAAAAGAAAACTTGAATACTTTAAGAAGACTACATTAATTACTATCCACTGAAGCTCAACAATTACTAATCATCTTGATTTAATGTGCAAATCTCAGATGGCAATATTCAGATTCATCCTTCTGAAAGAACAGGGCCAGCAAAGCCAACATTAAAATTTAACCATCAGTCAATTTTAGGATGCAGCAAATATTTAAAAATGCACCTCACTCTAACAGGGCAAAATAATATTTAGTTTTCAAACATATTTCTGCTTTTCCATGAAAAATCTTATTTCATATATATTCTATATCATATATATCCTGTATCGTATACATATGTATCCTGTATTGTATTGTATGAAACCCTATTTCATATATATTCTATATCATATATATCTTATAAATCATATATATCCTGGCTTTATTTGAGGGTTTACTGTTTGGGGGTATGGCATTTTTAAGGTTGGGACAATTAAAATATTGTACTGGGGACAGATGATACTTGTTAAGTTTTCATTTGTAAACCACTCCTTATGAACAAAGTGCAATGCTGGTTAAAATTCTATAGAAGTTCTTTTCACAATTTTTGACCAAGTTCCACACTGCAAACTATATTTTACTTATATCTGAAACAAAATTTCACAAAAAAATATTTATTCTTACTACAAGCGATACTAACGTTCTCTTTTCTAGTCTACCACTAGACTAGCATGTGTGCATGCATTAAATCTACAGGCTATAATTCACTAAAACCCTGTTAAAAATACCACTCTATAGTGACCAGTTTATTTT
>CM053605.1:55873422-55937159 GCA_028646535.1 Procyon lotor | reverse complement strand
GGGAGGGAGGGAGAGAGGGAGGGAGGGAAGAAGGAAGGGATAAAGGGAAAGAAAGAGAGAAAGAAAAGAAAGGAGGGAGGAAGGAGGAATGGGACAAAGAGAGAAAGAAAGAAAAAGAAAAGAAGGGAGAGAGAGGAAGGAAGGGAGGGAGGGAAGAGGAAAGGAAAGGAGAGGAGAGGACAGGAAAGGAGAGGAGGAAGGAAGAAAGGAAAGAAGGAAGGGAGGGAGGGAAGGAGAGAAGGAAGGAGGAAGGAAAGAGGAAAGGAAGGAAGGGTGGGCAAGGAGAGAAAGGGAGGGAGGAAGTGAGGAAGGAAAGAGAGGGAGGGAGGGAGGGAAAGACAAAGAGTGAGAAAGGAAAAGAAAGCAACGGGATAATCCATCTCCTTAATGAAAATGAGTGAAAACAAAACCCCCAAATAATACAAACTGGGAAGAATATAATTTTAGAAATTTTACAATTCATATTGACTGCATCTGACATGGTGTTTCTTCCAAGCTATGCAATTGTCCTATTGATATCAATTATTTAAAAGCAAACTACATGTGCATTTTCACCATTGTTTCTACAACTCCACTACTACTTCTCCCTCAGTTTTACTTTCTCTCTTTCACTCAGTTCTTCCGATTCTTGGGTCTCTAATTTATATTTTATCAGGTTTCTAATGTTTTAGATTCAGGCCTCTAATCACATCATGAAGTTTATTTCTGGATGCGTGAAGGTATGCCAAGAATGTGGGATTGTGTACTTTCTCTATATTTTATTCTTATATCTATAATTCTTCAGATTTTTCACAGATATTAATATGCCAACATACTTTCTAAAAAAGTTATTTCTTCAGGGAACTTTCTTAATCCATAGTACCTTTTTACTAAAAAAAAAAACAAACCTGAAAATATATTTCACATTCATGACTAATAGATATACGTATATAAAGATATGTTTAATTACAATGGTTTTACAATTTTCAGAGCCCTTTCACATACAGTAATGCTCTGATATATAAAATGCAAATATTCTTTTTCTTTTTTTTAAAGTACTAATGCTTACTTCAAGGTTTATAGAGTTTAGTATTTGCCAAGTCATGTTTAAGGAAATATTGGAACTATGACCAGAAGTCAAGGTTTTAAGCTTTGAGTTCAGTGCTTTCCATCACTTCATACTACTTAAGATGGGTCATTTTGATAGTAGGTGATGAAGAATCAGCAACAATAAGCCTAATAATTACTCTTAAAAGAAGGGGAGGGCACCAGTTTAGCTAATATGCCTAAACACATACATGAGTCTTTTTGTTTAAAAACTGTCATAAAGAGATACTGACAGGAGTTCATGGGAATGAACTGGGTCTATCTGTGAATAAATTCTTAGTTCTCAGTTGCTGTGGGAAAAATGAAGGATCCAATTACAAAGTTTGAAAGGTTTCCTATAATTAGTAGCTATTATATTACGTTTGTTTATGACATAACACAGAGGGAAGGAAAAATGGGAGAGGAATTGCTGGTTCATTTCTTCATTATTTCCCTAATTGCTTTTTTTACTAACAGCTTACGTTTCAAGGAAGCCAAGATATAATCATTTCATCAATAACATTAACCTGTCATTTCATTCAGGAAATATGAGGCAAGTTTTCATCTTTAAGAATACTAGGAGATCCTCGTCTCTCTTATATTGTCTTGTAAGCATGCTTACAGAACAGAGTGGTCAATATATGGGAAATGTCTCAGACTTATATTTGTGTGTGTGGCATAAATATCTACCAAAGTAATAATTAATTGAGTAATGACTGTATATACTTCCTAAAAATCTTTCATGAAGATACTGTTTTTGACATTTGAGAAATTACAATGTCTTTCAAACAGAAAAAAGAAAAGCAAACATAAAGTTGCACATGTAGAATATATAATATTACTTTAAAATAATATAGAATTATTGGATTATTTCAGGTTTGTGCAGGAAACACAAGTGATTTAGATAAATGGCAGAACCAATCTATTCAATAAATACCATATAGAGATCTTTATGTTTGGTTACTTTCTGATATAAGTCAATAATGACCCCTCCACAACATGTCGACAGTCAATTCCTGTAGTTTTCCTGTCTTTCCTTAAGATGGTGACAATTATAGGATAATGTTTTCAATATAAGAGAATGTCCCAGACTCATTTCTAGCAAAATAATACTAATAACAACAACCACAATAATAATAAATTGAGCATCTTCCAATACATGAATTGATACTATTACTAAATTTTAAAGAATCTACACGTCAACTATAGAACATTATATACGTTAAAATATATGTCATATAATTTAAAATTTAAAGACAGTAATAAAAAAAAAACTTCCAGCATCCTTCTTACATGTGCATATTCCATCTGGAGACCACAGATTATGCCTTCCACATGTCCAAATCCCAACCTGTTTGACAGGTTCAGCTTAGTTTTCACATCCACCACCCAAACTTCCCTGGAGTACTCTGACAAAGTGTCCTCATCTGTTCTTACCTTCATATTACAAAAATACATTTTTTCACACAGCATTCATCTGGTTTTAAAACTAGCATTCTTTCAATATCAAGATTAATTGTAATATCTTCGTTTAATACCTTTCAAGGTGTTGGAAAATTAACTGTATAGTTTAGTGCAGGTGAAAATTCTTATTCAAATGAAATAATTATAAGACTGATTCCCTTGGTGTGGTGAAAAAAAGAGCACACAAAATTTTTGTCATATCCTCTGCTCGTTTGATGGGAGAAAACCACATATTTGGGATAACCCATTTAGAATTCTAACGGATGTTTTATTTTGGAAAGAAAACAAGAAGACTTTACATATGTAAAAACTAAGTTTTTAAGAAATATTATATATGCCAAAAATTTTTTAGAGAACTGGGAATGTTGGTCTTTCAAAAACGGAGTCTCAATTGACGCAAGATACTTGCCAAATACCTTTGCTGAGAAAGAAAAATAAATAAATAAAATCTTGCTTTTATTTTTTTTTCCCAAGAATTATTCTATACATTTCAAAATTTGTCAGGAGGGAGCCTTTGGTTTGAGGAATACAGCATAGTATTAGGAACCATGAGTCAGACAAGCCTGGGTTGAAATCCAGCTCTAACATAGTCCATTTGTGTGCAATGGACAAGTGCCTTTACATTTCTAAGCCTCAGATTTCTCATCTAAGAAGTGGAGATGACAATAGAGCCCATCCTCGTGTTACAGTGTGCATTACAATAGGTAATGCACATAATACCATCCACTTTAGATAAATACTTTATAACATAAAGTGCCAAGAGGGGTGCTAAACACAAGAAGCACTCGATAAATATGAAATCTCAAAATGCTAAAGGTCAATTCTATGCTTGTGTGAGAGAACAGGCTAGGGTCAAGGCGGATTGTCTTAGCATAGGTCTTTCCATGGAGAAATACTAAGCATTCCTAAAGGGAGTTAATTCATTGCATCAGCTTCAGTAGCATCATATTCCAATCAAGCAAACTAAACTGGCCTGGATAACTGCTTAACTGAAAAATTATTAACCACATTACATCACTTGGAATAAATGAAGCATCGTTAAAACCTTATTTTGATATATTTTTAACTTCATAAAGTTTTTTAGTATCTACTGTTTCCTTTGAACCTGACAACACTTCGTCGCTGAAAAAGATACCATTAACCATCACTTAGAAGTAAACATAAATGTGAAACACGAGAAACCACAAAGTAAAGCCGTTTGGTGAGAAGGCTTCTTAGGAAACTAAGGATTTATAATTTTCACATTAGCTTTGAAAGGAGTCTTCCTAGTCATCCTTCAGAAGAATCATTGAACCTTGCAAGAATATTGTTCTTAGCCAACAAAAACTAGAGAATAAATTTTAAGAAGATATATCTGAGCTGTATAAACCATCATCATACCAGCAATTCACCATTATGTATTAGGTCTTCTGTAAAAGACAAAACACAATTTTCTATTGCTATGATTTTTTTTTCCACTGCATATAACATCTGATTTATTTCAACATCCTTTTAGTGATGCCTTTCAAGTGTGTTTTATCAAAAGCCACCTAAAATTCTTTGTGCAGACAGGAAAAAAACAATAAGCTAACAAACCCAGAGATGGAAATTTCCATCATTGATGTCATAGATGTGACTTTAGATGAGAAAATCCAAAATATGTGGGAGGAGAAGGTCACTAAACATAAAATTCTCTGCCTCTGATGTGAAACAGGAGTGCAAATCAGAAAGCAGTTGAGTCATGTCCTTTGTTATCTTGGCAAACAGCTTTTTCTCGAGGCATCAAAATGGAGCTTCGACCATGTTTCAGACCTCATAAAACCGATAAATTAGATCTGAGCTGATTGTATTGCAAATACACCTCCAGTTACTCCGGGAGTTAAAATATCACAGCTGTCATGGAAAATGGGAACCCAGTGGCCTAAATAGGGACTTCTGCCATCATCTGTACGGAAGAATATCAAGGAAATCGCTTGGTTATGATACATATCTTGATTTAATGGTACTGAATGTTCTTTCATACAATTTCTCTTCTTAGGCTATTCCTTAGGACATTTTGTGACAAAATTGGTACTGACTTGTGGTGTGCATGAGCTAGAAAATTAGCCAGTGATAGGGAAGCTCATACAAAGCTGTAAAGGCCATCAGGAAAGAATAGGATTTCTGAGAGTACGTGGAGTTGTGCTATGGAAGAAAATGAATACATCTCTATCTACGTCTAGAGAGAGAGAGGGAGGGAGAGAGCAGTTACTTTGTGTTCATTGCTGTGTTAGAAATTTAATCTCTTCAGCAACACTGAGAATATTTTTTTCCTCTTTTCAATTCATGGAGAATTAGAGATTTCAGTCTATACTACTAGAAAAGGACGGAAGCGGGCTTTAAACTCAGTTCTGTCTCTGTTGAAAGTGTTCACCACATCGAGGCCAGCAGGCTCTTGACAAAGTGGGGAAAAAATAGGGAAAGGGGGATTATTGACTGCCAAGGATGTAAGTTGCAAGCAAACACAACAGAAATAGGTATTTCAGATCCAGTAGAGGAATTTAAAAAAAGGTATATTTAACAGATGTTTCTGTTGCAGATGAAGGTATTTGTTGCTTTCCCTCTTTCTGATCTTCCCGAGGTTTATGTTGCCACGATATCCTTGGTTGTATAGTTCCCAACTATCACCATCTCCCAAAATAAAACCACAGTACCTCACTTCTATCCTTCTATTTTCACCACAAAAGGACATCTTTTTACGATAGAAGTTATAAGCTACTAGGTTGTTTAAAAAAAAAAAAAAAAGACTGCTTAAACATAGGCATTGTAAATTACACTCTGCCTTATTTTCACATTCCCGAAAAGGAACTAGACCTATCTAGCATTTTCCCTGAATCTCGGGAATATTCTGCACTTAAAACGACCATGATGGAACATGCAATAAAGTTCTATGCCATTAGATCTGCTAACTGGGATTTTTAGGACACAGAGCTCTTGTCCTCCGCCTTGAAACCGCCAAGATGGATGATAATTCTGTCCTGAAATATGAATAAGAGTGTCTCATCCTCTTGCTCTTCTGATCCTCTTGCTTAACCTTTGCTGCTGTGGGAGGTAATTTGTCTCGCTACTTGTAAACAAACAAGGAAAGATGGTGCAGTGATGCCCTAACCCTTGCTCCCTCTTTCCTGCCTTAGTCAATTTCTCACAAAGGCCATGGGCTTGGACCGGAGATATAAAGATGGAACAGGTCATCATGAAAATCTTCTCATGATTTAGCTCCACCCTTAATTCCAAACCTTAATACCAAAGACCATGAACCTTTTGCCATGAAGCTTTTCTCTTTTTTTTTTTTTTCCCCAAATGACTCTACCATGACTTAGCATTTCTCAAAGATCATTTCAGTCTTGTCTGGGGAAAACTGAACACAAACTGAACTCACCTTTCATTCATTTCAAAAAAGTAAGAGAATTTACTAAGATTCTTACTGTTTTTAAAACAATTCATTATTATACAACAGAAAACGTAAGGCATTTTAATGTATACAGTGCTTGGGCTATGTCGACGACACAGAGACAGGCCTCTAAGGGCATTTTTCCTAATGAATAAGAGGTGCTTTGCCCAACTGTTTGTGAAAAGATACGGTTTAGCTGCTACCTTGACAACAAAACCGGCACATTAGTGACCTGAGGGACTTCAGAGATACCTGCTATTGTTTGACACCAAAAGGAACTGGAAACTTACTAAACATACAGCAGGTGCAGAGAAACCTATCATTGTTCTCTCTCTACAGCATGGGTTCAGGTGGGAATCGAGCTCATTGTAAAGGGGAGATAATACGTAAAAGTACATAACAAAGTATATGACTTCTAACAGTAGGTGGAAAAGCCAGGAGAGGAAAGACTCGGAAAGATAATAAAGACATAGAAAAACGGACATCTGTACGATAGTTCTGAGACAGTCATTCAAATCATTTGAGCCTCAGGCTGGACAGAATTCAGTGTGCTTCAAAAGCTGGCTATTTCAAATAAAAATAGAATGGGGAACTGGGACAGGGACTGAGTCACCCGCGTATCTGCCACATTCCCTACATCGATTTGATGATACCTGAGTGGCCTGCTTTTTAAAATGTTCTTATGTATGCTGGTGACCCTGATTGAGTAAGAATGGCATTTAGAGAACACAAGAAGTGTCAGCACCGTGAGTCTGCCTGACATCTTTAGGCACTGTGCTGCCACTCTCTCTCCTTCCGTCTCCCTCATCCACTGCCCCCTCCCCCTTCCTTCTCTTCTCCAGGATCTGATGTTTTTAGAGTATCCTGCTGTTTCCACTTACCCTTACAACTCCTGAATCAAAACGTATTTTCATCATGTCAAATAACTATTTAAGAATACAGAGGAAAATAATTTCACAACATTGTCCAAGGTCCAGGAGGTTCATGAATCATTGCTCTTAGAAAGCCTTTCACACTCAGGGGACACTTTTTTCAGGCAAGCAGTCACACTGGGAGATGAGTGTTCCTAGTGGGTGATGTACCTCATGTACCAGTCATGTTTGTTTTTCCCGGCTTAGTAAAGTGCTATTTAAGTGGACCCCCAAATGAGTGAGAAGCCTTCCGCTCAAGGCTATTTAGAATGCCTCTCAACTAAGTGTTTCATAATTAACTAATTAATGCTCAAAACACACCTGCAGCACTGTTAGTACTATTCCATCATTCTTCCTGAATTATAAACACATTAAGCCTTTATGTGGAGTAATCAATAAATGACAACACTGAAAATAAATCCAGGAATCCATGTCTAAAGTACCTGGAATTGACTGGTGGTAGACTATCCTCCCCTAACCCCATCCTTCATATGCATATGAAATTCACGTCCCAGAATTTAAGGGTTCTAGTGCATTCTGATCTTGAGCTTTTATAATGGGGTCACAAGGAGACAGAAAAGGATAAACATTTAAGATAAACATAGGATAGGTGAAATTTATCTGAATTTGAATTTCAGATAAACCCAGGACCTATACAAAGAAACTGGCAACTTTGTTCAAGCACCTCCCAGAAGGATAGAGCCTTTTCCCCATGAGATGGTGGCCGACTCAAATGAGATGCCTCCCCTTTCACAGCTGAAAGCCTGCAACTCTCAGACAGGATATCAGGTAGCCATCAACTCATGAGCCAGCAAAAATGACTGACATACCACCTCTGTGCATGTGCAATTGTTTGGTGATTATATAGATAGTTCTCTACAAAATAAGAATGGAAAGGATTTATATTGTATAAATATTTTTTTAAAAACCCATTTTCCAGGGGCACATGGGTGGCTCAGTCGTTAAGTGTCTGCCTTCGGCCCAGGTCAGATCCCAGGGACCTGGGATCGAGCCCCGCATAGGGCTCTCTGCTCTGCGGGAAGCCTGCTTCTCCCGCTACCATTCCCTCTGCTTGTGTTCCCTCTCTCGCTGTGTTTCTCGCTGTCCAATAAATAAAATCTTTAAAAAAAAAACAAAAAACATTTTCCAGCCTAGGTATGTCATTCAGGTTCAGCACACATATCTAACTTTTCATATACTCTTATTTCACCTTGCTCATTTAAATGATACTACTCATCAGTAGCCAGAGCTAGAAAGGACTACATTTACTACCTGGGGACCCAGAACAGTCTTAATGTCTAATCAACAAGTCTAACGTTCTAAACATCGAGTTCTAAATCACCCCTAACTCATTAGCTTTTACATCGCACAGCTTTTCTCTTTCTTTGCCTCTTATCTGCGCTATCAGAATAGTCTAATTTCTAGGTTTACAGTTTCTTTTCCTCCTAGCTATAGGCTACACATTTATCAGACTGGCAAAAAGAAACTGATCACATCACTTCTCTATTTAAGTCATCAATGACTCTCCCAGGGCTTATGAGATTAGCCCACAAGAGCCTTTCCTAAATGGTCCCAGCCTCATTCCCTGCACTTCACCCCCACCCACCTATCCAAGACTCTGGTTTCTTCAAGAGCCTGTCTCAGGACGACTTCCCTAAGTCTCCAAAGTAGCTACTCTCATCATGATTTGACATCTTATTCATCTTTCTACTCAATATTTAACCCAATGGGGCATACGGTAGGTAGTCAATAAACATTGATTCATGGCTATACGCTCTTTTCTCTTTTCCTTACTTTAGAAAGAATGGAACAGGTGAGGAAAAGCTCAAAACTGAAAAGAAAAAAAAGTCACAAAGTTATGTAATGTGTTTTTCCCTTCCCTTTTGCATTTTTTACTTTCTGTGCAATTAATTTTATTTATTTCAATTTCTCTATTGAACCAGATGTTGTACTTATTGACTGAGCACTTTCTCCTCATCTTATAATTTAAGAATATTAAACATTCTCAGTGGCCAGAGGAAATTAAAAATATTGTCAACTCTGCAAATTAGAGTATCTCCACTACATTTTAAATTAGGCACAACTTTACAAGATATCTAAGTAGATACTGACAGTAATGTTCTATAGGAACCTAGTGAAACTATATCTATAAAAATGTTTCAAATTAACATGCTAGGGCTGCTATATTTTAGTTGAAAGACTTTCTACTCTTGGTTCATAGACTTGACTCTTAACTTGCAGCTGTAGCTAAATCATCTCTAGGCACCAAAAACATTTATAGAATGAGTAGTTTTGACTAGGATATCTCTGTAAAATTCCTTTCAGTATGAAAACTGTATTCCATTTTTCCTCCATGTGTAATTTATAGGTAATTTGAGTATGTTACATAATCAAAGAGATTACTCAACAGGCTAGTAAGGATGCCCCTTAGGCACTCCATATTCATTCTCGTCTGGGCTTTGACTGTGACATCCCTCTTTGTGTGTAATCGCCCCACCACTTGGTCTCATGAAATGAGACATCCCTCTATGTGCCTCAGCAGCAGAAAACCCAATAAAATCAGAGCTGTCTGCCTTCATCTCTGCTGACTTTGAAGGTTTAGAAGTTTAAGAAAATAGGGAGAAATTTTGATTTGGGTAGTAGGAATTAGCATGTATAGAGGTGTGCTTAGGAATTCACTAATGAAAATATTTAAATGACAATTACTTTTGATCACTTCTTTAACTGTGCTTCCTATTATCTAGGACACATCAAATTAAACTCTTAGGGACTAAGTGTAAAATAAGGAGGTAGACCATAATTTTTGAAGAGTCCTTCAACCTAGTCATCAAGGATTCCATGATTGCAAACACATTCTCTGTCAGTCATTTTGCAATTGCTTGCTGATGGTCACCAAGGAAAAAATGAAGGGTTAGTCATAGCTTAAAAAGAACACTATGAATGCATGATTACCTCAAGTGGGTTAGTAGCAAGTATATTAATATATGAGGAGCATTATATTATTAATCAAATACAGTTAAAACAAAGCATGGGAAACAGGAATTTCTAGAACTTTAAATATAATCAAGGTTAATGCTATTTGATGTGACATTTCTTTATGACTAAATTGTCTTTAAACATTATTTTAACAAAAAAAGAAAGCTTAAAGCTAAGGGAAATTTTCAAAAAAAAAAAGCTAAGGGAAATTTTCATAAACACACACACACATACAAATACACTTTTTCTAATTGGATATTTAAGACATATATATTTAAGTGAAAAGCATAATTTGGGAACACAGAATGTTTAAAAAATAACCTAAAGTATGAAATTCCTAAACATAAAGAAGAGAAATATAAGACAAAAACAGTGTGGAGATTGAGCAAGTCAGAAATATTTCCTTTGTAATGTGTTATCAACCACACAAGTACTTTATAGTTCACAGGAGATCACGAACTGCATAAATCTCATCATGAAAAAATGTCTTCCTGCAACTGAACTAAGGGATTTAGAGATGATACATGTCAAAGGTAAAGATGTGTTCCTTTTTCTAGCAAGAGAGATGAGTCACATGATGCTGTTCTATTGCACTATCTTCATGGCTCCCTTGCCAAAGGACTGATGTATATTTAATCACTTTATCTAATGGATGTGATTTCTCAAGTCACAGTTACCCATTAGGAAAGCTCTTGCTCTGGTTCAGCTCAGCAATCTGATTACATTTCCTGACTTTGTGGTTTCGGAGAGGCAGAGGTAGTAGAGAATTCCCTGGCTGATCCATCTGTCTCTGCTATGGACAAAAGAATACAACATGATCACCCAAGTCATTAGGGTTGGGGGTTGGGTAGAAAAATCATGTAGATTCACAATGTCCAAACCTTTTGAGCCGGGTGCCCATACGGTTAACTTTAATCAACAAAGAACAGGCCTAGGATTTTATTTTTTTAAGAAATGCCTTATTCTTGATTGAAATGGGAACAAATCCCATTCTAGAGTTTTAAATAATTACTGTGAAACACATCATCAGTGTATTTGATGCCACCTAAGGGTATGTTTTATGCAAAATAAACACAGTAACAGAAGCCTTTTTTAAAAATTCCAGTATAGTATGAAATGGTGTTTTGTTTTGTTTCTTGTTTTGTTTTGTTTTAGTGTTGTGAGACATAGTAAAAAAAAAAAAAATAGGAGGGCTAAGCAATGTTAGAAATACTCTTTTCCACTGTCCACCTTACTCAGGCTGCTCTTAAGAAACGCATACAATGTAATGAGCTCTGGGTATTAAATGCAAATGATGAATCACTAAATTCTACCCCTAAAACCAATGATACAGTATATGTTAACTAAATTGAATTTAAATAAAGATTTAAAAAAAAAAAGAAAGCAATGTTGAAACTATACTTGGTGTGGCTAAAAAATAAAAATACATGTAAGAAGGAAAAAAATGCTAACTCAGAAAATTGGTAAGTTTTCCTATCATAATTTAATGGAGTATCATTTTTACACAGCCTTACTTAAGATAGCTTAGTAGAAAATGTAAAAGAAATAAATCCATACCGATTTAATGATGTACATTTAAAGATTGCCCTACTCAACAAATATTTACATGGTTGGTAAATGCATTCTTTTATTGAGACAAGAAATAGAGCATATAAAATATGATCTAAATAAGAAGTAAAGTCGAAAAAGTGAAATACCACAGCAAATTAACTATAGTGACAGTTTAAAAACATAAACCTACGTTTAAGAGCAGAGTACAGCACAACTGAAACTAAGAAACCAAATAATGCATTAGGAAGGACCTTATTTCCCATTGTGAAATATAGTAGTAGTTAGGAAAGCAATCCTCAATTATAAAATATTAATCATTAACTAAAATACATATATCATGTTTATTTTTAAATCACCTTCATTAGAATTTTAATAAATTCTTTAAAAATACTGATTTGAATTTGTTAATTTTTCACCTTGGCTATGACAACACCATAAAGTATTCTCCAAATCCTAACCAAGGGACCATTGCTCTACAAGTGTAAGGAGCTATTGAGACTTTCGTGTTAAATAAACTTGAAAAAAGGGCAGAAATTCCAAACAGAACCTATTTCAGGAATCCCAGTGTTCCACCTGGAAGGGGTCTCCAGGGTTCCATGTTGCTGCACTCTGTTGTCCTCATCAGTTGAAAACTGGGTGTCATTTCTGTGCCACATTAGCAGTTTTCAATTTAGCAGTGTTAGGAGTTGTTAGAATAATAAATTGTTTTCTCTATACCAAGATTTAAAACTTTTAAGGACGTGTCTTCCCATTTTATCTGTTTTTCTTATTGAAGCACCACAAGATTTCTTGTGGGGAAAAAAAAAACAGCCGTGCTGTAGAAAATGCTTAAAAAACACTTGGTTGGGTAGTACCGAGGAAGTTTGGTACAATTATAGAATGTTCATTCAGTGCATGGGAGATTCTATTTTGACAGTGGGAAATTTGATGATTTTCCTCTGCTTTAAAAAAAAAATCTTGTAGCTCGCCACTATCTACAGGATAACCTGCCCTGTGTCTGGTCTAGCACAGAAAGCTCTTCCTAACCTGGTACTGATAGCCTCTTCGCTTTCCCTCTACGCAGTCGACATTCCAGCTGGAATTCCATCACTCAAATTTTCATTTCCCCAAAGGGCAGCCAAATTATTTCTCCTTCTCATGATGCTCCTTCTCTCCAGTTCCAACTATCCAGTCACCTGATTACTTCTCTTTTAATATTCAGTTCCACATCTCTTCTCTGAAGACATCTGACTTCATCTCCTCTCTCCCTTCATCAAATATAAATTAGCTCTTCATCAGCTTCTCCTCTCATCCTGTCTCCTTTGGGTACTCAACTGTCCCCGAAAGCAAAGATTTTGTCTTGTTTTGTTGTTGTTTTTTTTTTTTTATCATAGCTGCAGTAATGCTTCATCTCTTTCATTAGTCTCCATGCCTGTCTTCTTCAACTAGACTCTAAGCTCCCTAGATAGGAAACTTATCCTAGGCATCTTTTAATTGTATTTATTTTTTTACAGTGCTTATAAATCTTTATTGAGGACCTTATTTTATTTTTTATTTAAATTCTAGTTAGTTAACATATAGTGTAATATTAATTCCAGAGGCAGAATTTAGTGATTCATCACTTACACACAACACCTAGTGCTCATTACAATAAGTGCCTTCCTTTATCCTCATCAACTATCTAGCCCATCCCCCACCAACTTCCCTCCCTCAGTCCTCAGTTTGTTCTCTATCATTAAAAGTTTCTTATAGTTTGTTTTCCTCTTTCTTCCCCACACCTCCCATATATTCATCTGTTTTGTTTCTTAAATTACACATATGAGTGAGTGAAACCACATGATATTTTCTTTCTTTGACAGACATATTTCCCTTAGCCTAATACACTTAACATACTCTAGCTCCATTCACATCCTTGCAAATGGTAAGATTTTCACTGGTTTTGATAGCTAAGTAATATTGTACCACAGCTTCTTTATCCATTCATCAGTTAGTTCATGGACAGTTGGCCTCTTTCCACAGTTTGGCTATTGTTGAGAATGCTGCTATAAACATCGGGGTGCATATGCCCCTTTGAATCAGTATTTTTGTATCCTTTGGGTTTATACCTAGTAGTGTAATTGCTGGATCATAGAGTAGTTCTTTTTGTAACTTTCTGAGGAACCTCCATATGGTTATCTAGAGTGACTGAACCAGTTTGCTTTTAGACATCTTTTATTACCAATATGTATCATGATATCTAGACATCATGGAAACCTGTTAAATGCTTGATGAATGACAACTTCTCCTAACCCAAATTCTTGAAGAAGTGTAAACCTCTTTTCCTTAAGACAACACAAGATGTGTAAGCAAACTTCAATTATTACTTAACTAAATTACTTAAGATTTTTTAATTTTTTTAAAGCATCTTCAAATATAATAATTGATAACTATCATCGACTTTATATCAGAAACATTCTTTAAAAATTCATGGCATCTCAGTTTTTCTTCTCCTCATTTGAAAAATTAAAACATATAAAAAAACAAAACAATTCCTAACTTTATGTATAGCTTAACATGTGCAAGAAATATACAAGTTTGCTATTACAGTCTGTTCCTCATTTTAATGACACTAACATAAAAACTATTGACTATGTCTTTGGGTTTAATCAAAACAGCATTCTTTCAACCATCAACAATAAAGTTAAAAGTTCGATCAGATGGATGAGAAGGGAGATCAATATGGTAGACACAAACTAATTAAACTTTAAAACTCTATAATTTTGAAGTACACTAGTATTAGAAAAAGTTAAAAAGCCATTAGAAGTGTTTTTCCATTTTCACCAGTGCTTAAGCCTCCCAAAACTGCAAATACTCTATTTGAAGTGTATGTTTGATTAGGGACAAATCGCCAAATGTCTGGATCTCTAACAAAGTGATAACTTAATTGTTTTAGAAATTCAGGCACAGATACAATAGTAGATTGTTGGTTAATTCTTTTTTTTTTTTTTAAAGATTCTATTTCTTTATTTTTCAAGGAGAGAGAGAGAGAGCACCAGCAGGTGGAGCAGCAAAGGGAGAGGGAGAAGCCGGCTCCCCACTGAGCAGAGAGCCCCCATCCCAGGACCCTGGGATCATAACCTGAGCCAAAGGCGGATGCTTAACTGACTGAGCCACCAGGCACCTCTAGTTGATTAGTTCTAATTTAAAATTTGCCATTAAATAATATAGTTTACTCAAAATGTGTAGGTCAAGTTATATAGAAAACATTTTATTATCATTAACTCCAAGATACAATCCTCTCCGGAAAGTTCTGCATATAATTAATTTGCGGTTATCAATATGGTTAAATATAAATATAGCAAATTTTCACTGTTAGAAAAATTTTTTAAAGGTTTTTATTTACTTATTTAACATAGAGAGAGAGATCACAAGTAAGCAGAGAGGCAGGCAGAGAGAGAAGGGGAAGCAGACTCCCCACTGGACAGGGAGCCTGATGCGGGGCGCGATCCCAGGACCTCGAGATCATGACCTGAGCAGAAGGCAGAGGCCTTAACCCACTGAGCCACCCAGGCGCCCCTTCACTGTTAGAGAATATTGAAAACATAGAGACTAATATAAAATTAAACTGTTTGGAGAAAATTACTGCAGTTATTTTGAGGTATTTGTCTCTTTATGTACATATATTTGGCCAAAATGCTTTCCAGAAAGACTTTAAAAATCTATGTTCTCTCTTGCAATATATAAGCAAATATTTTTTCCATATCTAAACAATATTAAGTATAGCAATTTAAAAATGCTTCCCAATTTGATGGAGAAAATATGTTTTTAAATGTACATTCCATGGAACATTTCTGTTTCTTCTTTAATAAATCTGTTTATTTTCTTGGTCCTTTTTCTCTTGGTGTATCCATTATTTTCTTCTTTTGATAAGGGGTCTCTTTGTGCTAAGAGTATTGATCCCTCTTCACAAAAGTCTTTATTTTTTGCCAGTTTGTCATTTTTAAATTTTTGTATTTGGTAACCTGGTTTTTAAAAATAAATAAAAATATATGATTACTACTTAAAAGAACTATACAGTTACTTTATAATTAAAATTGTCACACTTTTGGGGCGCCCGGGTGGCTCAGTCGTTAAGCGTCTGCCTTCGGCTCAGGTCATGATCCCAGGGTCCTGGGATTGAGCCCCGCATCGGGCTCCCTGCGTGGCAGGAAGCCTGCTTCTCCCGCTACCATTCCCTCTACTTGTGTTCCCTCTCTCGCTGTGTTTCTCGCTGTCAAATAAATAAAATCTTTAATAAAAAAAAATTGTCACACTTTTATGCATATATATTTTTTTCATAGTGTGAAAGCAGAGTTTTATTTTCAGGATCTATTTCTGGGAAACACAGGACTAGGAATAAGATAGTCACACAATCCCTGGACTCTTATCTGAGGCTGAAAGAGGTTACTCGTTTTACCTCAGATGGAACCATCTAAATTTCTCCTCTTCTGTTTTATCAGTGTTTGAGTAACACACCTCTTCATATCTTCTGTACTATAATTTCTGAATTTGTGATTTTGAATAGCGAAATGTCTTTAATTCATATGACTCTAAAGAAGGCAAATAATAGTATTATATATTTTTATTACTCATTATAGTTTGCAAAACACTTTTACATGCATCATTCATTCATTCAAATTCATTCCAGACATATGCTTGAGCACCTATCATTTGATTATAATCCTAAGCTTCAGAGCAGTTAGGAACTCCAAGAACAGAACGGGAGCCAAAACTGCCAGTTCATGACTCTCATTTTTTCCCAACAGTATTCTTACATTTACTGTTGAAGAATAAATATAGCCATGAAACTCAGAAATATGTACAAGGAGAAGTAATTCTCCCTCTCTCCCTTGTTTCCCAGCTACTCAGATGCCTACTCAGGAGGGAACCGCTGATATCAATCCCTTGTGTATCCATCTGTGTTTTTATAAACACATATACACCTATTAATTTTTCTTTCCGCACAAATAATACCCAGTATACACACTGCTTTACATTTTGCACTTGTCCCTTAAAGATATAACCTGGAAATAGTTCTGTATTAGTATGTATCAAGCCATCCCCTCTTAAAAAAGTTTCATAAATTTCTATTTGCATAGACATGCCAAAATTATTTAGCCATTCCTCCTTGCAGAACATTTAGGTTGTTTCCCAAAGCCACAATGATTATCTTCTCATACATAGCCTCACAATATGAAATTGTATTTGTGAGATAAATACCCGATGGTAAAATCTCTGGGTCATAATCTGCCTTTTTAATTTGGAGAAGATCATATTGCCAATTAATTTTCATACAGGTTCTATCAATTTATGGCCCCCATAAACAACATGTCAGGAATTGTCTGTACACACTCTCAACACAGTGTTTTATACAAATGTTTTCACCTTTGCTCTTTTGAGAAGTAGGAAATGAAACTTCCTATTGTTTCAGTTTGCATTTTTTTCTTATGAGGAAGGTTAGAGATCTTTGCATATCCCTAAAATGTACTTCCTTTCTGTGAACTCTCTGTACATAGCCTTTCATCCATTTTTATAATGGGCTATTATTCTGTTCTTATTAATTGAGGAACACTGAATGTAATAATAAAATTAGCTCTTTTCTCTAGTATAAGATGCAAATATTTTTATCACTTTGTTGTTTTTTATTTTTTATTTTTGGTTTATAGTAGATTTTGTCCTTTGAAGCATTTACTATTTTATTAAAGTGAATTCAACAATCCTTTCTCTAAATGACTCCTGTCTCTATATTACCTCACAAAAAAAATTTCTAAAAATTAAAAAAAAATCATTGTGGCTTTGGGAAACAACCTAAATGTCTGCAAGGAGGAATGGCTAAATAATTTTGGCATGTCTATGCAAATAGAAATTTATGAAACTGCTGTTTAAGAGGGGATGGCTCTATACATACTAATACAGAAATATTTCCAGGTTATATCTTTAAGGGACAAGTGCAAAATGTAAAGATTAAAATTTTTAAATTAAAAATTTAAGATTTTGAAAAAATTCTACATGTTTTCTTTCAAAGATTTTATTTATTTCTTTTAGAGAGGGAGAGCAGGGGGAGGGACAGAGGGAGACTGAGAGAATCTCAAGCAGACTCCCCGCTGAGCATGGAGCCCGATGCAGGGCTTGATCTCACGACCCTGAGATCATGACCTGAGCAGAAACCAAAAGTCAGACACTAAACTAACAGAGTTCTAGTAATGTTTCTTTTTCGTTGTGATTTGTACTTTATATTTTAAATATTTGATTCATCTAATATGTATCTTGTGTTAAGCTATGAAGTAGTGATCTGAATTTATCTCCATGGCTATCCAGTTGCCCCAATGATACTTATTAACTAATAGTTCCTCCTACCTATTTGAGATGCTATTTATGATTCTTATCATAATCTTGGCTATTTCTGGACATTATAGTTTCTTCCACTGCACTATGAATTTTATCAATATCACAGCATTTTAATTATTCTAGTTTTACAAGATGATTTAATGTTTAATGGTGTTAGCCTTATCAGATATTGCTCTTTCTTGTGTATCTTGTCTTAGATAACTTGTGTTATCTAATTTCAAAAATCCTACTTTTTTTTCATCTGAATGCACTAAGTTTATAAGTAAACTTAAAAAGAACTGCCATTTTTATATGCTATAACTCCTTTTCTTAATACCTTCTCTTTAGATCATAAATACAAAATATACCATCATATTAAGAAAATGGGCTGAGCTGGCTACCCACTTTAGAGTCTCTAATGTTAAGTACATCATCTCTAAATTAAATATAATAATCAATGAATAAGTAACCAATCATTTAATTCCTAACTGCTGAATGCTTATCATTGCATCCTTCAAGTTCAGCACCATGGTAATCATATTAATAAATTCTTTAAATAATTATTATCTCTTAGAGATGAATAATTTAGGGAATGACAATGACTCATCTAATCACTTCAAATGAGCAGTTCAATATTCCATGTCCTGAAATCACTCAGAGTTTTTATGAAATTTTATAGCATTTAAACAATTTATATGATAAAAAAAAAAAACTTAAGGTGTGTATGTGATTTTATGTTATGAATTGCAGATGGAAAGTTAGGAATTTATTTCAAGACTCTTTGATGAAGAAAATTATTAAAATACTGTAATCTAGGTCTTTTGTAACACCCTATAATGATTATTCATATTATACCTTAAGACAGAAGTCATCTCTATTCGTAGGCTTACAAAATATAGTTTTCCTCAGGTTTATAAGAAATTAATGTTTATAACTCAAGAAGTAGATTACTGTGGGAGAAATGATGTTTATTGCCAAATGATTGCTGGCATTTTCAAAATTGTTAATAGAAAAATTCATATTGTTCCATCTACTCATGATGTATGAAGAAAGAAAGGAAAATGTTTCTTAACCCATATTAAATCTTCTCTATTAGTCAGAATTAACCTTTTCCTGAGAGCCCACATCATCACAAGCTTAAATAACCTGTGAGGTCACTAAAATACGGCTGCAGAAGAGGTTGTACACTTTTTATAAAGTGTTACATAGAGAGTGTGTTTCCACTCCTTGATTATGCACGGATCCGCCTCACCCAAAACATCAACATGGTTTAGGAGAAAGGGCATAATAGCTTTGGTGCCAGGCAGATTTAGGTTTGAATCCCATGGTTATAACACCTAAGGAGCTCTGTGGCATTATGCAAATTCTTCATAAATGAAACAGAGAAAATATCCACCTTCCAAGAGTATTAGGAAGAACAGAAACAATTTCTGGACCTACCGCAATGCCTAGGCTAAATAAAATTAGCAATATTATCATCTCTCCCCATATATACAGTACTTTTTAAAATGATAAACCATGAATTAGTGGATAAAAGTAAAATCTCATTAAAGTCTTAAGGGGAGAATATTTGCTGCTTATGTTGTAGTTCACTTTCCTAGCATGTTTGTAGCTTTAATCTAAAATCTAGATCTGCAGTAAAATAAGAAGGCAGCATAATGGAGTGTTAATTTTGTGGTTCCAGAGTAAGAGAGAACTGGGTTCAAATTTCACCTGTTTTGCTTACTAACTTATGTTTGTAGTTAATTAACCTTTATAATAAATCTTGGTTTCTGCATCATAAATTAGCATATGATTATCCTATAAGGATATCCCTATGCTATGGGAAAAAATGAGATGCTGCATTTTAATCATTATGTACATTTCCCGGTACACTATAAGTGTGTAATATATTCTAACCATTATTATTAGTGATTTTTATCAACTTTCTTACAAATTAATTTTGCTTACCTAATGTTCTTAAGAATGGAGAAAAAATTTGGTAACTTCATAATAGATAAAGTTTCGTATTACATATACAGGACCTTTTCATCTTAAAGATACTTATTTCAACTTCAGATATTTTAAACAAAAGAAAACCATGATTATTGCAAAACCACAGCTACACTGCTTTCTACCAACAGATGGCACTATGTGTCACACACAGCCATTTAGTTGCTACCAATGTAAGGCACCTAAGTCCACGCAGGGCGTGCAGAATGTGTGTATTTTTGTGTGTATTTTTCTTAAGTGCTGATGAAAAGTATTAAATCTATCAGGCTTGTTAAATGCAAACATACTGGGAGTGTTGTGATATTTGAAACCAAAGTAGAAATAATAGAATAGTTGAAAGTATAAGAAAATAAGGAATATGGCAAATTAATTAAAGACTGATCATCTCACAATAAAAATGATTCTTTAGGACTGAACAGCATCATGTGATGGTTAAAAGTGCTGAGCCTAAGTCATATCCAGCAAGACACAAAGAAGCATTATTTTAAAAAACAAAAGAAAAAAAAACATTCTAGCACGGGTCAGAGGATTTTCTTTATCAGAAACTTAATTGACAAAGCAAGAGAAAGCTAGGTATACATTTAAGAGTAAAATCCAAACATAGTGACAGTTGTTGATAAAATATTCCTGGCAGCCCAGGAATGGCTCAGTAGCGAAAGGCCCTTTATTTCAGTATCAGAACTAGTGAGTTAAGTTGTATGCATGCCAAGGGATTCTTTGGAATATCTGTGGACATCATCAAGAAAAGTTGTCATCTACTTACAAGATTTTTGGTGTAGACATTCCTTCGGAGTGTGTATCAACAGGGAGAAGGAGGTACTAGGAAATAAGTAACATAAATTGACAAGTCTTTTGCAAACGAATATGTTCACCAACTGAGGAACTTCCATGTTTCATACTTCTCTACTCCCTCTTGGAATCAGAGGCTGAGATTATGGTGAGGCAAATGGTAGTCCTGAACTAAATTTGGGAATAATGATGAAATATACGTAATAATGGTCAAAATGTATTCTCTTTTGAGATTGTTGTTATTGTGTGAAAGACAGAAGATGAAGGGTATGGCTATTTTCTGAAGAGGTTAATTAAATGTATGATAGCATTTCTTACTTTTCACCACTTCGAGACACGATTTTCAGAATTTCATAATAGATACAAACAGAAGAGTGGATCAAATTCCAGATTATACAGCAGCCACGGAGTGACAAGTAAACTGGAAGAAAATAATTTCTATCCTTCCTCAAATTTAGATTCCAGTACATATATGATTAGGAGACTTGGATTCTGAGATGAATATTGAGGTAAAAAGACTCTAAAACAATTCAAAGGCAAAGGTACTTAATTTTTTTATCGGCTTTACTTCTTTTATTATTCTAATTAGTGCACTGAACTGTTTATAAGCAAAAAGATGTTCATATGTCATATTTTCATGATAATATAAACCATACTCAGTGACCTTGAGTTGCCATAAATAGTCACCATTTTTCATTTTCTGGTAGCTACCCAAGGGGGAAAGGTACTGCCTAGGGGATTTAACCTCCACAAGGACTATCTAATGGAACAAAAAATATTTGTGTACAAACTCTAACCTTCAAACTTTAGTTCTCAGTAGCAAACTCTCCTAAAAACACTTCTAGTAAAGTTGCTTGAGAAATTAATATCTTCATAAGAATTAAAGAATAGAGGAAAGATTTTTAAACTTGTTTCATTAAAATGAATCTAAGACTCTAAAAAGTACAAGTCATTGATTTACTAAATACTTAAGAAAAAAGTCTTTTTCATTCTTTTGCCCATTTGTTTATTCACTCAAGTATTGTTTAGTACTCTGTGTAAAACATTCTGCCAGGGGTGGAGGGATTTAAATATAGCAAAACAGAATTTTTGCTCTACTTAATCAAATCATCTAATACTGAGGATTATAACATAAATGGTTCTTGAATTTTTAACTAGTTAGCAAGATTCAGAATTCCTAGACCATATAGGAAGGGACCAAATCCAAATAGTTTTCAATAATAGGATTGGTGAAAAGGATGAATAAACCCAATCAGCAGAAGAATATGATATTCTTTCTATATCAGGAATCTCCCTAAGTTGCTAGCATATTCTTCCAATAATACGAGGACTTTAATCTTAGCATCAAGGAAAAAAAAATGAAGTGAGGAGCTTTTGAAAAGTAAGGTAAATATTCCTTACTCTGAATATTTACCTTACTCTAAGTAAGGAATGCATAAGGAATATTTGAGCTAAAACACTAGACCTCTAGGAGGGGTCCCTGTGTGGCCCAGTGGGTTAAGCCTCCAACTTTTGGTTTCAGCTCAGGTCATGATCTAGGACTTGATCCCCATGTGGGCTCCATGCTCAGTGCAGAGTCTGCATGGGATTGTCTCTACCCTTCCCTTCTGTGTGCGTGCACTCTTGAGTGCGTGCTCTTTCTCTCTCTCTCTAAAATAAATAAGTAAATCTTTAAAAAAAGGAAAAAAAAAAAACAGACCTCTGCGAAAGAAAGGTGAAGGGAAGTTGGAGACTCTTCGACTATAATGTCTACGGGAATAGAAAAAAAAAAAATGGATCTAATGGATCACAGACCTAAATGGAAGAGCTAAAACTATAAAACTAAAGAAAACACAAGAGAAAATCTTTAAAACATTGGATTTGGCAATGTTTTCTTGGATATGGCAGCAAAAGTACAGGCAACAAAAGAACCAAAACAGATACACTGGAAATCATCAAAATTGAAAACTTCTGTGTCCGAGGATACTGTCAGAGTGAAAAGGTAACCCAGATAATGGATGAAATATTTGCAAATCATATATCTGAAAAGAAATTAATATCCACAGTATATAAAGGATTCCCAAAACATAACAACAAAAACAAATAACTATTAAAAAACAGGCAAAAGAACTTCAATATACATTTCTTCAAGGAAGATGTACAAATGGACAATAAGCACATGAAAAGATATTCAACTTCATTAGTCTTTACAGAAACATAAATAAAAACCACAGTGAGATACCACTTGACACCCAGTAGAATTGTTATTACTTAAAAAAAGAAAAAAAATAAATGTTAGCAAGAGTTTGGAGAAACTGAAACCCTAATGCATTGCTGGTGGGAATGTAAAATAGTGCAGCTGATGTGGAAAATGGCATGGCAGTTCTACAAAAAATTAAACAGAATTGTCATATGATCCAGCAATTTCCTTCTTGGTAATACCCAAGAAATTTAAAGTAGGGATGCAATCAGGGGCACCTGGGTAGCTCAGTCGTTAAGCGTCTGCCTTCAGCTCAGGTCATGATCCCAGGGTCCTGGGATCGAGCCCCACATCAGGCTCCCTGCTCACCAGGAAGCCTGCTTCTCCCACTACCATTCCCTCTACTTGTGTTCCCTCTCTCGCTGTGTTTCTCTCTGTCAAATAAATAAAAAATCTTTAAAAAAAAAAAAAAAGTAGGGATGCAATCAGATATTTGTCCACCAATGTTCATGATATCATTATTCATGATAACCAAAGTGTAAACGTAACCCAAATGTCCATCAGCTGATAAATGGATAAACAAAGTGTGATCTCTACATATAATGAAATACAAGGCAGCTTTAAAAAGGAAGGAAATTCTGATATATGCTAGAACGTCTATGAACCTTAAAGATTCTTTGCTTGGTGAAATGAGCCAGACACAGAAGAACAAATATTACATGATTCCACTCATACGAGGTACCTAGAATAATCAAATGCATGGGTAAAGAGAGTAGAATGGTGATTACCAGGGACTGGGGTAGGGGGAGCAAAGTAACGTGTTACTGTTTAACTGGTATAGAGTTTCAGTGTAGAATGATGAAAAAGGTCTCAAGAAGGATGGTGGTGATGGTTGAACAGTGTGAATGAACTTAATGCCCCTGAATTACACACTTAGTAACGGTTAAAAGGGGCAAATTTTATGTTATTAATATTGTACCACAAGTAATTCTTTTTATTTCACAGGAATTTGCTGAAAATCGTAAGGAAGAGAGAGTGGGTAGAATACAAAGTCACAGCACTTAGCAGGGGGTCAAGCTTGACAGGGTATAAGTGTGCTTCCCTGGTATCTATTTTGCTGGGCAGTACTCCTTTCTATCTATGCAGTACCACTATTTCATAAGAAATTGTACATCAGATACCAAAACATCCATCAAAATATGCAAAATATTACTGCACTCTCACCATGTTTTGGTTTCCTGAATTTAAACACTTAGAGATACTCTCCTTTGTAACCTCTGTTATGTTAGCTCTTTTGTCCTCAAATGGTAATAAGGGCTTCTAAGAATCTAATCCATTGCAGATGGGAAGAGACTATAAGACATTTACATATAAATCGCAGAGAAATGGCAAGAAGATTAATTTTATATGAAAATTAGGAGTTTATTTGGGTTGTGTGGTCCCTATATTCAGAACAGGATCCAAAAGGGGGGGGCACAATTCATCTCCCCCCAAATTTGTCCCAAAGTTGGTCCCTGAAGCATTTGCTCATTATACAGACCTCTAGGCAGACTAATAACCTTTCCCAAATGAAGAAAAGTCCCACATCTACTACTTTCTTGCTCTCCGTACTTCAGCTAAAGTGACTTCCTTGCTTTTCCAAAAACACATCAAACACGCCTTCAGGCTGGTGCCTCTCCTTGTGCCTGGAATGATTTTCCTGTTGCTGCCCCAGCCCCCTCACTTCCCTACCTCCTTCAGATCTCTGCTCAAATATCACCCCTAAAAGGTTTTTCTAACCATCCTTATTAAATAATGCCTCCTTCCCTCAATTCTCTGTCCTGCTGTGTTTCTCCACAGCATACAGACAGTGGGTTCTGTTTATGTCCTCATTTTCTGTCTCAAAACTAGCACGAAACCGCCATGTTCTGTCCACGCTGTATCTATCCTGTGATGGCGTCTGAGTAACTACTCAGTAAACACCTGCTAAAGGAAGAGAGTGAATAAAGGAGGAAGGAAGGAAAGGAGGTATTGCTGTTCAAATGCAGAAACGTAAATGCTGAGAACAGTGAGGCTGAGCTGACCTGGAGCCACTCAGCCTCCCTTTACCGCTACCCTTGGGATCTCTGCCAGGCTCTCCCTCCCCACAAACCTCAATGGCACTGATACCAATTTGGATCCCAACTCCTGACCTACACATTTTGGAGACCAACCAGAGACAGCTTAATGATTGATCACCCGCTCCAGGCAAATCAGCTAGAAATTTTAGTTTTACCTTTTATTTTTTTCTCTTTTACTGTTGGACTGCAGCCCACTTCTTAAGCAAATCCTCCAATAGGTAACTCTCACTTTTAGGAAAGGATCAGGGTGTCAGTCTTTGTAGGACATCAAAGTGAGTACATGTTAAAACATTTTGGCTCTTTTATGCAAAGAAAGCCAAATACTGTCATCTAGAATTGATGAACCCAAACTGTAGCAAAAAAATAAACAGGAGTGCTATTCCTTTCCTGAGTAAGAAATAAGAAATACGACTCTTTCATCATGACCTAGTAATGATAAAAAGGTAGGTTTGAGATGCCTAAATTACTAAACCCATCTTCTCTCTCTCACATACTGAGAAAGTAAGTTTCAGTGAAAAGGTGCTATTTGCAATGAGGTAAGCATGTACTTGCATAATAAATATGATTCATTTCATCAGCAAATCTGTATGGAGAATGACTCCATATGAGGCATGACGCAGGGATGCCAGTATGAAAAAGCTAGGGTCTCTATGCCTCAAACCTTAACAGTCTAGTGGACAAACTGCCTGGCCAACAACCATTAGAACGCGGATATATCACAGAACTCAAGGTTCCAATTGTCATGTTTATACACCCCACTCACAGTATCTACGTAGACACTAGATATTTAAAGAAGATCATTTGCATTAGAAAATTATATATAATGCAAAATAAATTAATTTTCCAAACATGTTTTAAAACCCTTAAGAGTAAACACCTTAAATCAGTAATGTTATACCCTTTAATCGACATAAATCATTGTCTCTTTGTGAAAATAAGTACTATGATTTAGAGTACATCTGAGTGTATCAATTTGGGGTACTAAAAATATTTGTACTCCTCTAATTAAAAATGTCTATATTCTCAATTTCTAGGACATAAGAACTTTAGATGAACACTATCTTCTTCTTTCCTCACTCTGCATAAGGTCACTTTGCTTTCTCTACTTGTCCATCCCCTAACACCCAAGATCTCACACTTGGCTTCATTCCCTCTTTCTTCTCCATTTCATCAGTCATGAGGCTGAATGAACTTGGCCTAGTCATTTCACACACCTATCCCTTTTAATGGCACTAGTTCTTTTCTTTTAAACTCTTGTCTATATTGGGAAAGTTCCTTTGATTTCCTCAAAATAAAACAAGCAAAACATTCTAATCATGGCCAAGTCAGAGTAATACAATTAACATCCCTAGACCAGGAAAGCAAAGTCACTCAATCTTTAAAATAGCCTCAAAAACACTTTAAGTGAATTGGTTCATTTCATAATATCATAATGTCTTCAAACTTCCACTTAAATCTCAACTTCAGTTTAACACAAATACGCTACCCAAGAATCAGTATGCAAGATGAACATTTAAACATCTTCAGTCTGTCTTATTCTCCAGTGTTGTAATTACATTGTTTGCTTTAATTGCAAATGGAGATTATTTCGCCTCCTTTATGGACTGAAAAGACTTCAGTCCTTGGTGATGTAACAAACCGGGTAAATTTGGGTGGGATACGCACATTAGCATTCATAGGATAAACACAATTTTGCTGCCTCTAAAAAGAATGTGCACATTCCTCAGGTTAGTGATCACTCAGGTCTTTGGGAAGATTAGCAAACTCCTGAGGCTTAGTGTTTTCAATTCAAAAGGTGGTTGTAAAGATTTAAAAGAAGCATTTGCAGATCCCTTAATGAACTGCTTGGCAAAAATAAGAGCTCCATATTTGAGGCTATTAAATTAATATTATCAGTAATCTTAACAATATGTGAATGGTGCTGCTATCCATATTCTTCTTTATGACAGTGTACCTGTTCATATATTCATTTTCTGTCTTCATAATGTTGCCATGACCCACCTCTTGCAATGCATAGTCCATTATTTTTGTACGTAAGGAAGAATTGTAGATTGCTAAAGAAAACAATAAAACCAACTCAATTATTACCCTTATTACCCTTTGATGATTTCCTTTACAAGATTCTGGTTTTTGTTAATGATCACCAATGAAATAAAGTAAGTGGCTGTATTGGCAAATATTTCCTTCAGGCTTCACTAGATTATTTGCTTATTTAAACATCTTATTGCTAATTTAAATTCAGAGTTACATTCCTGATGACTAAAGTACTAGAGTAAGTCTGCCACATAAGTGAAAAATTTCATGATATGTTCTTTAAAAAAATTCCTATCAAAGTAGATAGTTTTAAGATGTATTATTAGGATATCTGGCAGGTTACTTCCACTGAATTGCTCTTTATTAATGAAAAATTCTGATGGATCAAGTTCAAAAACAGAAAGAAAATGTAACAGGATAGTTAACAAATTCTTGAGTTTTAGACACCTCTTTCTTGTTTTCCTACTTATAAGATTTTAGATACTTCACATAAACTATTTGTAATAGCTTATTACTGACAACTTTACCAACAGAGATTTCAAAATGGAATGATCCTATTAGAGAAGTATAACTAGAACTGTCTTTAAAAATAGGATTAAAAGTAAATGTAACAACAGGGTATTTTAAATGCTGTACCATATACAGCATGCTACCATGTTGATACACCTCCTTATCATGTGTAAGACACTGAAATGGCTTCTTTGTATAGAAGCCTAATTCGTATAGAACCCTTTAGAAGTAGATACTTCCAATCCTACAAATAAAGTTGCATTTGAGAAAAAGTATTTGGCTAAGACCACATATAGAGCAAGAGAAGTTTCTAGAAAAACATATTTTAACTACACTAACATGAATACAAATTAATTCCTCTATATTTTTATCCCTTTATAAAAACATTTGATAAATATTCTGAAATATAGTAAGGGTGCAATATGGATTTTTAAGGATGTCTCATGTAACAATACTATAAACATTCATTCCTGAAAGTCTATCGGATGATCTCATGAGATTGTAAGAACCTTGTTCCCACTTGACCCTTGAGGATGCTATTTCTCTTCTCCCTACATAAATTACCATGAGCCAAGTTTGTCCCGGGTAACAAGAATATGTGTTACATGAAGGGGAAAAAATTCATCATTTAAATTTTGTTATGTTTTATTCCATGAAAGGATTACCTATAAAGATTAGTCCCATAATATCCATCTATATGGAATGCTAATTTTATATCATTATCCAGAGAAAGCAAAGGAAGCATAATTTGCCAATAAAATATTCTATGCATCTTATGCAAAATGTGCATACAGTTAATAAGCTATCCTTACCCTAAATCCTAAGTGGTCCCTTGTCCATTTTGGACTTGAAAGAATAATCACTTAGTGGAATTAAACCCATAAATAAGAGGATATTTCTTCATCATATAACATTTTTCTCATTTTACCCTGTTTTACTTTTCCATATGGATTTTAATATCTATAACTTACCTCTTTTTTTAATTTCTAATTATAAGCTCTCAGGAAGATGAAAATAACTACTTAGATTGTAAGACACACAGTTTATGAGCAAATAGTACAGTTGACAGGTACTACAACTAGTAAAATCACCCCTATTTTTTGAAAATAATCAGATGACACAGGATGTCTAGTTTGGCATATAACTATACACAGAAAATTTCATTAAAAATCTCTACAGAAATGTTCTGTGCTTATTTTTTAATGCATCTGTCTAATCTTATTAATCCTTCTTTAGGAGCTCCATTTACCAATTATTTGTATTAATAGTTCGACCAAACAGTGCAGCAAAATTTATATTACTGGCATATGTATTAAATGTTGAGAAGATGGTATGTAGAGAAGGGAAAGGGGATAGAAAAAAGGCATACACTGCAGAGCAGAGATGGTAGGTTAATGACATTGTAAATGTACTTACTCCCTCTAAATTTCCAAATGAACAATCAGGTGCAATTAGTTTTATTGTATTTTGATAAATAATTCAGAAAGCTTTGTAAAAAATCCAAGGAGACATTTTAAAGAAATTTACAATCAATAATGGCAGTCTCTCAAACACTTGACACAACAAAAGGAAATCATACAATGAATAGCAATGAAATTACAATTAAAGAAATTGTATATTTTAATAATAATATATGGCTTTTTGGCCCCCTGTTATATCACTTAAATATTCCAAAGGTTGTGGTCAGCCGCTGGCTAGCTGCTAAAGGGACCTGTTGAGCCCGGACTCGTGACCCCTGCCCAGATGGGCGGAAAGCGGGCGCTAGAGAATGGGCTCGACAAGGGGCCTTGAGGCACGCTGGTCTGTGATTGGTCATACCCTCCTTGAAGGACAGGCTGCACAGGTTGTGATTGTTTAGATCATTAAACTGCAGCAATGCCTCTGAGGCATGTGCACGTGCTACTCGTAGTCTTACCCAGACTTTTTGGAGCCTGTGATGAGGGGAGCTTGTTTTGATGTGTTAAGAACAAATTCCTAGAACGTGTGCCACGTGACTCCCAGGTGTAATCGTTTTTTGGACTTGTTTTTCACACACTATATAAGAAGGTGCACTCTTGAATAAAGCTGAACACAGTCTGGACATCATCCTTTGTGTTCCTCCCGCTCCCATACTTTGTCTCTTTGTCTTTTTTCCTCATTCCCTTACCCTCAGTCCCGGTCCGAGATTGTCGCGCAGGTCGCGGCAAAAGGTAATCCGTTTCTTGTATAAAAAGAAGCAATAACAGGACGTTTTCCCTAAAAATGCAGTTGTTATTCTAAAGACAAAAGAAGAAAGAACTCTTCTTGGTGTGGCTAAAAAGATATCAAATAATTCAACTGTATATATTTGTCTGTGGTAGAGTATGTTTATTGGCAGTGTTCAAGGCATTCCTGCCTCCTGTCCCTCTTTATCGTGGTCTGGCATTTTTCCTCACCACCCAGAAGAAGAGTTTTGTTCCTTCAAAGTTTATTCCACCTTTGGCTGCCAAGAGCTGATGGCTTTCCCTGTTGCCTAAAGCCATTTTCTTCCAACTATACATAGGGGGCGGGGAAGAGCCAGTTAAACCTTCAATGAAGAAATTTCGTTTTGCAGGATGGCAAGATACCAAAACTGTTCTCTCGCATTCTACAAAAGTAGTCTACCCACATTCTGTGAATGCTCTTCCATAAATCCTCAAATGAGAATTATTTTTATACAATCTTTGTATATATTTTATACAATCTTATCATATCCTTTTTACTATGACAGTGCCATCTCAAGTGGTATTCTCGCTTACATAGTTACATGAAGAAGAAAGCTAGAATATCTCTGTGTAAGAATAATTAGCTAATTTGTGACATGTAAAACAGGGGGCATCTTCAATTAGTACACGAGGGCACTCCCATACATTACAACCACAATGTGCCACCTCAGTAGCAAATTTAACAAAATCCCTGGTGAAAAGTCATGAAATAGTTTAGTCCTTCCAGAAGAAATATGATTACAAATTCTTTATATGAAAAAAAGCCGGTCAATCGCTAGATAAAAAATATCAAAGTTGTTTGCCTAACTGAAAGCTATTTTTTCAACTACATGTTAATACCAAAAATGTTTAGTATCTTTAAAATATAGACTCAAAAAAAAAAATAATGGGTGGACTTATTGCCATAAAAAGTGTGTATATTTGTGTAAATTCTAGTATAAATTGATACTATCATTAACCAGCATGAATTCTGAGGCCCCCTTTCTTCCACACCCTATTATAGTAATAGATCCTCACGAATTAGCCCATAGTCTCTCTCTGAACCTTCCTGAGTGGAATCTTGAGTGGATTTGTGAGATAATTTGCTCCTTGAACCTGGAGTAAACACCAACTTGAATCGCGTTGGCACCACATCTATGGCCTCAGCCTCACTGGAACATACTTCCATCAATTGAGCTCATTCAAGTATCCATATTTATTACAAAACAATATATTAAATGTAGTGATTATTGAAAGACCCTCAAGTTCTTGGCAAAAGATACAGAATTAAACCTAAGGTCATCATTGCAAGTTAGAAGTCACTCATACAAAAGTCATATTGGCTTATGTCCTCCAATTTTCCTTCCAAATATATTTTAATCCACTTGTGGTTGCTGCTTTCCTAAGAATGTGCTATAATCTATTTACCTTTGAACACATGATTGCCTACACTGCTGAAAGATGGGAATATATCTCAGGATATTTTACTTTCCCAAAATCATAGTACAGGGTTGTAAATGTACCAGATGCTCAACAAATAAAAAAGAAATTGAATCATAAAATGCAGACATTGACTGGGTTGATGTGCTCTACGGCAAAATAAGTCTTATCTTTGTACTTTATTATTTACATAAATATTTAGAAACATCGCCCCCCGCCCCCACTGCTTCATGCCAGGCACTGTTCTGGACACTGGGTCAACAAGAAAGACTTAGTCTCTGTTCTTTCAGAGCTTTCAGTATTCAAATCCACAAAATATCTGCATGCTATAATAAGCACCATGAAGGAGACAAACAAGTACCAAGACAGAGACTAACAGATGACAACCTACTTTTGACAGGTGATCAAGAATGATCACCTAAGGAAAAGACTTTTGAGCTGAGATTTGAAGTTTGAGAAGAGCTAGTCATTCAAAGAGTGAAAGGAACACTCCACGCACTGGGAACAACATTTAAAAAGGCCTTAGGGGTGAAATTATTCCATCTGTTATAGGTACCAAAAAACCAGTGTGACTGGAGCCTATAAATGGGGGGATGGATTCAGTTGGGTTCTAAAGAAGGGCTAGATCAGAGAGAGCGTATCCTAACAGAAGGAATTTGTTGTTGATTGATTTCTATGTTTTTGCATTTATTTCTTTTTTTTCTACGCAGTTAGCTAATGAATGTTTTTAAGAAGAGGCATGATGGTATTGCTGTGTATGGAGAGCGAATCACAAGGGAGGAAACTATGGAAGTAGAGAGACTAATAGGAACCTGGTAGAAGAAATCCAGGTAAATTATGATGGTGGTCTGAACTAATTTACTGGCATAGTAGATAGAGAACAAGGCAAAAGAGATATATCTGAGAAGTCTAAATGGATAGAGATGTGTTTGAAGAGAAAACTGATAGATTTCAATCTGGACTAGCTATGGATGAAATGCTGTCTTGAGGAAGAGAGCAATAACATTTGGATGGTGAAGTCATTATGCAGATGTTAAAGACTGGGGGGAAGATCTAAGATAGTTTTAGAGAAAATCATAATCATACCATTATGACATTTAGAATGATCCATTTACATTAATAAACTTTAAGCTCCTCAGCAAGGTCATGCTTTGGATTAGAAAAATACCAAATAAATCCTTCCAGCCTATCACATTCTTTCATATGTCTACTAGGAATAGAAATTAGATAAATGTTAGTTTCTATCATTAATGCAAAATGCAAGAGTCTATTTTTTTTTCTTGCCACAGAGAAAGTGGCTTGGTCATACTGAATACAGTGAATAAGACCCCACTGATTCCACCTCTGAATTTCTTACTTTTTCTTTGCTGCCAAAACTCACCTCAGCAACAGGTAGCAAAAACACAGAAGCACTACCACTGGAGGGTTCCCATGATTATTTCCTGGCCCTACGGGACACAACGAGGCATAAGGATGCTCTTGGCAGAGAGCCAGACCTGACTCATCTTTCTTCTGTAGAGTACCCAGTTAGCCCTGACTTAAACTATAGGAACCATGGCATATTGTATACTGAACCTCCGTAAAAAATACGTCACTGTGTCCCATGATTGCACAATGGTTCACTTCCAAAAGGGAGCCTCCAATTTAAACATGTACAAAATGCAAAAATTTATCTTAAGCAAAACTATTACCAGTTGACTAAATCGAAGGCACTCTCCATTACACCAAATGTCACATTTTGTCTAGCATTCTGTGAATAAGCTATTCTAACAATCATGATAACGCCATACATAAGAATCAGATAAGACTAGCTTTGAATAATAAATAAAAATTTTTAAATCCTATTTACCATAGTTCCTAAGAAAGTGAATTCTAGTTTAATTATTTTTAAAAATGGAAAAAGAATTTGAGGACTTTTCAATAAAATTTTAATCATTGCATTGGTTTGAAGATTATATATAGTTAGGTGTTATTGATGTTAAAGCAAAAATCATGAAAATATATTTTAAATTTTCCAAAAGAAAGAAAGAAAAACAATGTCTTCCTGCTGGCCACTGGGAAGGAGGAAAAATAGAAAAGAACATTAATTGTGTTTCTGAAAAGAAATGAACCTCCCAACACTGACACACAGGAACTAAAAATCCACCATTCTTTGAAAAGCTGTGTTGATTTGATCTTCATCTTATTGAAATTATTAAAGTTAGCTTTTTAACCGCCCCCCACCAAGCTTCTCAGAAAAAAAAAATTGTTCTTAGCTTCAGAGGAGACAAACATTAGTAGGAAGGCTGCAACTATAATTTATAAAGAAACACTACAATAATGAGGAATATGTTCGTTATAATCACAAGAGTTGACATTAAAGTTTTTTAGTTTGGTAATCTTGTTTTGATCTTTTGTCTTTTTTTATTTTTAAGATTTTATTTATTTGAGAGAGATCACAAGTAGGCAGAGAGGCAGAGAGAGAGGGGGAAGCAGGCTCCCCGCTGATCAGAGAGACAGACTCGGGCCTCGATCCCAAGACCCTGAGACCCTGAGACCATGACCTGAGCAGAAGGCCGAGGCTTTAACCCACTGAGCCACCCAGGCGCCCCTAATCTTTTGTCTTTAATACAAGTAACGAAAACACCGATTTTTTCCCCCCTGAAAGTAAATGACAGTTTCAGCTGAGACCGATAAAAAGCTAAAATGATTCTAAATCTTTTATGAGTTTCACTACAAAATGCTTATTCGTTGGGGGGGGGGGAGGGCAACAACAACTGTATCGAGAAATTGGGCTGATGAGCTGTCTTGTCAATTACTCGTGTTTGTGAGCCGGGAAGGGGTGCGGCGGTGCTTCGCTCGCTGTCCCTACAGGTAGGATCCGCTATGCTGATTCTGCACGCTCACCTCTGCAGATGGGAAATACAACACAGGGTTTTTTCCTCGCAAAGAATACGACCTGCCCCTAGAACTGAAACTCACCCAACAATTTTGATAGCATAGACAGAAAGAGCGGACGCAAACCATTAAGTAGAACTGCCTTTCCTCTCCACGTTTTCGGAACCTGCTAGCAAACGCACACAAAATCCGCAAAGGACCGGCCTTGCACTGGAAATAGGAGCCCTTCCAGCTCCTCTTTCTCCAATTGCTTGGACCTCTCCTTCAGCGTCTCTCCTCTCTACTTTGCAGGTGGCGTAACACCAAGGGGCCAAAACCGAGAGCTGGGAAAATGGATACAGGTGGGTGTGGCGGCTGAGGCGAGCACTGGCGAGAGACGGAGGGCTTCCCGGTCCGCCAACTAGACGAGCAACAGAAAAGGCACTTACTTGCAACCTTGCCCGCCGGTGATGCCCATCCAGCCCACCCTCACGATCTGGCCTGTGAGGAGGGCGCGGGCTTCAGGAACGTTCTCCGCTCCTGGTCTCTCCCCACCGGCGTTCTCTCTGCGGCTCCTCCTCGCTCTCTTTTGGCTCCTGTTGCTCAGCGGGCGCCTGCCACCACCAGCTGCTGGCACCCGGGTTAGCCCAGCTCCAGCCAGGAGGCAGGGTAGAACTGGAAACCAGACTCACGCCGCCAGAGCGCGGGCGAGGGCCAGCACCGACACGGAGCCCCTCCTTCCCGGGCGCGCCCAGACCCGCGGCAGCCCCGCCTCCCGCCCCCCGGGCCGCCGCGCCGCCGGTTCCCCGCCACTCCTCCCTCCCCGCCCTTTCCCCGGCCGGCGTCTCCCGCTGCTAGCGGCGGGCGGGATCCGCTGGGAGCGCCCTGGCGGCCCGGCTGCCGCTTCTTTGCTGTGCGCTGGGAGATGGCAGGGGCGGGGGTCGCGCCCTCCCATCCACCGCTACCCCATCCGGTGGGGGCGGGTGTGAGTGAGTGAGTGAGTGAGTGTGTGTGTGTGTTGTGTTTGTGTTCGTCCAGCAGCCTCAAGAAGCCCTTCCCTTACCTCGCCCCCGCCTCCCTGGCCCCTTCTTCCCTTCCTGCTCAGCGCAATCTGCTAACGTTTCCGAGAAGTCACTGCGTGTGGTTTGGGGGGAAGCCGGAGGAGAACTCCAGGCAGGAGGTGAGGACCAATGGCAAAGGCCTGACCAGTGTCTCCTGTGTCCCGGGCTCTGAGGATTCAGGACCGGGAATCGGTTCCTTCTCCGAGGCTTTGCCCGTGGAGACTGGAGAGGGGTCGCGCAAGACCTCTCGGCTGCGATTTTTCTTTGCTCTTTTTGTAACAGATCGATCGGGTTGCCGAATCTTCTAAGGCTAAGAGAAAGAGTTTCCTTTCGAAGGTGGAGTGAGGAGTCAGAGGTTGTGGGTGGAGAGGGAGACGTGGGGTAGAGGTTGCTTTCCCAGACGTGGACATCATTATCCAGACGTGGATACATCCTTAGTCATACAGGTTCCGAGTTTAGAGCTGGGTAGGAACGAGTGTGAAAATGAATCTTTATAAAAATTTTTGTGTGAGGGGTTTGTGTGTGTGTGTGTGTGTATGTTTTCTACAGCAGCCTGCTGAGAGGAAAAGTAATGAAAACAGAACTGAATTATTTTTCTCAAAGAGAAATGGGAAATTTCCACCAGAAGGAAAAATCAAAGAGTTATGTTGGGGTAGGGCGGATTTCTGGATTGAGGCCTTAAAAGAGGGCAAATCACATTGTGTAGTGTACAGTATAGTATAAACATAAGGTGGTGGGCATTTTCATCTATAGTTTATTTGCTGTCACACCTTCTACTGTGGAAATGATAGTGGTAAATACACAGAATTTTAAGTCTCAGGGTTTACCCATCCCTGCTGCTTACTGAGCTTCTGAGGTTTGCCCTGGGGCATTGAGCTTACATTCATGACTTGCAAGATGTGCCATTGCAGGAAGGGAGATTTCTTTTTCACAGGCTCTCCTCTGAAGGGTGAACGTGGTCACTTGGAGATATTTCTCAGTTTTACATCATAGCCAACTCATCTTCTCTTCCTTGATTGGTTGCAGACCTAGAAAGAAGAGTTCAACTGTACTAGGAGTGACAGCCTTCTTTATTACACTTAATCAATGCTGCTTTTTTTTTTTTTTTTTGGCCACGTTCAAGTCCCCCTCAACTAAATTGTACAATGCATAGTCACAGAGAAGTAAAATGAGTTCAATCAGCCCTCTGTCTTAAAGCCCTCTGAAATCTGATCTCATATCTATCAGGGAATAATCCATATGATGTTCAAAATAATTCAAAACCACAGGATTTCAAATCATGTTATTTTTTTCCTTAAGAGGATAAATTGGAACACAAACACTTTAGCTGAGTGAGACAACTGAAAAAATGATTAATGCCTCCAAAATGATGAAAATTATTAATTTAATTAACAGGTTTGATCAACAAATTCCAACATACTCAAAACTTTAGAGAAGCAAATCAAGAACAAACCGAAGTACCATATTATAAAATATAGTGAGCCTATTGGATTTGTTATTCCTAGAGAGGTTGCAAAATGAAGATAAAATATATTCAAGATGAATTGGTAAATAATGGTACCATATGGAATGAATTACTATAAAATGTTAGAGTCACCTTTGGTGGTTGTCATATAGCGCTACCCAGAAGACATCACTTGGGATAGCGATGGAATATTGGACTGGGGTGGTCCATTGGTTTAACGAAGTGTAGCAGTTATTAATAGTGGACCAAAAAGTACTTCCCATCAGTGTGGAAGGAAAGAGATTTGGTGTTCCTCTCCCTCTGCCACTAAGAAAATAATGAATAACATACACCATGCTTTGTCAATGAGTATACATATACAGTTGATCTTTGACCAACATAGGTTTGAACTGCATAATTGTACTTATGTGCAATTTTTTCAATATATATATGTTGGAAAATATTTTTGAAATTTGCAACAATTTGAAAAAACTCCCAGATGAACCACATAGCCTAACAATATTGAATGTTAATATTTGCAATGCTCTATTATGACTATAACTGCAATAATGTATGCCATAAAAATTTTATAATTTTATAATGATTCATTCATTAGCAGATAGACTAGGCTACCATGAAGCTATCATATCAATTACACTAGGCAATCACATTGCTGTTTCTTTGTTATCAATGCATGAATCATCACACCTATAAATAAAAATGAATTTCTTTTTCACATTATCTTTTTTGTTTTTGATGTCTAGTGTTAGTAATACAGATTCTACTCTAAGAGTTCAGTCACAAGTACATATTATACTTGATATACCTACATTCTTGTTACAGGTTGTCCAAAACAAAACTTCCTCAGTCTGTCCGAAGGATCTCTGGAGACATTTGCCTATAAGCTCATTGGCAAAGCATGGTGTATATTGTTCATTATCTTCCCAATTCTCTTTTAACTTTCAACCATTTATCCCATATCTATTCTATGTGTCATTTTTAATCTCCCCCAAATTTTGTAATCTGTTGCTTTTAGTCTATGCTGTCTGCATTTTTATAGCCTTTTTGGCAGCTCTGAGATTTTTGTGTCTGTTTAAACCCAGGAAAGAACTATCTGCAACTTTCATTAAGTATTATACTAAACATACCTGAGAGTTCATCAAACATTAAGTGATGGTGTCACCTGTGTTGAGAAGGTTAAAGAGGAGGCTTGAATTTTAATTAATTAATTAATTATAATTAATTCCATAATAATTGAATTATGGGAGGCAGAAAAGATGTCTGGTTGAACCAGCCAACCACCAGTAAATTCCTAAGACTATTCACAAATGATATTCTATACTTTGGGCACAAAAAGTAGAGATGTTTATGTATTGAAATTAACCAATAGTACATTTCAAAACCAGAAGAGAAATAAAAATTTATTCTACTTTGTGATACCATGGAAATCCATACTTCTATCTTGTCAACAATTGCCTCTGCAATTGTTAAAACTTCTGTAAAGTTTCTGGAAGGGAAAGAAATAGACAGTGATATGAAGACAGTAAATTAAACAGTACAGTACCAGAAGAGTTTGTTTTTTCTCCTTAAATAGGATTACAATTCTATATTTATCTTCTAATATCTGCTATATGGCAATATTCTAATGAGTAAAAGCAATTATACTGTTGAGAAAATGAAAGAATAAAGCTTTTGCTGATCAGATGCTTTCTATAGAATTCCTTTTCATCAAAACTGCTGTTCTCAAAGTTCTCTTATTGCAGAAACCTTAAACTAGATTAGGTTACCCAATATATGAAACATTTGTGTTTAGACATTGGGCAGCATGATGTATGAGATTGTGATCACTGAGAGAAAGGACATAAACAAGATGAGTCCTATGATGGTCCCAACTTAATACATGAAATTAGTTTCCAGAATGTAGCACAAGAAGGGAGAATACAAAAAGAGCTCCACAGTCTCTGTGAATTGAGAAGGTGGAAACCGGAGTTTGAGAAGCTGAAGCAGCTAGAATTTGTAGGACAGAGTACTATAGAGAAGAAACCTATACAGAGATCTGCAGAGGAATGCCCTCAAGTTTTTGGTGGGTACTGACATGTGGTGGTGTGAAAACCAAAATACCTAAGGCCAGGGAAAGAACTAATGGAAAACCGTAGGTCACAGAATCCCTAGACTTCACGTGGGCTAGAAATAATTTGTGTTTCTCCCAGCCAAAGTGGAAAAACCTCATCACATATGAGATATTGGACAGTCCTTAGAAGGGCATTGGCTTAGTAATGGGGTTATATTCGTTTTAGATTCCAGTTGCTTTGGATTTATACTAACAAAGCTTAAAAGAAGACTTAAAAGAACCCAACTGGTTTCAACTTGCTTAAATTCTAGCCAGAATAAAGTCCAGTACCTCCTGAGGGACTTAATAATGTAAAATTAACACTGACCAGCATCCAATTTAAAAACTTTCCAGGCAGGACGCCTGGGTGGCTCAGTCAGTTAAGCATCTGCCTTCGGCTCAGGTCATGATCCCAGGGTTCTGGGATCAAGTCTCACATCAGGGTCCTTGCTCAGCGAAGAGCCTGCTTCTGCCTCCTCTTGTGCTCGCTTTCTTTCTCTCTCTCTCTCTGACAAATAAATAAATAAAATCTTAAAAACAAAACAAAACAAAACAAAACTTACCAGGCATGCAAAGAAGATTAGTCAGCAGAAAAGTCAATCAACAGGAACAGAGAACAGATCCAGAAATGGCAAAGATGATAGAATTAACAGTTGGGAACGTTAGGTTCCATATTATAAGTGTGCTCTGTATGCTCAAGATCATAGAGAAAAATCTAAACATTATGAGAAAAGAAATAGAAGATATAAAAACAACAAATTGGAACTTCTACATATAAGAAGTACAATATCAGAAATGAAAACTCACTGTATGTAAATGTAATTCTCAGAACAAAGAATATATGTGTATTTGCAAAATAGAAAACTCGTGGTCTTTGTAATCCCAAACTTCATGTGCAAACTTTTCTAACAGGTTGACTACTCTCATTCCAGACTTTAATTTGCCTATACAAATAAATATGTCATTATTATTTGAAACAGTAAAATATTAATGCGATAACTGCTTTGCAGTTATAATAATTTATAGGGAGCTGTGATCATCTTTAGCTTTGGATAAGCATTTTAATATATTTATCTAACATATTACATTTATTAAGTTCACCCTCAAGGATCAGAAATTTTCTTTTTTTTTTTTTTTTTTAAGATTTTATTTATTTATTTGACAGAGCGATCACAAGTAGGCAGAGAGGCAGGCAGAGGGAGAGGAGGAAGCAGGCTCCCTGCTGAGCAGAGAGCCCGATGCGGGGCTCGACCCCAGGACCCTGAGATCATGACCTGAGCTGAAGGCAGAGACTTAAACCACTGAGCCACCCAGGCGCCCCTCAGAAATTTTCTTCCATTAAAGATATATGAAACAGATCCTGAAGATAGTTCCAAGAGAGAACTATTTCAGCAATAGTGCTAGTGAAATCAAGACGTGACTTCCCAAGCTGCTACTTTAAATGAGATAACAGCTATTTAAATGTATTAATTTCACTATATTTACTGAATTGAAGCTTCCATTATGTGACATGAAATGTAGTTTGGAAATATAGGCATCCTCTTGTTATTTTGACTGCTATCTAGAGTGTTGACTAATTTGTATAGGTTGTGGTAATGACTGCATTTTGTCAATAGTAGATGTTAAAGCAAAGATAGGGATAAAACATTTGAGAAAGAAGAAACTGTTGGGAAAAAAAAAAAAGACAACAGATCTAAAATGGAGTCAGCTGTGCTAAGTCCCAGGTCAGAAAACCAAGACTATTAATACCTAAATTAATTGCAGTTTCAACCTCTCCCAGAAATATAATCTTGAACTAGTTGATCTGGAATTTCCTGGTCTGCACTAGTGAGTAATCCATCCAATAGACCCAAAGAAAGATGAAATAATCCTCTCTTTCCTTGTCCTGCCCCCTACTGCCTATAAAGGTAGTTTTGTTTAACTCCTCCCTGTTTGCTAGATGGGATCCTGTTCAGTTTGTAAATTGTTGAGTAAGGTCAATTTGATCTTTAAATGTACTCAGTTGAATTTTGTTTTGTTTTAACATAACAATGGAATAAACATTCTCAGTCGGTGGATCAAAAGTTTAGAGAGCTAGAAGAGTGGGAAGCCTTGGGGAGGTCTACAAGATTTCAGTGTTCAAAGGGTCCTTATTTGCAACTTATAGATCCCCACATTCTAAGAACTAAATTTATTTTTTAAAAAGATTCTCAAACTGAAACATATTATCATGTAAATAATAATGAGTTAAGGTTTATCATTGAAATCCCAGATTTTCAATTGATCTGATTACCACTACTATAGAGGTTTTTTGACATTTAATTTTTTTTCAACCTTGTGTTTTAACCACTTCAATAAATAGATTCAAATTTTTGTAACTTTGAGGAAAGACACCTCCATACACCAAATATTAAAAAGAAAAAGAAAAAAAAGAAATTAGGTTTCTTGAAACAATATATTTTACAGTGATGAATAAGACATGATAAATTATAAGTTTGAGGTCTTTTTCAGCAATGTCTAAATTTGTTAACTATTCCAAAAAAGTATTTATATTCTTAGAATGCATTATTATATGAACCGTAGTAAAGACAGGTTGAGTGATAAAAAATGGTATTTTTTTAAACGGTCAGTGTATTTTTATAAAAATTTCAGAAAAGTAATTAGTTTTAACTCTTGAAATTATTTTGGTCCTTGCTGGTGAGATTAATGATAACACTTGTTGAAATTTTAACATGTACCGGACATTATTTTTTTTAAACTTTATTTGTTTAACCCAAATAATCCATACAACAATGCTTTGAGGTAGGTTTTATTACCATCCCCCTTTTTGCAGGCGAAAAAACTACCATGTGATAGATTAAACAACTTGCCAAAGGCCACAGAGCTAACATGTGACAGACCCAAGGGGTCAGACTAAGTTATCAGGCTCTAGAGCCCACCTGCTTGAGCAACGAGCTGTATTACCTCCATAGCAAGTGGCTATTCTATGTCTCACAACATAAGCATTCGGAAAATACTGGCCATCCTATATTACAGTTATGAATTAAAAATTAAATTTGAGGGGCACCTGGTTGGCTCAGTGGGTTGAAGCATCTGCCTTTGTCTCAGGTCATAATCTCAGGGTCCTGGGATCAAGCCTTGCATCAGGCTCCCTGCTCAGCCTTTCCCTCTGCCTCTTCTCTGCCTACTTGTGATCTCTTTCTCTCTGTCAAATAAATAAATAAAATCTTTAAAAAATAAAAAATAAAATAAAAATTAAATTTGGTAAATATAGATGAACAATATAAACATAAGATAAGTAAACCTCTCAGTAATTCATTTATTCACAATTAAACCTATTGACTGAACTTAAGGATGTAGAGAAGTTAAACCTCTTCATAATATAGTAGAAAGAGGGTAGAAGTCATTTCCTAATTTACCAATTACTACTGTGTCTTTCCATGAGCATATCTCCTAATCTCTGCATGTTTTAGTTTTCTCCTGCATAAATGGGAAGGTTTGTACTAAGTAACTTTTAAGGTCCTTTCTTCTCTAACCTTTTAGATTCCTTTTATGCAAAATTGAAAATTCTTTTATTGAAACATACGACCTCTAGAAAAATTATTATTTGTGAGCAACACGTATTCATATTTTTCCTATGACTCCCACTTTTGGAAGGTGTTGCCAAAATAGCTAATTAATGTATTTTGATACAAATTAAGAGAAGGAATAAAATGAGATTTAATTCAATAGAAGCCATAGTCTCAAATATGAAGTTGTCTTTATAGTACTGGATTATGACTTTCCTTCAAAGGTACCTCAATATAAATTCTAGCACACTGCATACGGTGAATATTAATTTGCATACATAAAGTTCAAAATTGCTTTCCTCCTCCCTCATTCATTTTTGATAAATGCTTCATCTACTGCCACCTAGTGTTCATAATGTCAAATATTTTTGAAAGGCGTCTGAATGCCTTTTACATTATTTTTTCCTTCCTTCCTTCCTTCCTTCCTTCCTTCCTTCCTTCCTTCCTTCCTTCCTTCCTTCCTTCCTTCCTTCCTTTTAGATTTACAAGATGGAGAGGGGAAATATAGAGATTTCTCATATACCACTAGTCCCCACACATGTATAACCTCCCCTATTATCAGCATCACTCACCAGAAAAGGTATATATATATATATATATTTTTTACCCAGGAATGAACTTACACTGTCATATTACAATCACCAGAAAACCATAGCTTACCTTAGAGTTCAATATTGGTGTGTACATTCTATGAGTTTGGACAAATGTATAAAATATGTAACTACCATTATTATATTAGCTTCACCAATACCACGCTATCTTCATTACTGTAGCTGTATAGTAGTTTTTGAAGTCAGGTAATGTCAGTCCTCCAACTTTGTTCTCCTTCAATATTGTGTTGGCTATTCTGGGCCTTTGGCCTTTCCACATAAACTTTAGAATCAGTTTGTAAATATCCATGGAATAACTATATGCAATTTTGATGGGATTGCAATGAATCTATGGATCAAGTTGGGAAGAACAGACATTTTGACAATATCCATGAACAGCGAATATCTCTCCATTGATTTAGTTCTTTGATTTTATTCATCTGTTTTGTAGTTTTCCTCATATGTATCTTGTATAATTTTCTTTACATGAGAAGCAAAGGAAAAGTATGTTTTGTTGATGTTCAGACTTAAGATACACCTCTAGATGAGCAGAAGGGAACCACTTCTGAGTATTTGTAGGAGTGATATGCAAAGAAGTCATTTCGGCTAGTAAATATGACAGGTTTATTTTAGATTTATTTTCTTTTTCTGAGATACATATTTTTAATGTTGATATATATAACTTTTTAAAGATTTTATTTATTTATTTGACAGAGAGAGATCACAAGTAGGCAGAGAGGCAGGCAGAGAGATAGGAGGAAGCAGGCTCCCTGCTGAGCAGAGAGCCCTATGCGGGGCTCCATCCCAGGACCCTGAGATCATGACCTGAGCTGAAGGCAAAGGCTTTAACCCACTGAGCCACCCAGGTGCCCCTTAATGTTGAGATATATTTTTAACAGTTTGTAATTGTTTTATGCAAATTTCTTTTTCTCGATTTGTGATTTTGTCACAAATATTCATTTAACTTATTTTTAATAGGGTTACACCTGATACAAAAAAGCCTTCCTCAAATCATATAACTTTATGTTACAATGTCTTGATTTATAACATAGCAAAACAAAAAGCTCTCAGAAATATATAAAAGTTTGAAACAAAAGAGGGACAGTATAAATAGGTATAGAAGTTAGGATATTTAAATTTTTTGAAAATTTAAATATAATTAACCTGTTATAAAGCATAATTTATTTTTAGTAAATCTCAAATAATTTTTTTAAATTTATGAACAAGATATCTTTACTTCTTCCATTATAATAAAATAGGCTGGAGGAAATTCAGGATATGGTGGATAGAGGTACCGGGTAGAACCTCTGGCTAGACAGGAAACCAAAGAGAGAAAAAGGGAAATTCCTGTAGAATAAAAGCACTGTTTATTTTATTTCATTTTTTTTAAAGATTGTATTTATTTATTTGACACAGAGAGAGATCACAAATAGGTAGAGAGGCAGGCAGAGAGAGAGGGGGAAGCAGGCTTCCCGCTGAGCATAGAGCCCTATGTGGGGCTCGATTCCAGGACCCTAAGATCATGACGCTGAGCTCAGGACCTAAAGCAGAGGCTTTAACCCACTGAACCACCAAGGCGCCCCTAAAAGCACTGTTTAAATGGCATTGAGGGAAGAAGGTGATAGTATCCATGGGGTACACATGCTCTTCAGAAGAGATGTGCATATTGCTCTTCAAGAAGGTCTATTTAATTCCAGGGCCTTAGTTGTCTTCTAAGGCCTGAACTCATCATAAAAGTAAATTACCCCTGAGTGTGGCAAGGCTTTAAATAATCCCTAATAGAGTTCTAAACAGATACTAAACTCGAACATTGCCTCTAATTTCTCCTCTCAATTTTCCTACTTTGTTGGTCTACACTCTTGAAGAAGAGGAGAAAAGAAAAAGTAATGGCAAGTGAAGGAGATGTGGGGACACATCTGATGACGATCTTTATCCTTTATGATGAAATGTAAAACCTTAATAACCAGGGGCACCTGAGTGGCTAGTTGGTTAAGCATCTCACTCTGGTTCAGGTCATGATCTCAGGTGCTGGGATCGAGCCCAGGGGTCAAACCCTGGGTCAAATCTTACGTGGGGCCTTGCTCAGTGGGAAGTCTGCTTCTCACTCTCCCTCTGCCCCTGCCCCTGTTTGTGTTCGCTCGCTCTCTGTCTCTCTCTCTTTCTCAAATAAATAAATAAAATCTTAAAACAAAAAACATTAATAACCAAAGTGCTATTTCATAACTTTGTGTCTTTGCTTTGGGGTTGGCTTTGAATAGCTTGTGTCCACAAATGATCAAAGAAATCCTAGTACATGTTGACAAAGGAAAAGGTCAATGGCAAATGTTGGAGACTTGATGGTCTCTAGAAAAGTAGACACTTTGTTTTATCTAAGCAAAGGAGAAAGGAAAGAAGAGTAGAGCAAATATTTTCCTTTTTTTCCTGATATTTCTTTCCTTTTTTTTCCTTTTTTTCTTTCCTTCCTTCTTTTTTTACTTCCTTCCCTCTTTCTTATTTCTTCTTTATTTACCTCTTTTGGGGGTGGATTTACACTAAAGTATCTCAGAGTTATTTATTTCCATCATCTGTCCCACTATCCTAGCTTGAATGGCATGAAGTTTTATCTGAGTTACAGAAACAGTCTCCATACCTGCTCTCTCACCCTTCAGCATCACCAACTTGAATCAATTCCCTATGCTCCCTTTTTAATGGATGGCCTTCAGGATGATGGTCAAAGGTTCAGATTATGCATTATTATTTCTAGCAGCAAGGCTCTGCTCTTGTGCCTTCCTTTGGTGGAGCTTTCTGCCCCAATACCTGTGCTTACACCACTTCTATCATCCTGCAGATCCTAGATATCACAATCACTAAACCCTGATTGATGAACTAAGTATGGGTTAAATTCTACTTCTCCAAGCTTCCATAATGTCCTGAACTTCCCCTTATCAAAACATTTACCACATTTTATGGTAATTTTTTGTGTGAGTGCTAGCAAAAGCGTCCCCACAAAAAGTAATGCTTGAGCTGGACCTAGGAGGTTGTTTATGACTTAGTCAGGTGGGTAGGGTCAGTTGGAAGAAGGACACATTCCAGGCAGAGGAAATCACATGTGCCAAGATAGAAGCCTTTGCACACTGCAGGTAACTTCAGTTTCTGTGTATAATGAAGTTCATGTCTCTTTTTTTTTTTTTAGATTTTATTTATTTGACAGAGAGAAATCACAAGTAGGCAGAGAGGCTGACAGAGAGAGAGGAGAAAGCAGGCTCCCCACTGAGCAGAAAGCCGGATGCGGGGCTCTATCCCAGGACCCTGAGATCATGACCTGAGCTGAAGGCAGAGGCTTAACCCACTGAGCCACCCAGGCGCCCCTGAAGTTTATGTCTTGAATACGCTCTGTTACATTGTCTGGCATTAATTTGGAACGGAGACATTCTAAATGTTTTGAACACATGAATTATCACCATCATATTTGATTTTTAAAAGCATGATTCTTCTTTAAAATATGTATTTCTTCGACAACACTGGGAAGGATGATTTGAAAAATAATGCAGGGGAGAAAAAATAAACACCTAAAGAAACTAATGAAGTAAAAATGGAGCAGTATGGTCAGAACTGAGAGTTTTGTTTTAAGTAGAATTGGGAGGAAGTAAGTATTTATTGGACTCAGGTAGGAGAGTAGATCAAAGTATTTAGGATAAATTAAAAGATTTTGACATAGATGACAATGATGATTTTATTAACAATCTTACTCCTCAAAAAATAGTATTGTAAGAAAAATAGATTTAATGATGGCCAATGAGTAAAGTTGTATACATATTGAGTTGGAGATGCTTGACACATCCAAGTGGGAGTGTTTAGTAAGAAAGTTTGAGGTGTGGACATGAACATAGTGTTGTCATTAAAAAATTTCAAATAGATATTTAAAACCCATATTATATATTTTTAAATTACATTTTAACACTGAAGGAATACACACAACATAATCTAAGAATAACATAGTATCTTTAACAGAAAAAGAACTGTATCAAGCTTTACACAGATATATATACACAGCTAATTTTATATATATTGCTAATTTTCTAAATTAGAAAGTTACAGCTTAATATTACTTGCCAATTGCATTGCATGTAATTATTTTCTTGACTTATGCTTGTCATTTTAGGGATCCATATTTGGTAGCACAAGAGAGAAAAGAACAAAGATTTTGGTGTCTCACGGTTAGTAACTTGTAACAGACAGTGTGGTGTGTTACTCATCCCCCTTCAGGAAGAATGGATTCATTCCTTAAGTTAGAATTCATTCCTTAAGTTAGTTTTCTCTGATACTTCTACTTCGGTCTGTATTGCATAAGAATATTGAGAAAAGTGGAGTCAATTGCTCTATATTGTTCTAGGGAAACCGTAGAAATCTGAAGCAATATTTCTGACTTGACTTTGAAAGTTGGAGAATAAAAGGATTAGAGGCTAGGGAATGAATGGGCTAATTGTTAGAGCTGTGAGGGCTATGGAGACTGCTGAGCCCTCCGAGCCCGCGAGATGGCTGCCTGCAATGAGGCTGTCGGCTGGGCACCACTGACCCCTGATACAGGGAAATCCGGAGTTGAGGACAGGTGAAAACTTGTCATGGACTTGTACCAACCATGGCCCGCACTGACAGCCTCTTGTCTGGAGATCGACTCTGAGATGTGATAAAAATGCAAGTTCACCCCAAATCAAATGATGCACAAAAGATCTGGACTTAATAAGTACAGATAGCTTGAACTCCAGATGCTTGTCGGAGAATTTATTACATTCTTTGCTTCAATACCATTGTTGAAAGAAAGCAGATATTGTTTGAAGATTCAACCATGAGGATGTACTTCTGATTATGGACACCCCCCCCCAAAAAAAAATATATATATCTATCTGAGCCAGGCCATCAGTGAATTGTAAACTGGTACCCAATTGATGCAAATTGTTTTCCTGACCTCTTAGGCCATTAACCCACATTAAGGGATATTATCCTAAGCATCAGCCTCATGGGACCTGGAGAAGGAAGAGGATGGCGACAGAAGGCTGAAATGATGGCCACTAGCTAATTGTAGCTTTTAATGATCTACCCTACAGGTTTTTGGAAGTCTTCCATATCATACATATTTGGAAAATGATCTGTATCTCCAGGCTGGGTTGGCAAGAACATTGTTTTTCTCAGGAATTAAAAACATAATGGCTGCATTTTGACTGATTTATTGTTTTCCTTTAACATGCTTCTATCAGTCAGTTTGCTTTCTATCATTTTCCCTGGTGATTTAACTTTGTGGTATCACTAGTAATGAGCGGTAGGGTAATGCAATCTTGTTTCTTTCCTACATTTAAGTTCAAAATTCCTTTATATAAACAAAGCTAAACAAATATGTTTGTGTTAGTATTAAGAACATCTTTCCCATGTGTTTGTGTCAATTTTAAGAACATCTTTCCCTTTTTAAAAAGAAGATAGAATAACCCAATGAAAGGATGAAGCTTATGTGGTGTCTAAAAGCCTGGGCTTTTGAGCCCAGTGAAGTTTGTTAATGTGTTGAATATTTCAGATTCTAGTTCTCTCGTCTTGAGAATAGTCACACCTGTCTTGTATGAGTCTGTGAGATTACATAAGACCATATCTGTAAAAATACCTTAACGCTGGGTTTGACCCATAAAATGCATGCTTAAGGCTCAATGATAAACACACAAATAGAGTGATAGGTCGCCAAAGTTTTGGAGTGTTCATGATATCTCAGGCATGGGCACACAATCACATCAAATTCTTATTACAAACCAGGGGTTTGGTGTATTTACTACTATTGAACGGTAAGGATACTGGAACTTATCTTAATAAATAACTTCATACACAAGTAATAAATGATGCTATACTACCTCTTCTGAGTGGAAACAAAAATCAACAACTGAAGAAAGGAGGAAGAGAAGGAGAGAGGGAACAAAAGAGGGGGAAGACGGAGAAAGACAGGAACAGACAGAAGAGTAGTTTCCTTTAGATTGTTAGAACAAGAAATACTTCTTTTCATTTCAGGGACTTTGATCATGCCTCAGGGGTTCTTTGACCCCATCAGGGGTCTTTGACCTCTGAATATAAAGCCATCCCCATTCTCTGTCAAACTCTTTTCATCAGTTATATCTCAGTCTGAGGCCAATCTTCAACTCCCAAGACTAGGTCACATTCTCTCCACCTTATGCTTTGAGCTTTCCTTTCATCGTGCTTGACACAATTGTAGTTGTCTAATTATTTTTCAGCCTAGGCTGCTAAACCAAAGTTCTGTGTAAAGGGGGAATATACCTACTTTGTTTATTTCTGTATCTTCATGCTAAATGACACCTGGTAAAGAGAAAGAGCTCAATTATCAAATGAATGAATGAAATAATAAGAAGAGAAGACAAGTGAATGTTGATATATTCCATCAAACAGCATGTGAAGATATGGAAATGAGAAATACAATAGAACATTAAGAATTAAAATCTGTTGGATGACTTTTTTATGTGAGAGAGGGAGCGAATGAAAACGAAATCAAAGAGATAAAAAAAAATAAGTCACTGGAGTGATCTGTATGACCTGCGAGGTGGCTTAGACTAGATTCTGTCAGTGACTAGGTAATTGGTTAGCTGTCAGCTTATAAGCACTTTGATTCATGAGCTTCTCTCTGCACAGGGTGATAAAAAATTTATAGTCTCGTGGTGTATAGGTGGCTCAGTTGGTTAAACCTCTGACTCTTGATTTCAGCTCAGGATGTGATCTTGGGATCCTGAGATCAAGTCCCAAGTTGGGCCCCATGCTCAGAATGGGTCTGCTTGAGATTCTCTGTCCCTATCTCTCTGTACCTCCCCCCACTCTCTCTCTCTCTCATATATATGTATATACATACATAAAATCTTAAAAAAAAAAGAATTCATAGGCTAAATCTAACAAGCACAGGGGAACCTATGACATGGATACTTGCCTACTTAAATTCATTCCTGATTTCTTTACATCTTTCCTTCCTTTATTTTCTTTTAGCTTGATTTCCTTCTTTTCTTATTTTTAAAACCAAACCATAGCTTATTCACCTAAATGATGTGGCCCATGTCTCTCTCCTCCCCTTCATCTTGTGCACTCTCCCATTCACTCACCATATTCAAGCTCAGGAATCTTCTTTCAGATCTTAGAATCCACTAAGTCTGTTCTGAGCTGTATTCTTGTCCTAGGGCTGCCGTAACAAAGTACTGCAAACTGGTCACCTTAGAACAATGGAAATGTATTATCTCACAACTTGGGAGGCCAGAAATCAAAGTACTGAGCAGGGTTCCTTCCTTTGGAGGCTCTTGAGGGAGGTCAACACCATGTCTTTCTCTTGGCTTCTGGTGGTTGCTGACAACCGCTGGTGTTCTTTGGGTTAAAATGTGTCACCAAGTCTGTCTTCATGTGGCATTCTCCCTGTGTGTGTGTGTCTGTGTCTGTGTCTCTGTGTGGTGTTCAGATTTCCTTCTTCTTATAAAGGTACCTCCTCTTATAAGCCATTTCTGATGCATCATGTCCTCATCTCAATTTGATTGTATCTACAAAGACACTATTTCTAATAAAACCCTATTTGACATTCACAGATACTGGGATTCGAACATATCTTTTTGCAGGGTACAATTCAACCCACAACACCAGCCTAGAGTCTCCCTTAGCCCTTCAGATCCTAGCATGGCTGTCTCCTGGTAGTCCCTCAAGTACCAGCCCAAATGTCACCTTCCCAAGTTGAAAGTGATACCACACTGAAATGTCCCCTTTCCCTAACCGCACACTTCGTGCCTCGCATCTTCAATTTCTCAGTCTTGATTATACCATCCAGTATAAAGTAGACACTTTGTTTTATCTTCATGCAGTTTTCACTATCTGAAAGTATCTTGTAGAAATACATATTTTTTGTCTGTATCTTTCTGTAGAACATAATCTCAGCAAAGAGCAGGGACCCCATCTCTCTTGATTACTACTATCGCCCTAGCACCTAAAAGTATAGTGTATACTATACTGGTATAGTGTAAGCTCTTAAAATCTTGCTTAATGAAACTCATTTTATATTCTGTTAGTTATTTATGGCCATCATAACAATGCATCAAAACAATGCAAGTCAAAAATCTTACTGGCATACATCAATCAGTATTCATTGCCACAGTCAGGAGTTTACTGGGGGTTAGATAGGTGGCTCTGCTTTTTGAGTTACTCACCTGTCTGTTTACTCACATGTCTGGAGGTTGGCTGAATGCTACTAATCTAGACTGATCTGGACGGGCCTCAGCTGGGGCACTCAGGGCAGCTCAGTTCCATGGGCCAGACCTGTTATCATCCAGCACCTAGCTATCTAGAAATATTTTCACAAAGAAGACAGCAAGTGGAAACATGCAGCTTAGGCTAAGACCTATTATGGAGAACAGTTTGCCACATTCTAATGGGCAAAGCAAGTCACCTGGCCAAGTTCAGATTCAAGGGTGGAGAAATGAACTTATCTCACTCTATAGTGAGATAAACTATAATGTCACAAAGCAAAGGGCATGGATAGAGGGAAGAGCAAAGAACTGAGACCATAAATATAATCTACCGCAAGAGTACTTTTGAATGTTATCTTCACTCCATTCTAGAACAAAATGGGGTACAAATAAGTATGTATACAAATAGGCTTTTTTTTTTTCTGTTTTAAGACACCAAAAAGATTGACACTTCCCATGTTATTACTCAGAAGTACCAAAGTGTAATAGAGTCTGATTACATAGACTTGATTCTTATCTCTACCATATACTACGCTAAGTCATCTATAAAATGAAGACAATGGCAATACCCATCCAATGGATTTTTTTGTAAGGAGGTAATACAAATAAAATGCTAAACAGAATGCTTGGTTTACAGTAAGCATTCAATAAACAATAGCCATTATTATTAGCTATTCATTACCATTGAGAGCAGGAGTAGAATACATAAAGTCACTTTTACAAAGGCTTCATTTCTTTCAGGACCAAAGCATTCAGTATGGATTTATTTAAAACCCTTTTTTCTTAAAATCTGTGTGTAACTAATTTGGTTTATAAAAGGTTCCCCCAAGAATTAGTTGCCACTAGCATATCTGTCATTTACACTGTAGACTAAACAAAAGAGAGACATAATCAGAATTAAGAGTAAGACTAATGGGACATCTGGATGGCACAGTCAGTTAAGCTGCTGTCTTTTAGTTTTGGCTCAGGTCCTGATCTCAGGGTTGTGAGACTGAACCCTGAGAAGGGCTCCACACTCAGCACAGTGTCTGCTTGAAATTCTCTCCCTCTCTCCCTGCCTCTCCTGCTTGTGCTTGCTTTCTCTGAAATAAATACATATTTTTTTAAAAAAGAAAAAGACTAGTATGTGCTCTAATAGAGTGAGATATCCTATGATTTATTAAAATTATATCTAAATTATTAATCTATAATAATCCTCTGATTTGTACTATTTCATGAAATCATTAATCCCACTAAAGTCCAACTTGGGACCCATCTTGTGATTCAAAAGCATTAATTCAAAGGCACTCCTTCATTTGAATATATTTGATGGCTCAGCCAAAGAATATTGACTCCTTCTGAAGAGAAAGTGTTCCTGAAATTATAATGTAAGTCTGTGGGATGTGTGAGAAGTCACTAGTCAGAACATTGTATTCCAATACAATGGAATTGGATGAAGTTGTTCTTTTCCATTATGGGATTGTGTTACATAAGTAAGTAGAGAGGGCAGAAAGCAAGGAAGGAGGGAGGGAGAAATGGGGAGAGCAGGAGGAATTGAGGGAAGCTAGAAGGAAAGAAGAAAGTAGGGAAGGAAGGAGGGAAGGAAGGAAGGTAGGAAGGAAAGAAAGAAGGGAGGAAGGAAGGAAGGAAGGAAGGAAGGAAGGAAGGAAGGGAGGAAGGGAGGAAGGGAGGGAAAGGAATAAAGAAAGAAAGCTGTGCTATTTTTTTTATATATGGAAAGGTAATCGTCCTTTTTATTTATTTATTTGTTTGTTTGTTTGTTTATTCATAATTGTCTTTGCTATGTTTGGACAATTCTCTTTCATGTGAATTTCAGGATCATCAAGCTTGCCTGGTTCCAACAATAGCAATGATGTTAAAAAGAACATTATTTGGAATTCATTTCGGGAGAATTTATATCTTTTTGATTTTGAGGCTTTTCATCAGCACACTTATCTGTTTATTCCTTTTATTAAAAAAAAAAAACAACTTAATAGCTCTCGGAAATTTCTCCAAAATGATCTTGTTCATTTTTAAAATTGACTGTTTTAGTCTTGAAAATGTTTCTGTGCTCCTGGAAAAATTGTATATTCTTTATTTGTGGGGTGCAGTTTAAACCAAACACCATAGTGTTCTTCATATAAATCCTACTAATATTTCTTTGCATAATGTTTCTCAAAGAAATATGTAAAAATATTTCTTTCTATGAATATATTAAAATATTTCTTTCTATGAATATATAACTTCTTATTACAATTCTGTTGCTTTTTGCACCACTTATTTTAATGCCACCTTATTAGGTTATGTTTTTTCCTTTTATCATTAGGTAGTGTCCTTCTGTACCTCTTCGTTTTTTCTTTTTTTTATTTATTTTTATTTTTTTCATTTTTTTAAAGATTTTATTTATTTGATAGAGAGAAACACAGCGAGAGAGGGAACACAAGCAGAGGGAATGGCAGCGGGAGAAGCAGGCTTCCCACTGAGCAGGGAGCCTGATTTGGGGCTCGATCCCACGACTCTGGGATCAGGACCTGAGGCAGACGCTTAAGGACTGAGCCACCCAGGCGCCCATCTCTTCGTTTTTTCTTAAGATTTTATTTACTTACTTATTTGAGAGACAGAGTGTGTGTGAGCAGGCAGCGGGGCAGAGGGAGAGAATCTCAAGCAGACTCCCCGCTAAATGGGGAGCTTAATGCTGATCTCATGACCCTGAGACCACAACCTGAGCTGAAACTAAGAGCAGAAGCCTAACCGACTGAGTCACTCAGTACCCCTATCTTCACCGCTTTTAATGCTTTTTACCATATAGTTTATATTGTGTGATGTTAATATTGCTTCACCCCATTTTTAATTACATTTGTTTATGTTTCTTTTTCTCTTCTTTCAATTTTACTCTATGATTTCCTTTTATGTGTTTATCTCTTGAGGAATACATATCTAGTACTTGTTTCTTTTATTTATAGCCTTTTTTTTTTTAAGATTTTATTTATTTGACAGAGAAAGAGATCACAAGTAGGCAGAGAGGCAGGCAGAGAGAGAGGGGGAAGCAGGCTCCCCGCTGAGCAGAGAGCCCTACGCGGGGCTTGATCCCAGGACCCTGAGATCATGACCTGAGCTGAAGGCAGGGGCTTTAACCCATTGAGCCACCCAGGCGCCCCTTATTTATGTAGGCTTAAATTTTCATTTTTTAAGAACAAATTTTATGGAGTTATTTTTATTCTTATGTGTATTTTGTGATTTTTTAAATTTATTTATAGAAAGATTTGTTTTTGTTTTATTTAATTTTTGCTTTTTGAGTTAAATACAAAACATATTAATTTGTCATATATACATATATAAATACATATACAGATTTACATTCTTAAAAATTTTCTGAACAGTTTTAGATTTACAGAGAAAGTAAGGTAGGTACAGAGTTCCTGTATATCCCACACCCAGTTTCCCTGATTATTTTATTATTATTATTATTTTTAAAGATTTTATTCATTTATTCGACAGAGAGAGAGAAAGAGATAACATAAGCAGGGGGAGCAGCAGGCAGAGGAAGAGGGAGAAGCAGGATCCCCTCCAACACCTAGCAGGGAGCCCAACACGGGGTTCAGTCTCTGGGCCCTGGGACCATGATCCAAGCCAAAGGCAGATGCTCAACCTACTGAGCCATCCAGGTGCCCCAGTTTCCCTGATTATTAACATACTAATTTAATACGGTACATTTGTTATAATTAAAATGAACAAATATTAATAGGTAATTATTAATGAGATCCATAGTTTATTTAGATTTCCTTAGTTTTTACCTAATGTTCTGTTCCTGTTCCAAAATCCCATACAGGGTAGCACAACATTTCCTTGTCCTTTCTCCTTAGACTCCTCTTGACTGTGGCAGTTTTTCAGGATTTCCTTGTTTTGAATGACCTTGGCAATTTTGAAGAGTACTAATCAGGGATTCTGCAGCATGCTTCTCTTTTGGAATTTGTCTGATCTCTTCCTCATGATTAGAATGAGGTTATAGAATTTTTTAAGGAAAACCACAGAGATAAATTACCTTTTTGTCACATCATATCAGGGATATTTACTATCCACATGATTAATGACTGTTAACCTTGACCATTATCTGACCCAGGTAGTGCTTGTCATATTCTCCACTGTGAAGTCATCCTTTCTCCCCCTTTCCATATTGTATGAAAAACTATTCTAATAGACCTGTTTTATTTACTGTGATTACTTATGTAGTTGAATTTATTTCTGGAGTCTTATTTTTTAAATTATATCATTTTTATATAGTTATATTTATATATCTATATATAATTTATATATATAAATTTATATTATGTTTATATTATTTATAAAAATATATTTATATATTATATATTTATATATAAATTTATATTTATAAAATAATTATATTTATTTTATTCTTGATTGTCTTCTTTTCATTCTCTTCTTGTCTTCTATTTATTGATATCTTTTATTTCCTTTAATTTCTTATGATAGTTATTCTTAAATGTTGATAGCATTTTCTTACCCATGTAATACATTTTTCTAAGAAAATATTTTATTCATTATATCTAACTTCTTGCCAGAAAAATAGGCTACCAGGAGATTACCATAATTAATGCCTTAAAGTCTCTTTTTCCAGAATTTTCTTTGCACACACGTGGATCTATATAATTTAGTATAACAAACTGTATATCTTTCAAATCAAATTTATTGCTATATAGTTTATATCTAATTCTCTATCTTATACGTACAGTTCAATGAGTTTTGCCAAGTGTATAGTTGGTCATGTAACCACAACTGCAAGATATTGAACTGAATATTTCCCTCACCCAAAAGCTTCTCTTTGGTCCCTTCACCCCAAACCCAGGCCAAAGCAACCACTGATGTGCTTTCTATCACTGTAGTTTTGCCTTTTCTAGAATTTGTTTTATTTTATTTACTTATTTATTTTTAAAATATTTTATTTATTTACTTGACAGAGAGACCACAAATAGGCAGGGAGGCAGGCAGAGAGAGAGGGGGAAGCAGGCTCCCTGCTAAGCAGAGAGCCCAATGAGGGACTCGATCCCAGGACTGATCCCAGGACCCTGAGATCATGACCTTAGCCAAAGGCAGAGGCTTTAACCCACTGAGCCACCCAGGCGCCCTTAGAATTTGTTTTAAATGGAATCATAGAAGATGTAATATTTTATGTCTTCTTTTTTTTTTTTTTCATTTAGCACAATCATTTTGAGATCATTTACAATGTGGTTATCAGTAATTCATTTGGTTTTTTTTTCTTTTTTCTGAATAATATTACTTGTATGGATATATCACAGTTTATCCATTTACCAATCTATGGACATTTAGATTGTTCTAGTTTGAGATTAATTTATTCTTATATATACTACTATTATACTATCTCGATATAGTAGCTTTTCAGATCAGGTGAGGTACCTTATCAAATTTTGTAATCTTTTTCAAAGTTGTTTTACTTTTTCTATGATCTTTGCATTTCCATATAATTTGATAATTGACTTGATGATTGTTACTGTCATGTTGCTTGGGATAGTGTTGACTCTACAGATCAATTAAGGAAAAATTGACATCTTAACAATATTCAATTTTCCAATGCATTAACAGAGTATTTTTTCCATTCTCAGAAATGTTTTACAATATTCAGAATATAGATTTTGCACATAGTTTGTTAAATTTATTCTTAAATGCTTTACATTTTTATGATCTTGTGTATAGTACTAGTTATTGGTTATTTAACATCAATATCTCAGTAATTAATTCATATTATAAACATTTTTTAATTTTCTCTGTGTAATAGCTTTTAAAATTTTTATTAAAAAAAGGCTGTGGGACTTTCAATGTACACAGTGTTTTTGTCTGCAAATAAAGATAAGTTTACCTCATCCCTCCCTTTTGATTTCTTTTATGACTTATGGGTTATTTAGGTATGATTTTCAATTTTTTAAAAAAAATTTTAGAGGATTTTCCATATACCTTTTGGTTTAATATTGATCAGGTCAGAGAACATAATTTTACAATTTTAGTCCTTTCAAATTTGTTGAGATGTGTTTTATGTCTCATTTTATTGTATCTGAGTGCATAATTCATTTGTACTTGAAAAGAATGTGTATTGTGCTATTGTTGTCAGGGTTTTCTAAAATGTCAATAAAGTCAGGTTGGTGTTCACACCTTCTACATGATTTCTGATTTTCTCTACTTGTTCTATCAATTACTAAAAGACAAGTGTAAGAATCTGAGTATACTTGTGGATTGCTTATTTTTCCTTTTAGTTTCATTAGTTTTGCTTTATATATTCTGAAATTCTGCTATTGTATGCATATAGGATTGATATTTCTTTTTGACAATTTGACTCCTTTATTACTAGAAAACATAAATCTTTATCTCTAATAATATCTTTCTTAAATAAACTTATTTTTTTATTTTAATACTGGCACTCCAGTGTTCTTTGGGTCAGGGTTTGCTTGATCTATTTTATCCCATCTTTGTCCTTTGATCTATTTGTGTCTTCCCTTTTAAAGAAGGTTTGGTATTTTTTAAACCCTATTTGACATCTTTGTCATTTAAGTAGAGTGTTGAGACTATTTATAATTTACATAATTACTGATATAGTTGAACTGAAATTTACCATCTTGCTATTTTACTCTGTTTTCTATTTGTCTTATGTGTTTTTCGTTTTTTGTTTTTTAAATTTTCTTCCTTTTTAAAAATTATTTTAGAACTTTTTAAAAGATTTATGTATTTATTTTAGAGTGAGAGAGTGTGCAAGTAGAGGGAGAGCGAGAGAGGAGAACAGACTCCCTGCTGAGCATGGAGCCTGAGACATGGGGCTGGATGACAGGACCCCAAGACCATGACCTGAGCCAACACCAAGAGTCAGATGCTCAACCCACTGAGCCACCCAGGTGCCCACATTTTACTACTTTTTAAAATGCCACTATCTCCCCTATATTAGCTTATTAGCCTTCTCTTTGTGAGATATTATTTATGAGATATATATATGTCTATATGTATCTCACAAATACACACACATACATATATATATAATGTGCATTTATGTGCATATATCTGTGTGAGATACATAAAAATACTTTTAATTGCAATATAGTTAAATTTAATATTATATTAATTCCAGGTGTATCATGTAATGATTCAACATTTATATCTATTACAAAATACTCGCCATGATAAATGTGGTTACCCTTTGTCACCATACAAAATTACTACAGTATTGTTAACTATTTCCTTATGCTACACTTCACATACCTGTGACTTAATTTATTTTATAACTGGAAGTTTGTATCTCTTGATCCCTATCACCTATGTTGCTCATCCATCTATCCTACTCCCCTCTGGCAACCACCAGTTTGTTCTCTGTATTTATAAGTCTCTTTCTATTTTGTTTTGCTTTGTTTGTTTTGTTTTTTTAGCTTCCACATATAAGTGAAATCATATGTTATTTGTATATATCTGTTTATTTCACTCATATAATACCCTCTAGGTTTATCCATGTTGTCACAAATGACAAGATTTCATTTTTTATGGCCAAGTAATATTCCACTGTATATCTTGTTTGTAAGACTATAAATTAGTGCAGCCATGTTGGAAAACAGTGTGCAAGTTCCTCAAAAAATTAAAAATAGAACTATCCTATAATGCAGTAATTGTACTTCTTGGTATTTGCCTGAAGAAAGCAAATAAATGAACAAAAAGCTAATTTGAAAAGATATTTGCATCCCTATATTTATTGCAGCATTATTTACAATAGTCAAAATATAGAGGCAACCTATGTGTCCATTGACAAATGTTTTATATTTTTAATGGCTATTCTATGATTTAGAATGTGTTTCTTTAACTTATCACAGTCTAACATGAAATATTACACCACTTCATAAACAGTGCACAAAACTTTATTTCATATACTTCTTTTTTTTTTTAAGGATTTTATTTATTTATTTTTCAAAGAGGGAGAGAGAGAGAGATCACAAGTAGGCAGAGAGGCAGGCAGAAGCAGAGGGTGAAGCAGGCTCCCCGCTGAGCAAGGAGCCCGATGTGGGACTCGATCCCAGGACCCTGGGATCATGACCTGAGCCGAAGGCAGCCACTTAACCAACTGAGCCACCCAGACGTCCCTATTTCATATACTTCTATTTATTCAATCTTTTCCTTTATGTTATAGTTTTATGAATTTTATAAACACATTAAAAATAATATACATTGCTATTATCTTTGCATTATATAATCAATTTTTATTTTTATTTTTTTTATTTTTTATTTTTTATTTTTTATTTTTTTAAGATTTTATTTATTTGACAGCGAGAAACACAGCGAGAGAGGGAACACAAGCAGAGGGAATGGTAGCGGGAGAAGCAGGCTTCCCGCGGAGCAGGGAGCCCGATGCGGGGCTCGATCCCAAGACCCTGGGATCTGACCTGGGCCAAAGGCAGACGCTTAACGACTGAGCCACCCAGGCGCCCCTATAATCAATTTTTAAAAAGATATTTAAATGAGAAAGTATGTATTTTATATTTATCCACGTTTACAATCTTTAGCATTCTTTATTCCTTGGTTTAAATCCACATTTCAATTTGATGCCATTTACCTTCTACTCAAAGACCTTCCTTTGACCTTTCTTGTATAGTGCAGCACTACTGTGATACATTTTCTAATTTTTTGTTTTTCTTAAAAAGCATTAATCTTAATTTTGGAAAGACTACACATATTTAAAATTGGTAGACATGGACCCACAGGTCACTGTGGCTCAGGTTTTTGTTTGTGGTTTTTTTTTCCTCTCTTTGATAAATTTGGATAGCTTTTATTCCTACATATTCAGGTTCACAGATCTCTTCTGCAGTTTCTAATCTGTAGTTAAACCCACCCAGTTTTTCTTCATTTCCAATGATTTTATTTTAATCTCTGGAATATTATTTCCATTTGAACTCCTTTTGTATTTTCAATTTTTCTCCTTATTAACTCATGTGTTCCTTTACATTCTTTTCCACAGTTATACTATTTAGAATAACTAATATTATAGTCTGCTTATTTCATAATTTATATCATAACTGAATCTGTTTCTTATTTCTGCTTAAGAGTCATATTTTCCTGTCTCTTTCTTTGTCTGGCAGTTTTGATGGGATGCTGAAAATTGTGAATTTTACATTAGTGAGTGCTGCCTTTTATTATATTTTATTTCTTAAAATATGGCACATGTTCAAATTAGCTTAGAAATTTGAGGCGTGTATTGAATTGTATATAAATCAGGTCTGAGGCAGGCTTTAATATACGTCTGGGATCCTGGAACTTAGTTGTCTCAGGACCCTTTCTGTCAGATTTCACAGTCCTGTGTTGCCTATGGTTAAAATCTAAAAATATTTCTCTCATCCTTTCTGTCAAGTTTTCTTGTGGTTTACAGTGAGAAGACAATTCCCATAGCAGTTAATCTTTCATAAATGGAAGATCCTGACTTTAGCCTTAAGTAAATCCCTCTTCCCCAGTGTTTGTACTTTATACTAATAACAGTTTAAAATTTCTTTTTTTCGTTTTTTTCTCTTCCACATTAACATATTTAATTTTCATACATTAAACCAACAACTAACTAAGATATGGAGAACATGGCCATAAAAGAGTAATGATATAAATAAAGCTTCCTATAGACAATCAGCAACATAGAATCTCCAGAGGACTTAAATAAACAACTCAGGTTTATTATCTCAGAAAGAAGTTACTCAGATATAGTCAGTATTTTATAGGACTTATTGGTAACCTCATAGCCACTGAGCTAAAACAATATAAAATAAAACAAAACGTACAGAAATCGTTGTAATGCTGTCTTACAAACACCCATAAATGCTTCTGATCATCATAATTCATCATAGAGTTAGGAGAGTGTACCACATTTCAATCTTCTTGTTAAAGAAGATTTGTGTAAGTCAAGAGGCCTATATCTGCCATATGTAACTTGGCCGTGGGGGCTATCCACCCGCTCCCCGCCCACAACAGCAGCAATGAACTTCAGCCTATTGTGTTGCTAGTTCTGGCTGAGGCGGAATGTCCCTCAAACTGCTATCCTGCAGGTTTAACACGTAGTCTGTGATAGGGGGTGGGAAAAAGGGCCACAATTTTTTTTTCATCTAAAATAATGAAAAGGTGATGTGATCATGTTGGAGATTACCAGTGGCTGTTCCAAGAAGGTGCTGGGAGCCTGCTGACATTTCTTGTCGCTGGTGGTAAGAAAATGGACGAGAGCGGGTTCATACTTTATAAGCTGTTCCTTTGGTAGCACATCAGCCCTTGACACTGCCTACAAGCACTTAGCCTGATTATAAGGTGGCCTCCTGGTAAGTTGCTTCTGCCTCTTACCTACTCTGCCGTGGAAGAATGGCCTGGATTTTCATACTTGGGGCTTTAAAATATTTTATGTTTCTCTTTAACATTATGATTCTGGTTATTGTTACAAATTACGTGGGTTTTCTGTAGAAAATAAGTGCAAGCCGTCGCAAGCTAATGCACATGCAATCGATGCCTCGCAAAGCTTTTAATCACAGTTTCTTCCTGTACGGATCAATTGCTACTGAAGGTATCCAATTACTTTCCTCAGAGTGTGTTTGGGAATAGCATTAAGTGAAGAGATCTTGATATGGTCACCTGTTTATAACTGTGCATTATTCATGAGACCTTTCCTGTGGGCCTCAAATGCTGTAGCAGCTGAGATCCCCAGCAAACCGTGACTGGTTTGGCTTGGGTTATGCTGCAGTAGGGTATCTTTGTGTCCAACGGAAGAATGCGGCGTCATCTGCAAAAAGCAATGTGAGGCCATAATGATATATTTAATAATTTAAGGTCCCGGAGAAAAGCAGACAGTTAGAGATAACTCTTAGTAACTTTCTGTGATATGAAAGAAAATAAATCAACACATCTATTTCATCAAACCGATTACACTATTGCCGAGCCTCGCTTGAACTAAATGTTCCCATGCTTCACCTTGATCTAACCAGGTTTCACCTGGTTGAGAGAACGAACAGATAACTTTTCTTCACCACAACTAGTAAGCATGATTGATGGAGCAATTAAACAGAAATATGTACTTAGCAAACAAAGATAGCTCTTTCACAAGCTGAAACAGCATGATGCCCCCAATCATCAAAAAGGCACTCCTACCTCACTGTGCATTGTTTTATGAATTTATACTAGTATCCTTCCAATTCAGTTGTTGTTTAAGATCTTGGAGAAATTTGTCTTGAGCAAAAGTGAAAGTTAAGGCAGAGTTAGAAACTACTGCCCATTATACCCATACAGCCAACAGAGCCAAGTATAATGGGATATTATATTAGATTGCTTTTTTTCTCAACTGCACTGCTGTCTACTATTTTTCTAGACCTAAATGCTAGAGAATGTGATCTTGCTATGATGACATGGATTTTTTTTTTTTTTTTTTTCAAAATTTAGACCAGTGCCGGGACGCCTGGGTGGCTCAGTTGGTTAAGCATCTGCCTTCGGCTCAGGTCATGATCCCAGGGTCCTGGGATCAAGTCCCACACATGCTTCTCCCCCTGCCTCTGCCTGCCCCTCTCTGCCTCCTTGTGCACTCTCTCTCTCTCTCTCTGACAAATAAATAAATAAATAATCTTAAAAAAAAAAAAATTCAGACCAGTGCCTAGAAGTTTTGGGATATCACTTCAGTGTGACACACAGGTTCTTTTTTTCTTACTTAAAGGAGACAAAATGTGATCTAATTGCTACTACTTTATGATTATCTGAACCAGGCGCTTCTATCTTGTTGCTTATCATTCGTTGATGATTGGCTTTACTTGTTTTGTTATAGTTGGCCCATCTCTTCACCCAGGTTCCAATCAGTGGAAAGATACATAAAAGAAGAGAATTTAGTTACATGATCAGCCTTCACTGGAAAAAGAGGTTGTAAAATGTAGTATTTATTCCAGAAGGCTGTGTTTAGCTAATAATTAAGAATGTTATCACCACAGAAGAAGGAGAGAATAAATTTGGAGGGACTAATAGTCATTTTTTTACATACTTACAGTCCTCTTAACAGTGAGAAAAGAAACTTTTATCTCATTGAAAGCTGACACTTAGGATACATTTACTGAACAGTTTTCATTGCCTCGCCTTGAGGTGTCTGAAGTTTGGGGAGATCAGTGATCTCTGTTTCTGCTGGATAGGCTGGAAGCTTTGAGAACAGTAAGACTCTGTATCCTTGGTGATGGATTTCCAAGTGCTCAGCCTGGGTTGTGGCAGCAAAGTTGGTTTTCTGTGCAGGGGATTCAAAAAATTGAGACTTGAAAGGAGAGAGGAAGAACTGGGCTGAAACTAGTGAAAGTGTTGTTTGTTCACATCATGTGCAGACTCTTAGTGTGTGGTCAAAGGCTAGACCAAGTCCCATGGTCACATCACACTAGTATCTGTGTGATACTAATAATTTGAGTTGTAGCATATACTACCTTTAATTATTTTATGTCTTTTTTCATGGTCTATTGGGCTAGATTATAATTTTTAGAGGCCAGGAAGTTTGTATTTTATTTTGTTTTTGTACCTAAGCACACAACCTTGTAACCTGGCCTTTGGCTTTTGGCATATAGAAGACAGGTTATGATATTGTTAGGGAACATGGACTGGACCCTGGCCAAAAAAAAAACCAAGAGGCATTCAGAGACCTTGGAGGATCGGAGATTCATTTCACGCTAGAGGGCCCAGAAGATAGTAATCTCTTAAAGTCTGAGCCTTGAGTACAAACAAAGAGGGTATTTTATACATTTTTACTTCTGTATCTGTGCCACTCTTTTTTTTTTTTAAGATTTTATTTATTTATTTGACAGAGAGAGAGATCACAAGTAGGTAGAGAGGCAGGCAGAGAGAGAGGGGGAAGCAGGCTCCCCACTGAGCAGAGAGCCCGATGCGGGACTGGATCCGAGGACCCTGAGATCAGGACCTGAGCAGAAGGC
>CM053605.1:55853781-55872922 GCA_028646535.1 Procyon lotor | reverse complement strand
GGAAAGCTTGTTAATTACTGATTTGATCTTTTACAAAGGATATAAAAGCAATGATCTAAATCACGTTTAACTACGTCTGACTTTCTGCACACAAATCCACACTAAACATGTTTAGAATATATGGAAATGACTGATGTCAATTTTCTTCTGGTGCACTTTCTTGTGGGCAGTCAACTCTTCTTCAACTTTTCACTCTCCTGAGGCCTACCTCATGTTAAACAGAGACAAAGGAGAAACAGTGGGGGATAAATGGAAAGGTTTGGTAAGAAAAATTGGATTCAAAAGCTAAAGATAAAATTGGTTTGTACCTTCTAATAAGCAGAGAAAAATAGAATTGGTCATTTATGTGTTTTTATAAGTTCATATATTACTTAATTTTCCAAATAATAGTTATCATAAGATATTTTTATATTATTATGCCAACAGCACCTTATATTTACATCTTCATAGCACTTTCTAGAGCTTATTTATCTTTGTGTCCCTAGTGCTAATTTCAGTGTCTTATAAAAAAATGTATAAAGTGGGTAAACAGTGTGTGAATCTAGAAATTGGGAATTATTACCACCCTAAATCAGGACTCAGTCACTTAAGTTAGAAAAGAGTCATGAATTTGAAGTCCAGAAGCAAATCCTAGGATGTTATCCCATTGGGTTGAGGTCCCAAGAAGCTGAAGCATCCAATCAAATGCATATTTGAACAGTTCTCCTAATCCCATTTGATTAGTGGAGACTGCAGTGGTTTATTTACCAGATTCTGTACATGGCTGAACTTTGACGACACGGCTGAAGATAGAATTTCAAAACTAGACTATTCTTTACTTTGACTTTTTAGAAGGTTCACCTACACCTATAGAGAGTAGATCTCTGTGGTTAAAATACACAAACTTAAGGACTTTTGAGGCCTTTGCATTTGTAGAAGCCCTGAAGGAAGTCTTGTGTGGAGATGGCATAAGTTGGGTTGTTCACTTCTGTCTCTGAATTGTCTCCTACTTGTTTCAAGCACTCCTACTATTTAGACCATATATTCAGGATTCTCTCTATTTCTAGCTGGAAAAGCTACTGTGCTGACAAAGATGTCTATGTTGGTTATGACTCTGAAATTTTGAGCATATCAGAGAGTAAAAATGTGTAGCTTATTTTTCTTGAACTTCTTTACATATTTGTGCAGACATACCACAATATTACTTGCTTGTCAGCATGCCATTTTTTACAGACATATATATGGAAACACTTGTAACTTTTAACCTTTAAACTTGCCCATTTACATTTGAATATAGAACACAATGTAAAGATGACCATTTTAACAATATTTCTCAATATGCAAGAATATCAACTTATTTTTTTTAGCTAAGTACCAAATAAAAATGATATTAGGCTGAATCCCAAACTAATTATTTGAAGCATGACATTTTTATAAATGTGCTTGATATTTTAGTGAACAAAGAATATTTGTACTTACCTTTATTTTATGCTTGTTGAAATTAGCAATAATAACACCAATCAGCATACTCAAAGGAAGAAATAATCCAATAATAACAAAGTTGATAAAGTAACTATACATGTAAATGTTGCTTTCAAAATTAGGTTGCCTATTTACCTAGAAGTTAAGTTAAAAAATAAGCAAAATAAGGTAGGGCATAGAAGATTTTTAGGGCATAGCAGATTTAGGGCATACAGAAAATATTCTCTCTGATATTATAATGATAGTTATTACACATTTGTCCAAACCCATATAATATACAACACCAAGTGAACCCTAAGGTAAACTATGGACTTTGGGTGATTATGACATGTCAGTGTAGGTTCATCCTTGGTGAAAATGTGCCCCATTCTGGTGAGTGGTGTTGATAATAGGTTATGCATGTGTGGGGACAGTGGGTGTATGGGAAATCTCTATACCACCCTCTCAATTTTGTTGTAAACCTAAAACTGCCCTAAAAAGCAAAATCTTTAAAAATAAATTAAAAAGTGGAAAAATAAGCAAAATATTGATATACCAACTTTTTAAAACATAAAATTTATAAAGCGGTTTACAACAAGAAAAATCAACAATTCTATATGAGGTAATGTTTCCACTTTGTTCTGTGGTGAAGTGACATTATTGCTTTGTTTATTTGGATTTTAAAGTTTACTGCATTGGTTTAATAACTGTAATGAAGTCTGATAATCCTTCAACTGGGCCTACTGGGCTTCAACCACTGTACCCAATCCTGGAAGGATTTTCAGTGATATACTCACTCTGAAATGTATTTAATTTCTGTGTAGCATAAGCATTTGCTTTTATCATGTTATTTATTTTGTTATTGTTGTTACTCTGTTATTGAATTGAGAAAATAACTTTGTCTTGAACCTTAACAATGGCTCTAAGATGATACTGTACTCACATCAATGGAATCAACTGCTGAATTCATAATAGTGATCCATCCATTAAATGTTGCCTGTAAAAATAGCATGTATTTAATTCTTACGGAAATCTTAAGCTTCATGGCAAATAAAATGTAAAACTCAATTTGTTATTAATATAGTAAAATTTGATTAGTAAGGCTGACCACATTTCAATATACCATGTAATTGAGACCTTTATCATTTTCATTCCTGCATTTATATTGCCCAGTAACATGAATTTAAAACCACTTAGCTTCATTGTAGTAGCTTAGTTGTAGTTGATAACAAAATATTGTAAGAGAGTATAAATAGAGAGAAAGAGGTAGATAGATAAATGGTAAATAAATACATGCTGCCCAAGTATCATTTTTACTCTAACTGCTATATATGTGCTTTTCTATGGGGGAGGTAAAACAAGAATGATTGATTTATCTCCTCATTTCTGTTAGATGCTGGGTGATTGAGGAGCCATAGCACTAAGTAGAAACAAAACAGTAGTACCCTGAGCTGGACCAAAAGTTGTGACCCTTTTACTTTATCAATGATGGTAGAAATAGGTTTCCAGTACCTGCCAACCCCCTTGTCAATCCTACCTTCCTCTGTACTTCCTTCCCCCAGCAAAGCAGGGTCTGAGTTTCACTTTCCAAATAAGCCTGGTATGGCGTGCTCCACAACATATATCTACTCATAATTACTAAAATATGTTATAACCAATTCTAGTAATCATTCACATTTTGTCCTTTATGTCTACCTATAATATGAATAAGCGTATAAAAACAATGATTAAAAAAATCAGAAGTGGAACTTACCACTTGAAGCAGTGAAAGGAAACCGTTTCCAACATTGTCAAAGTTCAGTTTTGCATTCACCCATGGCATGGATTCATTAAACACGAGGCTTTCACACTGACTCTTATTTATGACTTCGGATATAGGAAACCTTTCTCCACTTATTGGGTCAATGCATTCATAGAACTTGCCAGCAAATAAGTGTACTCCTATGATGCTAAAAACCAGCCAGATCATAAGGCAGACCAGAAACGCATTCAAAGCAGGTAAAGTTGTTGTTATCAAAGCTCTCACAACCACCTGGCATACAATAAAAAACAGACAGGTAAACTTTAGGTAAGAAATGTGAAATCACTTTAATTAGAAATACTAAATGGAATGTCATACAGAAATAACAAAAAAAGGCCATCATTAAAGATTTAATAGCCACATGCCAGTATTTGAATAACCTAAATAATAAATTTTAATTAAAAATATACATTAAGGGGCGCCTGGGTGGCTCAGTGGGTTAAAACCTCTGCCTTCGGCTCAGGTCATGATCTCAGGGTCCTGGGATCGAGCCCCGCATCGGGCTCTCTGCTCAGCAGGGGGCCTGCTTCCCCCCCCCTCCCGCCGCCTGCCTCTCTGCCTACTTGTGATCTCTCTCTCTCTGTCAAATAAATAAAAATTTTTAAAAATCTAAAAAAAAATACATACATTAAAAATTCAGATAGTCTCAAAATTTTTGTACTAAAAGAATCACCAAAAGGCAACAGAACAGATTAGCAAAATAATTATTTCACTGATTCAACACATTTATCAACTTCCTGTATCACCTTCCGAGACAACTGAACCTGTGTGAATATATGCGTATGTAATAGCTAGAAGGTACATAAAATGAGAAAGAAACAGGCCTACATCTAAGTCTTGGTGATTCTAACTTTTCAGAGGATTAGCCTACAAAGCAGACACTGAAGTGTCAGAGGAAATGAGAGGAAGACCAAGAGATCATAGATCAATGAAGTCAAGGCAAGAGGCTATGTCAAGAAACACTGAATGAGCAGCTGGAGTCTGCAAAATCAAGAGCCTCATCACTGCACCACTCTACGTCACTGGTGAGCCACTCCAGAGTGGGAAGTGTGGGAAAGAAATCTACCACCTCAACTCATATAACAGTAATAGTCTAGAATCACCATTTCCATTTCTTCAACTCCCTTCTCTTTTGAATATTACAATCAGAATTTTATTCTTATCACTCCACTCTAGCTGTTATGGCAAATGTTAGCCAGTTCCTATAGCCAACAGAAATTTTCACTCTGCTATTTCTTCGTCTTTTCCTTAGCATTACACTTTTGACTCCTTTTCTCCCGACTTCCTTTCCTTCTCTTTTTTTCATGAGGCACCATGGATTCTCTTTGCTACAATTCTATCCTTCCTTCCCTCAGTCATTACTAAATACATATCCTTTTTGCTGTTTTCTTGCTGATATTCCTTAGTCTTCTGACTTTGAATAAACTTTTAACTGTGCTTTCGGTAACACTTCATTTATTTCTAAAACTAAGTCACAGATCCTTTGTTGGCATTTTAGATAATTTGAGAGGCCCACTGATACCTCTAAAGAAAAAAATGCTATGCTTAACAGAAAATACACTTATGTAAGAATAAAAGCAGTAGATACAGTTGACACAGATATTTCAGTAATCAGAGCACCTAAGACTGGAGCTTATTAAATATAGAAGGCATTCGTTTTGTAATCATGTGACTCCTTATGTCACATTACTCCTATGTAATCATGTGACTCCAATGATATATTTTCAGAAATCATTCACCTACAGAACTTCCAGAGGTTAAGATGAAGCTTATGATCTGTATCTGTAATAGAACAGAACAGAGAGCCCAGAAATAAACCCACGCTTATACAGTCAATTAATCTATGACAAAGGAGGCAAGAATATACAATGTGAAAAGACAGTCTCTTCAATAATGGTGCTGGGAAAAATGAGCAGCCACATGCAGAAGAATGAAACTGGACCCTTTCTTATACCATTAAACATAGATAATTTTCTTATTGGATCCTATCTATATTGACAATGTGGCATTCTGTAATATTAAGCTAATAGGCACGTTAATGATAAATAATCTATATAAATGAAAAATGCAAGAAAACATTGATGTGTGATTATGAAATGAAAGGTAAAATTAGATTTTTTCCTGCCATTTCTGCACACAGTTGATCACTATATTTTTTTATTTTTTTCTCAAATATGTTTATTTTAATTTTTCAGTGTTACAAATTAATTGTTCATGCACCACACCCAGTGCTCCATGCAATATGTGCCCTCTTCAATACCCACCACCAGCCTCGTCCAACCCCCCACCCCCTCCCACTATATATTACATAATTATACTATGTGTGCTGGTCATCAATTCTGTTTTCTTCATTAGGTCAAGGCAAAGGGGGTGGATTTCCATCATAGGCCCAAAAGATTGAACATTAGTTGTTTTATGGGGCTCAATCTATTAGTCTTTCTCACAGTGTTCAGAGGAGGCCTTAATATGTTGGTGAGGGAGAGAGCACAAGAGTTCATAGTTTGTGATGTGTGACTTAAAAAAACCAATTTATTTTAAAATTTACTTTTACTCAGTATAATTACTTAGTGTGTACAATATTTCTATAACCTTAAATAGCTAAGTGATCCAAGTTTCATTTTCTCTCAGTTATATTTTTAACATTGAGATAATTTTATTAATACTCATAGACATCCATGTAGGTTAGAATGGTATTACTTTTTGAAACTTTATATTCTCTCCCAACTATTAGGGGTTTTCTTTTTATTTTTATGATTTTTCGTATCTTATGAGCAATAAAGATCTAAAATCCTAGTAAGCATATCTAATATACCTTTCTTCTGTATATTAAAATAGTAGAATGTAAGGTTTTTGCACTAATATTGTTAATGATGCAAATGAGAAGACCATGAAGATTTAATTTGTAGAAGTTTAGTAATCTTAAATAAAAATCTACACATTAGCTTAGAAACTTTTTTCTTACCTTCATTCTTTCAAATTGAGATAGAACTCTGAGTGCCCGAAGGAATTTAATGGAAATAAGTGGTTTGAATTCCTCCCGAGATTTGCCTATTAAGCTAAGACAAAACACCTAAATATATTTAAGGAAAAAAAAGAGTTAATAGGGTTTAATTTTTACTTAATCAAAACAATCTGCAAAATAAACTTTGCATTTATTATTAAAAAGATAAACAGTTCAAACCTTACCAAGAAATATGTAGATTTAAAGTATATTTCCATACATCTTAACAATGACTTATATAAATGTGATTTATAAGGTGATTTTTTAAAGTAAGCATATGCATAAAATCATAACACAAAGAAAATAACTTTGTGTTAAAATTATTTTTAAAAAGTTAAAACAAATATTTTCTGGTAGTAGGAATATATATTACTGAGATTAAAAAAATTGGTATATTTGACATACTTTATGATTAAGGGTTAATATTAATTTTGAGTTTGAAATTAGATTAAGAATCAGTTTCATGAATTTTTGCCATTTAGTAATAGTATACTATGTATTCATAAAAGCAAAATTTGGAATATATTTATATATTAATTCATACATAAATATGGTTAAGATAATAGAATAGGATTTCAGAGAAGAGGCATCAAGGAGGATATGAATATTTTTAAGTCCAAATACAAATTCAAAAAATGTATACAAAGATACTAAGGTGATTTTTTAAAGTAAGCATATGCATAAAAATCATTCGGGGTTGGGGTGCTTGGGTGACTCGGTAGGTAAAAGTTCGACTCTTGGTTTCAGCTCATGTCATTATCTCAGGGACATGAGGTTGAGCCCCATGTCTTGGGCTCCATGCTCAGTGCGGAGTCTGCTTGGGATCTCTCTTTCCCTCTCCCTCTGTTCCTCCCCCTGCTCTCTCTCTTTCTCTCTCTAAAATAAATAAATAAATAAATAAATAAATAAATAAATAAATAAATAAATCCTTTAAAAATCAATCAGGATTAATAAATGTTAATAGAGATTAAGATGGTAGAGTTGTGATTAACTTTTATAGTATCTTCATAGTTTCTATATTTTCAAGGCAACATAAATGAAAAATTTGTTCTCTTTTATGCTATACTAAGAGATGGTCTTAAAATGAGCTTTGAAGTAAGCATACAATTTATGTAAATGTGGAGGGAAGTGGACACATAAGAACAATGACTAGGAAAGAGGAAGGTGGGTTGAAAGTATACCGTGATTTTGTTGGAGTAGAAGGTTAATTTGGAATAATTTAGAAGCCAGAGACCAGATATTGTAAGTCATCTTTATACAGCGAGAAGCTTTAATCACTGCTTATAGGATAGGAACCATTTGTTCCTTCAACAAAAATCACAGAGTACTGATTATGATACATGAATTGTTTCAGGCGTTGAGGATAAGAAGAGAACTATATTAGGAAAACCATTCTTCCCTAAAGGAGCTAATCTTTTGGTGGGGTAAGACAAACAATCACAATGAATAAACAATGACTATTAATTAATATATAATATTACTAGGTGCAATGGAGATGAAGAAAGCTGGGGAAGGAAAAGGGAACATTGTAGTGGATGAAGTTTTAAATACAGTAGTGCAGAAAGACTTAACTTGAGCATTTTTCTTTGAGCAGGCATAAGTGAGATGAGCCAGCCAAAGTTCCAGGGGAGAGGAAAAATAAGTGAAAAGGCACTAAGATGGAAGTCATTTTGGCATGCCTAAAGAACTTTCAGGAAGGTCAGTGCTGAGGCAGCAGTCTGTTGACTGGGCTGGGAGAAATGGAGAGTAGTAGGAGATAAGACTGGACCATGTAGAGACTTGTAGGCCTTGATTGCAGAGAATGTAGCTTTTGACTTGGAGTGAAATGAGGTGTTCATTGGAGGGTTTCAAGAAGAAAAGAGACTTGAGCTATTTTACATCAGTAGAGTGCATGTAGTTGCTAAGTGGAAAACAGAATGAAGGTGTGCAGTGCTGGAAGCCAGGATCTCAGGCAGAAATCTGTTGCACTGATCCAAATGTCAACTTTTGGTGTGGTGATGGTGAAGGTTAAGGGTAGGTAGTCTACTTTTGAATATATGATTTAAAAATCGAGGCAACAGAATTCAAATATTTTAGGATACTGATGTGCAATAAGCCTAGTCTGTTAGTAGTGGGTTCATAGGTGATTGTTAGAATGATCCAGACTTTACATTGAATATTAGGATGAGAAGAAAAGGACAAATGTTAAGCATTACAAACGAAGGTACAGGGGATTTTGGTAACTGAAAATGTACAGAAAGAGGAAAAAAAGAAGATATAAGTAAATGCAAGAGTTAAGTGAGAATCAGAGTAAAGAAGAAAATCAAATAATAAACTTTTTAAATTTTTCTTTTAAATACGTACAAGAACAACCATGAAGTCTAGCTTGTACCAGCCATTAGCAAAATAGGCTTTAAAACCATATGCCATCCACTTTAGAAGCATTTCCAGAATGAAGATGTAAGTGAAGATCATGTCAGCATATTCTAATAAGATTTTAATAGTCTTCCTCTGGTCAATATATATATCCTCAAAAGCCTGTGGATAAAAAATTTAAGGATTAATGTACATGTAATTTCTAAAAAATCTTTAGCCTAGAGAGGAATGAAATGCCCTCCTCAGTAAGGAGATGGTGATCCAAGTCATAGGTTGTAGTTTTAAGGGCTGGTTCACTTTATTTGGATTTATTCACATAATCCGTATCATTTTCTGATCTCATGTCCATAGCAGACTTCAGTAATTGGTCCCAGAACTTCTTATACAGACTGAACTTGACACCACAGTGATCCGAAAAACTTCTCTCAAGTCAGTTAATCACACTTAAGATAAGAGGTAAACTCTTTACTCACATCTGATTTGCTTTTTATCTCCAATACCTTGTTGTCAACTAGCAGATAGATGCTAGGTGCTAATAGAGAAGTAAAGATTTTTTTTTAAATGTGTCTTCAGATATCCACACTGCTATTACAAGCAAAGTCACAGAACTTGCACTGCTGCAGAAATAATCAGGTAAACCAGTGGAAGCCCATGAATATGAAACAAAATAATAATCATTTCTTTCACGCTTCTTAGGTTTAATAGGTCAACATTAATTTTACTGTGGAGGATGCAAAATCTGACAATGTCATTTAAAGCAATTTCATGTTTTTATTTTAGCACCAAGAAAAAGCAAAAATGTACCAATAATGTCAGGCAGACTTAAAGCAAAGTGCATTCAAGGTCAAAAAATAAATAAGGATTAGAATAATCATATACAAATAATGGTGTGATTCTTAGAAGTCTAATGTTAAATAAAAATAAATATATCATGGCAGGAGAGTTACTGACTTTCAACTGAACCAATTATGGAGTAAAATTGTCTACATAAGCAAATCATAAATATCTAAAAATGATTGTAAAGGACTTTGTTACATGTATTTATTGATTAAATAGTATATAAGGCAAAATAATTATTAAAAATATTAAAAAGTCTCCAATTTAAAAAAAACATTAAAAATGGGCAAAACTAATCTATGGCATTTAAAGTCCATATACCAGCTACCCATGTGGAGTGTGGAAGTAATTGTTAGGGGTCAGAGTACGTGGTTCTGAAGTCCTCCTAAGATTCTATTCCTCAAGCTAAGTGACAATTACACAGGTGCATTCACTTTATGAACACCCCTTAGCCTATACACTTAGAATTTCAACATGGTTCCCAGTATGTGTGCTAAATATCAATATAAAGTCTATTCAAGACTTTTCAGTGTAAAGTCTGGCTCCCAGCTATGACTCCATCCCTGCTCTGTGCATTTCACAATTAACTATTTCTTGTGTGTCCTTCTCTGATCTTCTTCAATCAAATACAAGAATATAATATATATTCTATTTTTCTTTATTCCCTCTATAAAATCTAGCATGCCTCATTCAATAAAATAATTTCAAAATACATGAATGACAGTGGGAAACATGAATAGACATCTAACCGATACACTTTATTCTAGATCTTCTTTTTTTCACTTATTGTTGTATCTTGCAATATCAGCACACTTTTGTATTTTTTTTTAAAGATCCATTTATTTATTTTAGAGAGACAGAGTGAGAGAGCAGGGGAGGGGGCAGAGGGAGAGAATCCTGAAGCAGGCTCCCTGCTGAGAATGGAGCCTGACCTGGGCTGGATCTCAGGACGCTGATATCATGACCCGAGTCAAAACTGAGTGGGCGGCTTACCCAACTGAGTCACCCAGGCACCCCAGCTTTTATATTTTTAAAATAGCTGCACAGTATCCCATTGGGAGATTGTACCATAGCACATCTAAACAATCACTTATTATGGACTGGTTTTGTTTTTCTATCTTTTTCTATTACAAAGAATTCTTCAGTGAATAGCCTTGTAAATGCCTTTAATACATGCTCAGATATTTATAGGATAACCTCCCAGAATTGGGGTTGTTGGCTCAATAGGTAAATACATTTTTGGTTCAAACGACCTTGCAAGTGTAGACAGCACTTCTCTTTCCTGATAGAATTGGTACCAAAGTACTGGCATAGCACAACAGTATGCATGTGCATATTATTAAACTTTATCTCAAAAATAAAACTTTATTAAAGTATGAATTAGGTATCTAACATTCGTTTTTGCCACCATTATTTGTATATTTCAAAATTGTTTTATTTATTTAATATTGAAAGAGGCATGTGTAGATTTTAAGAAACTGCAATATATGCCTTCCAAAAGTAAAGTCACAGAATATGAACTGTGATGCTATAAGTGTTCTGGGGAAAACTAATTTGGCATGTTGACTTCAAGTAACAGACTTCAGACACATTTTTTCCCATAAAAGTCTCACATATTTACTTACCAGAGCACCTGTGCTGAGCAGAGTGACAAGGCCAATGAAACACTTAAAACAACTGTTTTCCACTATCTTGCAGCAGGTTTTCCTTATGTTCTGCCAAATTCTTCCTTTCTTGGATTCTCTACTAAGTTGGCCAGGTGAAGATCTTTGTCTATAACCTGTCAAGAATGAAACTGCTAAGAGGAAAAATCTTAAAAAATCATGAAAAAGTAAACATCTAAAACTTTTAAAAATATGCTTTAGCAATTAGTTATTTACAGAATCTTTTTTTTTTTATAGGATTTGAGGAGCAGAGAGAAGAGCAGAGTTTTCTTTTCTTTTTTTTTTTAAAGATTTTATTTATTTGACAGAGAGAAACACAGCGAGAGAGGGAACACAAGGAGAGGGCATGGTAGTGGGAGAAGCAGGCTTCCCGCTGAGCAGAGAGCCCAATGCGGGGCTCGATCCCAGGACCCTGGGATCATGATCTGAGCCAAAGGCAGATGCCTAATGACAGAGCCACCCAGGCGCCCCTTTTACAGAATCTAATACAGGTGCTCTCTGACTTATAAACATTTGATTTTTACCCCTGGCTCTATGACTACTGCAGTCATTGAGGAAATAAAAGAAAAACTTGTGAGTAGTTTGCATACAGTAGGAGGAAGGAAATTGTGAGAGGCAGAGATGACTTAGAAATTCCCTAGTCTTGTGGGACAGAGTCTGAGAATAGCATTTATCCCCCACCCTACAAAAAAAACCAAAACAACAATAACAACAAAAAACCTACAACATACAACATCTACATATCACATTTTGGTATTTGCCCGAAAGTTCCTTCTCTGAAGATTCACATGGCATAATAAACATTCTCATTTAAGTACATAGATATTTATGAAACGTTAAGAAGTACAATATTAGTTAAGTCAGTTAAATTGATGTCAGGTCTTAGGTGGCATGAGAATGGGGATTCTGATTGGGATTATTGGAGGACCTCCCATGGATTACAGAGTACTTTGTGGGTAGGATACATGTGCATGGGTTGAACTCTACCTTCTGGTTAAGAGAGTTAGCAAAAAGAAAATCTGAGACTTGAGAAGACAGTGCTTAACAGGTGAGAAAATGAAGAAAGAGAGGTGAGTGAAGTTTAAAGTCAATATATTTCATTTTAGAATTTTACTTACTATCGATTTATATATCTTTGATTAAAAAAACAGTATCGGAAATGTTTCCTCCTTTGTCTTGAGTGATACAAGTCCTAAAAGTTGAGCTACTGAGAGCAAGTTCTTGTTTTGAATACAGGAATTTGAGCACTAAGCAGTTACCATTCTGATGATTTCTAGTGATTTCCAATGTCCAGAACCTGTAATCATCTGTTAATCTTGCTAGGAAACTAATTGGAATTATAAGTTATCAAGACATATATGTTATATATCTCGTGAGTCAATCAATTGACTGAAGCCTTATACATTTCTTCATATTCATGCGGGATATAAAAACAGATCACCATTACATGATTTGTTTTCTATGAAAGATATAGGATGTTTTCATATACGTATTTTGAATATTGACTGTATTCCTTGAAGCATAAAAAGACACATATACACACATGAATGCACACACATAAATGTATACTTATTCAATCTTTTTACCAATCCTAAAAGTTTATTATTATCCTCAGTTTACATATTAGGAAATGAGCCTGAAAGAGGGTAAGTAAAAACTAGTTGGTGGTGGGCCGGGATTTGAATTCAGGCTATCTTGTTCCAGAGTCAAAACTCCTAACTATTCTATCAAACTTCCTAGGAAATAGGTCCTCTCCCTGTTTTCCAAACGTTGACTTTTCTATTGACATTCCCTATAAATTTTATCAGGATTCATATGGGTGTGTGTGCATATGCATGCACACACGTTTGTGTATGTGTGTTCCTTAACCAATTAATAAACTCTGAAATTTAAAATATCCTATAATATTAGTTAGGTTAAGAGAAATTTAATCTAAGTTCAATATAATGATCAAAGGAACTTATTTTTTTCTTACCGTTTTTCAGATGCTTTGGCTTCTCACGTTCATACACCATTTCTTCTTCCTCAGAGATGGCAATGTCGACTGTACTGCATTCCGATGAGCTAGATTGCTTTACCTTCTGAAAAGTAAAGTCCCACCAAGAAAGCTGTGATTAAAGCTTCTTCACTGGAGTTCAAGCTTATTTCATTTTCAGAAATAAGAAAAATTGTGTACAAAAAGAATTTTATCATATTTAAAGACTTTTTAGTCTAATTTCAGGACTGATATTAAAATGCATACATATCTCTGTGAGTTGAAGTTTTAAAAAATTAATTCAAAATTCATTTAAGCTAAAATAATCAACATTCAGTTCATAACACTGTTCTCTTTAAAGATGTATAGGATGCTGTATCTCCAGTATCCAAAAGGCTTTGAGTTTCAAAGCTCTCTTGAAGTTATTCACAAGGTTTCCATATATGCCTTTTCAGCTAGATGAGTAGTATCAGAACAAATGACCCCTCGATGCAAAAGATGGGTAGATGGTAGACAAGAGCGCACTTAGTTTATGCTGTAAAATCCAGTCCAGACATTATTATGTTTACCATCATAGGACAGGATAGATGTGAGGTTATCCTGAGGTGAAATGAGCAAATGGCACAAGGAGTAAGGGTCAGGAATAGACCTGGCAAGATGGGACTAGCCCTATGGAGAGAGACTATTTGCAAGGATTGACATTCTTTCTCACTCTGTTCTTGATGAATAGGATAAGATAGCCATGACTTTGTATATGTGGTAATAATGCATGTGACAATGCATGGCTTTTAAGTGAAATCATTTTTTCACAATGCTTTATTTTACTTCAGTTTAAAGTAAATATATGAAGCATCATCCTTTAAAATGACCAAGATTTTACAGTTAGCAAGGGAGATTATTTTCTAACTAAAAAATAAGATAAATGTATTAAGACATCTGGGTAAAACACTCATTTCTTAAGGAAAGATCTACGTAAAGTACATCAAAGGGTATAAATATTTTGTCCTACCTATTGGTCTTATCCACAATAAATGTCAAGGAAATATAATTAGGAAGCTCTGTTTGCCTTAGACCTTACATGGTCGATTGTCAGTAAGACATTTGGTGCTCAATTAAAAAAATATATCCATTAGGAGATTACTCTTAAACAAATTGCTTTTATTATATCAATTCCTCATATTTTCTTTATTTCTGATAAAATAAAATGTATAGCAATGTACTGATTTGAAAGTAAACAATAAATAAATGAATATTAAATATAATGCTTATGCATTCAATAATTGAAAATTATACACTTTATATTTATGTTATCTTAGAATTTTTACATAAACTATTTGAAGTGATTTTTCTAATGTTTTAGCATATATTATTCTAAATTTAAAAATAAATCAATTGGGATTCAGAATTATAAATAATTTTATTAGAAGGCTACTTAATAGCATGGGAAAGTGACCATGCTATACCTCTACATTATGAAAAAAGTTATAAAACCCAATGTAAAGTTTGATGTTATTTTATAACTATATAAATTTAGTTATGTTGCAACTAAAAAAATGGCTGAAAGTTTAAATATCAAAGAAAGAAGAGAATGTATCTCAGAATTATCAGATCACATGTGATTTTATATTCTTTGGTTTTTTAGTAGATCAGCATCCTACAGTACTCATGAGTTGCATAATCTTTGAAGTGTCTAAATTAAATATGTAACTAAATATACAGTTAACCGAATAAATCTATGAGTAGCTAAACAATCAACAGAACCAAATATTTATGCTGCATAAATTACAACTCCTGAAACCTCACCATTTATAATTATATTTAGTGTCATCTTTCCTATATATGTTCATACCCCAGACTTTCTAATGAGATTGGCAAGAAGTTTCCCAGAGCATCTCAACATGATGTGCTGTGATAAATAGCAAATTTACCCAGAAATGGATGGTAGTCAAAGTTGCAAGTGAAGACATGTAACTGTAGCTGGAGAAGAGTTTTCCCTGTTTTCTAGAAATGGTATTAATTAAAGGAAGATGAACCTAAAAATATTGGGCATGCTAAGGAGTGAAAGTGTTTCTCAAACATAAAGATAGATGCCTTCACTAGGAGCTGGAAGGACTTTAAATAATTGCAATTCAACTCCTTTTAGGCCAATTTGAGAAGCTACTGCAGAACAGCTGCCCAGCTAGAAGACATCTGGGAGACATGATGGTGCCAGAGACTTTTTTGGGGATGTGGAAAGAGACATTGTCTTCCCTCCCCAGTGCCTGTGAGTGATCTGAGATGGTACAATGCAAGTACCTCTCTACTGAGGTACAATACAAGAAGCTCAGAAAGCAGATATGACCTCCGTAGATGTAGCTTTCTATTAAATTACACCTCCTACTAAGATATAGTACTTGCAAATGAAGACACTAAGATTGATTCCAGTAGGGTGTACATTTTAGAAGCTAAGTTAAGGGCAATATCTACGCTTCTTTGAATATATTGGTTTTTTTGTTGTTGTTGCTTTTTTGTTTTGTTTTATTTGTCCCAGAATTGATAAAGCTACACACTGTTCACAATTCAAGCTGGTGGGTTTCCTTTATTCTTTTAGTCCAGCTCAAATATATGTTATAGTAAATGTTGCAGAAATAAAGTGATAAGAATCCTAGAATTTTAGCAAGTAAGAAAGTATTTTAGCCCTCCTGTAGTCCAGTTTCACATTTCAAGTAGGACAACGTCCAGGAAAGTTCGATTTCTCTGATAATACATATTGATCTTGAAAACTTAGGTTTTTTTAATATGCCTTACATCATCCCATACTGCCTGCTTATTGATTCACCGAGTTTTGTAATTATATTATCTAAATTTACTAAGTGTTTACTGTAGACTGGGCATTGTTCTATGGACCATTGAACTATTTTTTTTTAGTGTTATCCTCCCTAAGAAAGAGATTCAATTTTATCTGAATTTATAGACAAGGAAACTGAAGCTTAGACAAGTTAATAAACTTAATCAGTAGCATACAATCAGGAGCAAGGAGTGCTATACCTGGGATTGACCGGGTTCTCCAACTCTGCAACTTCAACACTAATTCACTCTCTTACCAGTAATGCCATAAGACAACAATATTCAATTATTGATTCAATCAGAATATTCAAACAACTTACCTCTTTGCTGCTCCCATCACCTGACTTGCTTTGAACTTCCTTATTATCCAGATTTTCTATATCAGATTCTCCTGAAGCAATTGGTACAGTTTCTGAGGCACTAGGACTGGGGATAAGTGACTGACTCTCATTTTCAGTCATTGTGTTTTTATCTGTGCTACTGCTTTTTTCCTTATCCTTAAGGAAATCTTGAGTGTTGCTTAATTCAGAAAGGGTATGGTCAGAAATATTCTCTTTAACATAGACAGCATTTACATTGTCCATTGTCTCCTTTGAAACATTTTGGTTTTTGCATAATATTTTAGAAAGCACATAGTTTATTCCTTTCTGAATCTTTGCCACTGCCCGCTGGAGATTTTTTGCTTCATCGTCCTCTTCAGTTGTTGCAGGCATGTATGAGCTAAATGAGCTCACCAATGCCAGAAACAGGTAAATTATCTAAATGAGGAAGGAAAGGGGTTAAGTTTATCTCACTTTTTATTTCCTTCTAAACAATAAAACATCTTTTTTAAAGAATTGACCAGAGATTTGCCAACAGAATACAAACTATGATGCTATTTAAGCTATTCAGTTCTTACAGTGGGTCAAGTGCTGTGCTAAGAGTTTATACAGCCAGAATTCATCTTAGGGTCACAACATTCTATGACACATCGTTTCTTTTATAGATGAAGAAGGCAAGGCTTACAGGTGTCAAATATCTAAGGTCACATACATTGGGCTCAAGTCTGTCTCATTCTAAAGTTTGTTTTCCTTCATTGAGCCAGGCTACCTCTTCTAAGATGAGAAAAGAAACTGCCTCTTCAGGTGGCTGACCACTTCAGCACTATCCCAGGAAGACATACGATGACATCTTCATGGGTTCTGCAAACCTACAAGAAATATCACGGGGAGAGATCTAGTCCTGGTTCTAAAGCCTGCACCTAGATTTTCTTGTGACATGCTAGCTTAGGGACTGGGTAGGTTAATTGAGTCTCTGTAGTAATAAATTTGGTTAGATAAGAAACAGATGAATGATGGAAGAATCATTCCTAATATGTTGTAAGTTATTTGTACTCAAGGACAGTGTATATTTTGACCTTTATTATCAGTGAAAGATATGATCAAGCCATGCTTAATTTCCAGAGACTCATATTTTTATCTTCTTTGTAATTATAGAACATAGATAATATTTTTGGAGTTTTTTTAAAAAAAGATTTTATTTATTTGACACAGAGAGAGAGAGATCACAAGTAGGCAGAGAGGCAGGCGGAGAGAGAGGAGGAAGCAGGCACCTCTGCTGAGCAGAGCCCGATGTGGGCCTCTATCCCAGGACCCTGAGATCATGACCTGAGCCAAAGGCAGAGGCTTTAACCCACTGAGCCACCCAGGTGCCCCTATTTTTGGAGTTTAGAGTTGGAGATTCATATTGATAATTCTCTTAGACTTCAAATAATAATTTGAGCATCTTGCTTGTTACGGAAGTTTTTCTGCCTCTCTTTGGATATCTGAGCTTTTTATGATTTAATTTCCTTTATGTTTTACATATTGCTTTTAACAGGTAAAGTTCAAGTGACATGAATTATATTTAAGAATATATATATATCTAATATATATGCTAATATAAAGTTTACTTACAGGTATGGGCAGGGGCTTGATGGCCCTTGTACAAATTATATTACTAGGATTCCTATCATTCTTTTTTTTTTAAGATCTTATTTATTTGAGAAAGAGATCACAAGTAGGCAGAGGGGCAGGTGGGGGGGCGGGGAAAGCAGGCTCCCCACTGAGCAGAGAGCCTGATGCAGGGCTTGATCCCAGGACCCTGAGATCATGACCCTAGCCAAAGGCAGAGGCTTTAATCCACTCAGCTACCCAGGTGCCCCGATTCCTATCATTCTTAAAAGACAATGAGTTCAGGATGTTAAGAGGGCAACACCAAATAAAATTTAAGGTTGTTGGTTGTTTCTTTTCCTTCCTTTGGTTATTAGGCATGGTGAGAAATAAGAAAGGATGTGAAATAAAAATTTCATGACTATAAGCTTCATGTGAGCAGGAACCAAGTTTTCTCTTAAGTAGACAAGTAGCACAGTGGTAGGCACAAAATAAGTGATAAATTACATATTTGTTGAAAAAATTAATTATAGAATCAATGAAAGAATAGATTGCATAACAGGATTTAGACAAGGAAAATTTTGCTACCGTAGTTGTATTTTTAAAAGCTTACAATCTAAGATTTCTTAGACACACATACCTCACACACAATACCTGCAGATTTACATATACAGTAAAAATGTTAAAAGGCTGACAATGAAATCCAAAATACTTTGAACTATGGTCTAAAGAAAAATTTCACAATGCTACAAGATCCTACTGTATTGCTCAATTGTGCTCTGAACTAAAAATAGTCTCTTAAAGAATTAAAAAGAAAAAACAGAATGTGTAAATTACCAAACTATATAAGATTGACTATTACTTCTTATTTGGGCGTGAATAAAGAAGGAAGGGGGAAACACAAAGATTATATTACATAAGTTTAGAGTAATTTTGTTCTAGTCACAGTGTTTTTATAAAGAGATTCCAAACATTTTTTTTGTTTTTTTGTGTTGAAAGATAAAAGATGACATAATGTATATAAAACAAAACATTTAAATGTCTCCTCTGAAATTTGCCCTTGAGGATGTCTATCTTTTAGGTGAGAATTGAGCAACTCTTACTAAAATAAAGTAGTATGGAAGAGGAAGAAGATCCAAGATTTATTTAATTATTCTTCAAGTACTTTTTAAGTATTTTGCAAGCACATTTCAAGTATTTTTAAAGTACAAGTAATTATTTCATTAGTAATCAAGGAATTTAACACATATGAAGATTCTATTTTAATATTGTTCCAATTATGTTTTAACCTATATTTAATTTGGGATTATGTAAAGAGGTAGAGTGACATAC
>CM053605.1:55790508-55853681 GCA_028646535.1 Procyon lotor | reverse complement strand
ATAATGTTTAATTAACATATTCTATAGATGTGGAGCTATAAGTTTTTAGAGTTTAAAGAAAGTAAATATTTGTGCATTTTTTTTTTAAAGATTTTATTTATTTGACAGAGAGAAACACAGCGAGAGAGGGAACACAAGCAGAGGGAATGGTAGCAGGAGAAGCAGGCTCCCTGCTGAGCAAAGAGCCCAATGTGGGGCTCGATCCCAGGACCCTGGGATCATGACCTGAGCCAAAGGCAGACGCTTAACGACTGAGCCACCCAGGCGCCCCAATATTTGTGAATATTTATAGAGTGCTAGCTAATATAATTTAAGTTACAATAACCGGATGAGGATTCTATAGAGATTGTCAGGCTTAAAGAGGCTGAGTAATATGCACAAAGCCATTTAATTAGTAAATGATAGAACTGGAATTTGAACCCATGTTTTCTTGGATCTGAACTCTGTTTTTTCTACAACTCAACACTACATATAACTATCTATCTATCTATCTATCTATCTATCTATCTATCTATCTATCTATCTATCTATCATCTATCTACCTGACAGAGATCACAAGTAGGCAGAGAGACAGGTAGAGAGAGGGGGGAGGGGGAAGCAGGCTCCCTGCAGAGCAGAGAGCCTGATGTGGGGCTCAATCCCAGGACCCTGAAATCATAACCTGAGCCAAAGGCAGAGGCTAACCCACTGAGCCACCCAGGCCCCTCTACATATAACTATTTAAAAGCCACTTAAATACTTGCTTTTTATATGACAATGTTTTAAGGTTTACGCTTAAGGCTGAATCACACTGGAATTTTGTTGGGCAAATAAGATAAAGTTAAATTTAAAAAATGAGGAATACTTCTTTTTACACCAATTTTGAGTTTTAGTGTGAAATTACAATGCTATAATGCAATGAGTTGGAAGTACAGGGGGAAAAGATCTATAGCCTTATGGATTTTCTCCTTGCATTTTTTTCCCTTGTAGTTTCTGTAGTGTTATTATTATCATGATATCCTACACATGGATGACTATTGACGGGAATAAAGTTTAAAAGATTCAGCAAGCCAAGCAATATGATGACCAACCAATTGGAAACGGGGGCTCGTGTAACTCCATTTTACCCTGAAATCCCTCTGCCTATTGACATCAAGTTTCTGATCAGTAGAAATGAGAAAAACAAGAAAAAGAGTGGAGTTCAAAAACAAGGAAACGAAGTACAATTATATAATTGCCTCAGCATTCTTCTACTTTGTGAAGAAGTGTGTTTTTGTGAAGTGTGTGTGTGTGTGTTTGTGTGTGTGTATGTATGTGTGTGTGTTATTTAAGTCAATAGCCATCAACCATGGCCCTTCCTTTTGGGAACAGAAACTTACATTTCATTTGGGAAATCACCTTTATCTCATTATAAGTTGTATGATTTAGCTTTGGAATGATGTCCAGCTCCAGGACAGGGTCCTGAGTAGCTGAACATAATAAATAATAAATGTATTCCATACCCTGAGCAATAGAGATTGGTTTAGCAGTAGACATGTGACTCAGAGCTAATAAAATAAGAGGAGAAATTTGCTGTGACTTCCAGGAAAGAATCAGGAATTTCTTTTCTATTAGACTTGACGTGATATGAACACGTGAAGCTTTAGGCTGCAGTAGCCATCTTGATAAAACAGAGACTACTAGCCAGCAAGGGGCATACAGAAGACAGATCTGAGATATGTCTGTCTCTAGACAGAAAAAGATCTGCCTCTAATGACCTTGTTTGAACATATGTGTCATTCCACAACTGAAGTGAAATTTATCTCTGACATTCTGACTTATGCATGCTGGTATGTATGTTGGGTTTTTTTTTTTTCAGCCAGTAAGAATAGGGTTATGTCAGTGGGAATTGAAAATGTACTGATTGATACAGAGGAAAGGTCCATTGAAATATTTTTACATGTTGAGCCTTGTTTTAGGCTTTGAGGATACAGGGAATAGGCTTGATGCTTTCCTTTGTGGAAAGGTTGTGACAAGTACATCAAAAATTAAACATAATGATAGCAGTGATAAGTGGACAGGGGTTATAACCAAGGTGAAATAGAAGCAATGAGGAAGGGTATCAATAGATACAATGGAGTTTAACATGTGATTTTTTTTTTCAGTCTTTTGGAAAATGTATTTGATCTCTATGATTTTATGAATAAAAACCGAACGTTGAATCCTTTTTTTTTTTTTTCTATAAAAGCAGTTTTCTTTTATAAGCCATTTCCTTTTCTTGGAAGGAGTCAATCCACATAACAACAGTTCAATCACTGGGAATTTAAAAGTGATAGCTTTACTTTTTAGTTAATTTACAATAGTTTTACAAACCAATGATTTTCAAACTTTGCTGCACAATTTAATCAAATGAAAACTTAAAAAAAATCCTGATGACCAGGCTATGTCCACAAAGCAATAAAATAAAAATCTCTGGGAATGGGTCCAGGGCATTCTATAGTTTTATTAATTCCTCAGGTTATACCAATGTACAGCCAAGTTTGACAACCAGTGTCACATTCAAGTGCTTCTTAAAATTTAATGTGCATATAAATAACCTGGGATTATTGTTAAAATGTAGATTCCACTTCTGTAGGTCTGGGATGGGGTCTAAAAGTCTGCATTGATAACTATCTCCCACATGATGCCAATGTTACTTGAGTAGCAAGGTTATAAACCAGTGCTATCCAACAGAAATATGATGCATGTCACATATGCAACTTTCTAGTAGCCATATTAAGAGCATAAATAAAAACAGGTGAAATTAATTTTACTAACATTTTATTTAACTAAATATATAAAAAAGTCATCATTTTAAAATTTATTTGATATAAAAATTACTAATAAAATAATTTACACTCTTTTTTGAGGTAAGACTTCATATCCAGTGGTATTTCTACTTGTAGCACATCTCAAATTGAACCACTCATATTTAAGTGGTCAATAGCCACATGTGGCTAGAGGCCACCATATTGGACAACACAGTTAACAGACATCATGAAAATACCAGACTACATTACATCAGTTTTTCAAGAAAAATTTAAAAGCATGGATTACTTACCAATAAGTTTCCAATTAAAATGACCATCATGTAAAAAGGAATACAACCGAATTGGCCAGCTACCTTAAAACAATCCCATAAAGTCTCTATCCACTCTCCACAGAGAATCCGGAACACATTCAGGTAGGAGTGGAAGAAGTCATGCATGTGCCAGCGTGGGAGACGACAGTCTTTGTCTATGTTGCAGACACATGCTTCATAACTGCTACCAAATAGCTTCAGGCCAACCACAGCAGAAAAAAATGTGAATGTGAACAATAGCAGGACCAAGTCTTTCAGGGCCACCAAGGTGTTATTAAGAATCAGCATCAGAATCTTAAATGTCGGCCAGTATTTTGCCAACTTGAAAATTCTCAACTAATACAGCAATGCCAGAAACAACAAAAATAAGAAACAACAAAAAAGCTGGTCACTATTTATTATGATGTACATTTAAGATTTTTATCAGCATTATACATATACAAATATAGTCTTTAATGTACTACTCAGTTGTAAGTATTATTAATACTAACCACTGAAAATTCATTTTTATACAATTCTTAATACATCATATGTATTCTGTATTTCTTATACTAAATCCATAGATATCTTCTTCTGTTGATCTGCCAATTTCCATTCAATATTGTATGATTATAACTACTCTAGTTTTATGTTTTAATATCTGATAGGGCAACTATCCATTCTTTGTTTCACTTTTCACAACACACAGGAAATTCTCCCACATTCTGACATATAGATGATATTAAAAAAGCCTGTGAGGTCCCATTAAATTCCGCTGAAGTTTTTATTACATATTTTCCTTTAAAGTAACATATCTGAAACCAAACGCTGAAGTCTGTTTAGTCTGAATATTTCTCTTTTTTTATTTCTATTGATACAGGACAGAATTACCTTAAAATTTTAGGCACCACATTACAGTGAACTTAGTCATCTAAAACTGAAACATCCCCTTTTAATATATGTTATAGCTTCCCCAACTTTTTCTAGTATATAGTTGGCTTTCTGGGCTCAAGAGTAGGGTTTCACATTTATCCATGTGAAACTGAACATTTATGTCCAATCCACACCAGCCTTTCAGATACTTTGATACTATCTTCTATTATATTTTTTTGGTATTTACCATTCTAGTTTCATCCATAAATGTGAGAGGTACACCTCACATATGTTTATCTTTCTTATTAGAAAAGTCTACACTTGAGGACTTAAGATAGTGTTTTGAAGAATTTTTTGGGTAAGATCAAATTTACTTAATTGTTCCTGATTTCTGCTACAATCCTTCTACTTATCAGAATATACTACTTATCAAGTTCTCAACATTCCCATCCATACTCTTCTAATAACCTTATTTCCTTTGCTAGTTTTCTGATTCTTACTACCACCCTACACTACAGGCATATACCAATTCCGACTTACTAATTTTCATAATAACATTCCCCTGGCCTGACTGGTCTTTTATAAAGTTTTCTCACTCTCCACTTAGAAATACTCACCTGATTCCAGTTACTTAGTTATACACTGGCATTCTGCTTCGGGGACTCCACATTATCCTGCTCCTCACAACTGACCAGTAACCCCGGTCCTGCTTCCTAAAACTATACTTCAAATTTGCTACAAATGAGCTTATTTCCTTTGAAGCTTTGGTCAAATGACAGCATTGGAAAATGCTTATTCTTCCTGGGGCACCCTCTAAGTTCTTTGCCTAAAAATTCATTTATTACTCCCAATGTCCCAATGGAATAGGTATCTTCCCATGTTGTGTCTAAGGAAGCTGAGATAAATTTTCATAAAATTAAATTTAGATCTTGGATTCTACTTACCACCCTGAATGTTCGAAAAAGAGCCATTCCATGAATATTTGCTAGATAAAGTTCTGTTAAACCATGGAACACAATCAGGCTATCAAAAATGTTCCAACCTACTTGAAAATATGCATATGGATGCATTGCAATTATTTTCAAAATCATTTCTGCTGTGAAAATTCCAACAAAAATCTAAACAAAAACAAAATGCATAGATGAGAATATGCTTCTAATTACACTATCAGAACCTCATACACAAAAATTATAACTTTTCACTGCCACATTCTTCACAATTCTTCTGTCAAGAGCTGATTAGTTTTGGAGTCTGTATTATAAGAATAGACTCAAACATTTATAATTTAACAGTCTAACATCAAACACTGTATACAAAATCTTCAAATATTTAATACAAACTGTCCTGAAAGGCAACAAAAAATATTTAAAGGTGAAAATCTTTTCATTTTGAATGGTTCCTTTTGGGATATGGAATACATGATAAGACATTTAATTTTTTTAACTGTAAAAGAATTTAAAAAGTACATATGTGATCCAAGGGGGAAAAAAGTAAACCTATTAACACTGTCTCTTGAAAACTATACTGGCAGAAATGACTATATTGTTGTATTGGTACCAGGTAAATGTATAATTCAAAATGAGTAGGAGTTTGGCAATTTATACCTGCAATGAACAACCACCACCATAAAAGTAAAAAAAAATTGAACGTTGTATATTTTCTTGAATGTGACTTGTTTTTAAACTCACAGAAATCTGTTTTGCTTTTTGCATTGATTGATAAAAAAAGGATAAGTTCCCATTAAGATAAAGACAGGTGGCTAGAGCAGACAGGGCAGGTGGGTTGTAGTCAGGATTCAGAGTTCAGGTGTCAGTGAGGAGCATGTATTTGTTATTTCACCTCTGCCCTGCTCTGATCTGTGGAGCTATGGTACCAAGAGAGGATATGTTTGGGAAGGGATAGGAAATAAATAATATTTCCATTTAACCTAACTGCCAGGCAACTGACTAGAATCTCAAATTTAAATGGCAGCAATTTTAAACTTTAGCTACAAACCTATTCAATGAGAAGAACACTTACAAAGCACTGTTGGGGGTGATCAGTTGTGGTGTATGAACATAATAATACTTCATCTACTATGCATATAATGCATTTGTAACATACTGGAGTTATAAAATAAAATAATAGGGATAATGATGACTAAAGAAAAGTTCAAGTCGTAAATGAAAATAATGTACAAGAGCCTTACCAGGTTTCCAATGCTGAGAATATTGTTGGTTTCTTCACTCATTGGATAACATTCCAAGGTCAAAAAACATATGTTTAGAATTATGCATATGGTAAGGACAAGATCAGTAAATGGGTCCATTATAATCATATGGATAAACTCTTTCAATTTTAACCAACAGGGAGAACAATTCCAGATCAAGAAAGTTTTAGCAAATCTATGCCAACACAATGGGCACCTCTTCTTGGATTTTTTAGGTTCTGAAATGAAGGAATAAAAAAGTTAAACATTAGCAAATTGTTTAAGTTCTAACTAATAAAATATTTTGACTTTTCCATGCAAAGAGATGTTTAAAACTAGACTTCTGATTTGGAATAAGCAAACAAATATTTTGTACTAATAAAAAGCAAGGCAAAGCAAATTTCCTCTATTTTGTTCATGTCTGCTGAGTTAGACAAATGAAATGAGACAAACTGTGTATTAAAAGCAAAACAGAGGAGTTTCTCTCAAGAAAACAAATACGGAATAAAGTTGAGAGTATTATGATTTAGAATTTCTAGATTTTTATGCTTTACAAAATAATGCCTTTTAATATTGTCCATGATAATGAGTTACTGATTATATATTTAAAAAGGAGCTTAATATATTATTGTTATATTATCCAACCTCTATTTTTGGTTATAAGTTAATACTTCTTTGTGGCTGTCAGTGTTAAAGAAAAATTCTTAACACTCTTTGGTGAGTGATAAGAATGTCTAAAATACCAATGTCTAAAATACCATGTATATGGAATTGCTCATTTTAATATTCTTATGTTATTCTTTAAATTTTTGTTATCATCTGAAATTCTAAAGAAATTGCAGGATTCCTTTAAAAGTGAGTCTTATGAACAGTACCTTTCATGGTGTCTAAATATTTTTTATTTTACCTTCCTCGTGTCTGATAGCAGCAGTAGCATCATCCGACATATTCAAAGAAGTGATTGTAGATGTTGGTGATCTTTTCTTCATTTCTATTTGTGTGGTCTTGGTCTAAAAAGAAATTAGATGAGTGCAGTTTTGGCTTTTTCTCTTTGTAGATACAAGACTATAACCATAAGAAGGTTTATAACCTTTAAAATGCTGATTCTTACTTTCAGAAATCTTTTTGGGTTTCATCATTTGCTAGTCTTTACACGATAGGCAGTATTAAGCTGACTTAGGATTTTTTAGTAATGAATGTGTATAACTTGAACTCAACAAAATCATTTCATACTATGAGGTCAACCATAAAAAAATTAGAAAATACTGATTTTATTACTCATATTTGATAAGCCATTCAATGTATACTTTATACATTATATAATGTATATACGATGTAGCATCATTGCAAAATATCCAGTTGACAAACATGCTACTAAATAATAGTATTTCTCAAACACCTTACATTTTTTCTTGAAGGTGCTATAACTTTGAAAACTCTTGATAAAATCAAAATTATTTGGTTCTGTGGTTCAAGTTAACTCATACTTGAATAGTATGAGGTAAAAGACCGGATTTAAAAGAGTTGTTTTGGCTAGAACATATCTGATAATTCTATAAAGGAATCACTTCTTCCTGTCATGCCTCTTGAGTAATGGTTTTAAGATACTCTGTTTTGCCAATGTGGTTATACAGAGTTCAAAGGAAGCCCTGCATTGGAAACACATTCTTAGGGTTTGATGTAGATGTCTCAACTCCTATACCATCATAGGTATCACAAATAGAGCTCAGATGTTTCTAGTGACCAAGAATATAATTTATATTTGAATTTAAACTCTAAGAAACTAACAATGGTGGGAGACCTGGGTGGCTCAGTCAGTTAAGTGCACAACTCTTGATTTCGGCTCAGGTCATGATCTCAGGGCCATAGGTCAAATCCTGTATTGGGCTCTGCACTGGGGGTGGAGCTTGCTTAAGATTCCCCCTCTGCCTCTCCTTCTGCCCCTCTCCTCTATGTGTGTGTGTGCATGCACTCGTGCACACAAGAAAGAAAAAAACCGACAGTGGGTAGATTATATTATACCACAGAGTCCCCAACAGTTTTTACATTTGGCACACAAGAGAATGAAATTTGTATGTTTGTTAACTTGGTAAATAGGTGTGGCTAAATAGGTGAAATAATTAGTAAATAAATTTGAATAGGCAAGGCTGCTCCGGAACAGAGGGAAATGGGATGGGGTTGCTGCTTCACTGACACTGAGGGAATTAGTGGTCGGGGCTCAAGGTAATTGATACCCAGCACACTTTCACTGGCAGGTTCTGCTTTGGTCTTTCCAAAGTGGCATAACAGATATCAAGGAATCATCATATTTATGTCATTCAGTATCAGTCAAGTTCCCTCTAATTTCATAAGTACTAGAGTCAGAGGAGGTAAAAACCAACTCTACTATATACTGATTCCATCATGAAAATGACAGATTCTTCAGGTCTACTGATCTGTTCCCTCACTACTAATTTTTATTTTACTGAAAAAGTGAGCTAAAAACTCAAGATGTGAGGTTAATTTATTTACTTTATAAACTTACTCCATAAAGTATTTTTTAACTGACTTATAAGGTTACATAAAATATAAGTTATAGAATGGTGACTAACATAATAAAAAAACATAATTTATACAATTCCAAATTTCCATGAGTCAAAAACCAGCAGAAGCATAATTGTTCTGTTATTAAAGTCTAACAGTGATTTCCCAGGTATATCTTCATAAAGATGATACTTTGTGATATACTGAATAATACCTTCCACTAATATAAAGGAACTGCCACTCTTTCAGATGTTTCTGATAATGACAATGTCTGATGGAATCACCCCAAGAAGCAATTCAGTAGAGATAATAATCTGTGTGGAGTGGGTAGAGTGAGGACAGTAATAATGTTATCATTGATGTCGTCACATTTAATCTCTACTTGTTTGGCTTGAACTGAGGATATATTTTAGAATATAAAATGAATAAACTACATATTGGTCTAGTAATTTGGTTACCTAAATGGAGCTCTTAAAAATACTGAATGAATGCCCATAAGTTGGCCAACTACTAAGGAAAGGACCATTTTATAATGCAAATTAAGAAGATCCTGACTCAGTCAGAGAAAGACAATTATCACATGATCTCTCTGATATGAAGAATTTGAGAGGCATGTGGGAGTTTGGGGGTGGGGGAGAGAAATGAAACAGGAAGGGATAGGGAGGGAGACAAACCGTAAGAGACTCCTAGACTCAGGAAACGAACTAAGGGCGGCTGGGAGGCAGGGGGGTAGGGATGGAGTGGCTGGGTTATGGACATTGGGGAGGGTACGTGCTATGTTAAGTGCTGTGAAATGTGTAAGCCTGACGATTCACAGACATGTACCCTGGGGCAAATAATACATTATATGTTAATAAAAATTAAAAAAAAAAAAAAGAAGATCCTGACTCAGTAATCTCTTTGGAAGTTTAAGAGCTAATAAGGACATATCCAAAGTGAAAATTAGACTGGAAAAAGGACCTAGGATTCTTGTTCACACGACTGGTTTAAATTTTCTCCAGAGAGGAGGTATAAATATGAAAGAATCCAGTCATATTTTTAGCATGTAGGAATGAACACTTGACGTATTCATTTTGGACTCACATTTGCCCTCTCTACTTCAGCTACACTGGCCTTTTTAATCCTTACTCACTCTAGTCCTTCCCCCTACACAGCATGTACTCATTCTTTAGATCTTGGTTCAAGCATCAATTCCTCAGAAAACCCTGTTATTACTCAGGAAAATCCTTTAATATAGGCTCTCAAAACATTGTGTTTCTCACTCTCATAGCACTTGCCACGGTTTCATTTATTTATTTATTTTTAGTAAAGAATAATACAGTGAATCACCAGGTACCCAATATCCAGCCTTAAAACTTAATAACATTATACTCTTCGTTTCTCATGTATTACTCACCCTACTTTATTTAAAATATTTCAGGAAAAATATTTCCGACATCATATAATTCTCAGAATAAACTGTGTAAGACACATAATTACAATATTAGGATCACAATCAGAAAATTAGTAATTCCTTAATATTATCCAATACTCAAATCATGCTCCATTTTCTTTCATTGCTCAGAAACTTTCTATTATAGTTTATTTGTTCCAATCAAATACAAAAAAAGATCTCCATATCATAGTTTGTTCACAGGTCTACTGATTATCTTGTGACTTTATTTTTTCTATGTGATTTACTTGTTGATGATAATGGATCATTTATAACTGTAGAATTTTCCACATTCTTGATTTGATATATTGTGTCCTTTTAGTGTAATTTAATGTGTTTTTCTCTTTCTTACAGTCTCTAGAAAAAGACAGATCTAGAGGCTTGCTAGATTTAGCTCAGATTATGGCAAGAATATATTTATTGTATGTGGTGTTTTATGTCTCCCATTTCATAACATCAGGAAACACATAATGTCTGGTAGTCAGAAAGGTGAAATTTTATGTTTATGATAATTTTATGGTCTATCTCCCCATTCAACCATTAGCTTTATGAAGACAGATACTATATTTATAAACATTTTAAAATCTCCAATGCTTATTATAATGCCTAGCATAGAGTAGATTGTCAATAATGTTTTATTTAATTAGGTAGATGAGCTATAAGAATGTCATTTTTGATGGGAAAATATTTTCAAAAATATTTATATTCTTACAGTTGTATATATCTGATTCTCTTCTCAAGGTTTGGACAGCGACTGGTAATTCTTAAGAAAGTTTCATCTGCCAACTGTGTAATTGATGGAATAATATAGTTTCAGCATTGAGCCTCTAGAAAAATGAAGTGATGAAAAATGAAGTAAAGTGTTGAGAAATCAGAAACCAATAAATACAGGTCAAACTTTGCAAAGGAACCCTTCGATAAAGATAAAATCTGAGGATTCATGAAGATGCTTATCATATGTGTGGAACATAGCTAACACTCAATAAACATTATGTACTGTTATTGCTATTATTATTATTATTATTATTTTAATTTCCCCAAAAAGGGAGATATAGTCAAAGACCTAAGAGTATTTACTCTTAGTCAAGTATACAAGTATACTTGATGGAGTATTCTCCATTAGGTACTGCTGTGCCTTCTTGTATTTCCTATAATTAGCTAGTAATATTTCTTTTTTCAGTTGTTCAGTATATTCTAAGCACTGCCAACTGCTTTACAAGAATTTATTTCATTTGAATCTCACAACAACATGAGACAGAAACTACAATTATATACGTCTTTGAGACAAAGAAGCTGAAGTTCAGAAAAGTTAACAGACTTGGCAAATATCATACTTCTATTAAGTGGCTAAAATAGACTGAAATCTATATTTATCTGACTGCAAAGCTGTGCTTTTAGCCAATATGATCTATTGCTTTCCTACAATGTGAGAATATGAAGCATCTAAGTAATCTCTCAGTAATTCCAACATCAGAATTAGAATCTGAGTAGTCTTAAATCAGATCAGTTACCTAAAGGGTTCTCAGTATGTTCCATTTTAAATTCTCTTTCCAGTACTTTCTTACATATAAATAAAAAAGGAAAAGAAAGTAAATCTTGTGAAAATGACCTTCACTCTTACTTCCCAGAAAAGTTTTTCATGACAAAATGTTCTACTGCTCTTTCAGGAAAAGAAATCCTTTACAATTGAAAGATTTTAATTAAAACCAGAAAGGCTTCATGTGACCCAAAGCAGCCAAATGAATGGAGATATTAAGAAATTGGGAAGTAATACAAGTTCTTCTTAAGCAGAGTTAATAGGGCATCTCATCTTGGGATAAGAGAAGTATTGTGCTCTTGGATACGTTTGTGTGTAGCCCTTGACATTTGAAATACCACTTCAAAACAAATTACACATTCAACATATCATTCAGACCATCATCATTCAATCAGAAGGACCCCACACTCATTTCTAGAGACAGAAATCTTTTGTAATTTTTCTGTGACTTCCTCATGGATGATATAATAGCTACACTCAATAGCCTCTTTTTATACATGTTTTCTTCATACTGTCTATAATTGCTTCTTGTTTCAATGGTATGCATGTTATGAACCATGTAGACATAGTATCTATCAATAACTTTTAATTTGGTGTGATCCTACATTTTGTTCTTCAGTTCCCACATTTTTAGTAGAACTATTTTTCTAGAGCGTCTTTATTGATGATGACTTAATAAAGAGTTTTATATATAGGGAAGCTAACATTTTACCTCCTTTTGACCCAGAGGTTACCTTTGATATTAATGAACCTTTTAGCCAGACTTACTACGCATTCCACTTAGTGCCAGAGTGTATCTTCGCTCTTAACTTTGCCCATGTCTTTTTATCCTCTTCATATGACAGAGTGCTAGTATAGCTCCTTTCTATCCTTTGTTGACTCCCTCAATCTGTCATTTTACCATTAAGCTTGTTTCTTTTTTCCAGTGTAGACAATCTTTATGAGCAGATGTTGAGAATGCAAAATAGCAGCAAATCTAAAAGAATGGAAAAGGAGTCAGGGCATGACTCCCCCTCCCAAGTGAAGTCCTGTAACTAAGCCACTCCAGTCAAGGAGAACTTGATTGTGGCCACTTTGGGCCCAGCACTCTCCAAAGACCAAGCTCCCAGGCAAGAGGTTTCTTTATAATGCAGGGGAAGGGAGCAACACGTGGAAGAGGCAAGGAGTGTATCCTATCCCAGGCCACTTGACTCCTGCTCACCATATACCTCAACAGCTCCAGGCAGGCGGTTAGGAGACTGGGCTAAACCTCTTCTCCAGCTGAGAAAGAAGTGTGAGATTTCCAGGTTGTACTGACTATAAGAAAGCTAATTCTTGTTGCTTTCCGGGTCCTCTTCCTTTAGTACACTTATGGCACAATTTTGATTTTTTAAAGATAATTTCTACAACTTCTTTAATGTTACTTCTGTCAATACTTTTAGATTCATAGACTGAATATTTTGTTATAAAGCTAAAAATCTGAAAATGAACTCAAAAGCAACATTAAAATAATTAAAAATTAGAGTAAATCTTTATTATGTTTTACTATCATGGATTTAATTATTCCATGGATAAAATAATTCCTTACATCAAGATGCATAGTTCATTTCCTCTTGAAAGAGCTAGAAAGCCAGTGAGTGCATTTGTTTGTGCTTTTTATAACTTCAGTACTGTACTTTTCATCTATGCTTTTAGTACTTCATGATTTCTAAATTATGGAAGACAGTATCACTTTTGAGTTGAATACTGAAATTTTCCAGCTAATTCTGATGTACTATCTGAAGCTAGTTTGAATTAATAAACTAAACCTGCACTAAGAGAAGTAAGTTAAGCATTAAGAAGAAGTTTGAAAAATAATATAGCCATCATTTATCAGCAGTAGTAATATACATTTTGGAACAAAAATTTATCTGTCTTAAAGAAATATTTAAAGATGTTGGTCACTCTTGCCACAGTGCACCGAGGAAATAATGTTATGTAGCAAAAGTGAGCCCACTTACCAAGATCACTGTTAATCTTATCATGTACAACACACAGATACTGAGCACCAAGTAGAAAGCAAAATACTCCAAAATCTTGAGAAAATAACTCAAATTCTTTGATTCTATGAAGCATTAAAAAAAATTTATACCTCAGCTTCTTTGTCTCCTTCTTGAAGTTCTTTTGAAGTCTGCTGAAATTTTGGCTCAATCTTCTTAGCTTTTTCAGCAGCTTTCTGCTTTTCTTCTTCATAGGACATAGCAAGTATGCCCAAGAACAAACTTGCTATGTAAAAAGCAAACCAAAAGCTTATCACAACAAAAAATATCATGTAGACCTTCCCAGAAGCATAAAGAATCTAAGGAGAATTGAAAAACAAGACAAAAGAGGAATATGTTATTTGCCTTCCTGTAATCTCCTATTTTAAAATGAAAAAAATCACATTTTGTTAATGAAAAGAATTTAGTTGTATGTGGAATGTAATCACAGGACAGTTTTACTGACTCTACCTGAAGAAATAAGAGAAAATTTCTTCAAGTTTAGATATATATGTAAGGTACAAAATGTATGGTACAAAACCAAAGAATTTAGTAATTGAATTAAATTAGGGTGTGCATCTGGCTTTTAGGTCCTCACTAACAAAGAAAACATATTGAAAGGAAAAAACTGTCATTTCTCAATAAAAAAAGCTGGACAGCCTAAAGACTGTTTCCTTTACGGTAAAATCTTTAAATATATGAAATTTAATAAAAGTCAGAGAATGAATGTTTAGAGATTAGTTTCATCTTATAAAAACATCATAGCAACATACTGACTTAGGTCTATGCAAAGAGTGGGAAACAAAAATTTTTCTATGTCAGAATATCTGCTTTGGTGAAGAACATTTAGACAAATTACATGGGAAAGTTATATAACTCACATATTGAAGCCATTTATGTATAGAAAAAACCCAAGATTTTATTTTATTTATTTTTGGGGGGTTTTATATCAATTTATTATTGTTTGTATTAGCAAATGACCTAAATAATTATTTATCTATAAAAGGGAACAATCCCTAAACATTCCATAAAATAAGGTATCAGGTGGAAAAAAAGTAAACTGCAAAAAAGATATACATATAGAGTATGCCCCCCACCCTGCTAAAAGCCAATATAATGCGTAATATAGAATATCCTCTTGCTCATTTAAAAAACGCAGACAGCACTGTGGCAGCCTGCGCCCTGGAGAGGGGCACGTGGGGGACAAGGACAAACAGGGGATCGTACACTGTACATCGTTTTAGATCTTTTGAAGTATGTGACATGAGCCAGTTTCACCTATATAAAGAAATAATTTTTAAAATATATGTATTCCTTCAAGCAGTTACCATGCATCAGGCGCTATTCTACACAGCTTGCATGGAGTTTCTCATTCGGTTCTCTCCAAGATTTTAGATTTCAAAACTGAGCATTGACTAGCTTTTATTTCATAATAATTACCTAAGATATATGAGAGAATTTAAAATTTAAAAAATTATAAGTAATTGATACAGTCCACTATGTAAGTAATACAGGCCACTGATTTATCATCGTTGATTAAAAGTATATAAACAAAATGCAAAAAAACCAGATGAGACTAGTGTTAATTTTTAAGCATCCACTGGAATCAATAGATAAGTAATATTTACATAAAATATTATGTTGATACAACAAAGTTAAAAATGTTTACAGATGAATAAGTTCTAACATTCAATCAAAAAGAATTTCTTATTAATCTATAGCATATTTATCATTAAAAGCATTTTTAATAAACGTTATTTCCCAGAAGAGTCACCTATTTAGGATTTGGTTATAGGTTTCCCACTGAACTATCTATCATCTACAGTAGTAGATTCAAGGGTTAGTAATAGACACTATGGGTATACTGCAGACCATGCACATTAATAAATACTTTGCTTATTATATTCTCAATTCTGTGCAGCACATTTCTGTGGTATTTATTATTATTTCCAATACGCAGAATAAAGATGAAAATTAGGCAAATTGACATGTCGAAACTCTCACAGCTTTGGAGATTCTTCTGGGTTTGAGGTATGAATTGGAGGTATAAGACTGAAGATAGAAAGAAACTTGAATTTAGGCTAAGGATACAACATACACTGAAACAAGAAATTATGGGGAAAACTCACTTAGGAAACAGCAAGCCTCTTCTATACTCAAAGCAGAGTGAGTATATATTGGGATATTGTTAGAAAATACATCTGGAGAAGTATGCAGAAAGTTTCTTAAAGATCTTAAAAGGCACTACAGACCATACATTTGGACTTTGAACTTCCCAAAGGAATGCAGAAACCTCTGAAGGATTTTTAGAAGTAGGATAACATAATAAGATGATTTTAGAAATAAGAAGTCCCTAGTGTTGTGGACAAGGCATTGATACTTGTCAAAGTTTGGAAAATAACAATATAAATAAATATTCAACTTACAAAATTAGAAAAATATACTTTGTATTTGAATAAGTCATTTTAATATTTTCATGTATTTCTTTTATTAGAAGTATAATTGCACTGCATGTCTGTTTAGTTTACTTGACCTTCATTTAATAACATAACATGAACCTTTGTGCTGTTAATAATGATAAGAGTCCTATCATTATTAAAATGGCCTGTAGAGGTCATTACACACACACACACACACACACACACACACACACACATCTCATATATTATCTATCCAATCATAAGAAGTATGGAGTGTATGTACATGTTTAAAAAAAAAAGAGAGGTTCTCCTTCAACTGTACATACTTTGGAAATTTAAAGTAATTTATTTTATCTAATATACTTTGATATTAACTATGCTGCTAAACTAACACTGCATATTCCACTGTGATGAAACTTCTCTTAGAAAAACCAAGTCACCATTCTGATGTGTATTACATCTTTCTGAGAAAATATGGCACATAAATCATCAGTTATGAAGAGAGATTGCAAGTCTCAGAATGGCAAGCCTTCTGTTATAATCAGAGCATGATTAAATATTAAAGGGGAATGAGAAGGAATAGAAGAATTGAAGCGAAATACATATTGTAGGCATTAAATAAACAATTTCTTAATACATGGTACTCTTACAGGTTCAAATTTTTTGACTAAAGAATTAGTACTTACTAATGTTCTTTACTTAGTCAATATCAAATGTGTGATATAGAGCAGGGCAGTGAGCTCTAGAAGATACACGGGGTGTAACTTTGGAGAGGTTACCCAACCGCTCTGATCTTAGTGTCTTCACATAAAAAGCAGATATAGCTTGGTCTTGCAGGATTGTTTCAAAGATTAAATGAGATGTACAGAAGGGCAGAGACTTGGGCACGGTGTTAGCATACAATTTGACATTCAGTAATTCTGATTCTCTTTTCTTCTGTCCTCAAATTCTTCTCCCCATAAAAATTTAATAAACTAAGGTACATTTGACCATCATTTTAGAAGGAAGGGACATTGCACCATTTTTTGTGCAGGGCAGATTCTGTTCTTACCTGATGATAAAGTGCTTCAGGGTAATCCTGCGTCATTAACCGGAACAGGGCAAGTAAGGCCCAGCCAAAAGTGTCAAAATTTGTGAAGCCATAATCAGGATTTGTGCCAGCTTTCACACACACATATCCTTCAGGACACTGACTAAAGACGAAGAAGAGAAGAGAAATTGCTTACTCTTAAGTGACTTTCAGATTATGGCCAAATCGTAAATACAGAATATTCACCCATGAATAATAAAGAGCTCTTTCTTCCACAGGGAACAGTCTAAACAAAGCCCAGTGAAAAAGCTGCAAATGAGGTAGATTTAAGTTAATATAAGTGAACAGTGTTAATTAATCTAAAAGGAAAAAGGTCTCACATATGTTTTTTGGTTTTTTTTTTGCCAAGCCTTATTAAAGATTTCTTTGCTACCCAGCATCAAGGTGAAAGCATACATAATGGGAAATAATCATTGTAAAATAAAGCTTCAGTCCTTGAGGGTTTAATTTTCAAATGTTCTCACCTTAAGCCCTTGGGTCCCATTATTAAAGGGTGAGAAAACACTTATCACATTGATAACTTATAAGCAGTACTTGCACAATGGTAGGAAGATGAGATTAAAGATTTATCTTATTTCCGTTCATGAAGTCTTCATACTTTTATCCTCTGGGGACTTGAATATTATGATAGATATAGTTGTGGCCAAATAAATCATGCTTCCCTCTATTTACATCCTTGTGTAGTTCCTCTAATGTTGTTCTGGCTTTGGCTATATGTGACTTGTTTTGGACTTTTGTTAATAGTTAACAAATGTGATGCAAAGAGAGGTTTAAAATGTACTTGTGCTGGGCAGCGTTGAACAAGTGACAAAATGTCTAAATCAAGTGAATATATAAATCATATAACTCATACACCCTCATAGGACTTTTGTTAATCTGGGCCCTAGAGCCTAAGAAAGAGCTGAGCCTACAGATGGGCACCAGATCATTTCCAGCTGAGAAGCACTGTATTTCTACTTTTTTTTTTTTAATTTCTACTTTATTTTTTCTTCATTTGAAATTACATGACAGTAAGACTTAGGGTTTTCATATCACTGAAGAATTATTTATAAGTACCGTTTTTTTTGTTTTTTTGTTTTTTTATAAGTACCATTTTTAAGAGCAATAAACATTTTATTAATGTAAATTTTGTCATAAAAGACATACAAGCCATAAAATAAATGAAATAACAGCATATATTTCCTATTTCTTCTCTTCAAAGGCTTCTGGCCCAAGAAAAGATTGTATCATCTGATAATTCCCACTAGCTCTGGAGTACACAGAAAACAAAAAAATTCAGATCCTTATATAAGTCCCAGCCTAGCCTCTTACTAACTTCATAGCCTTGAATAAATCATTTAAGTAGTCTGTTTATTGCTTTTTCCTATAAAATAAGGGTAATAGTAGTCCATGTTGTATACTTCCCAGCATGGTTTTAATGACAAAATGAGATAATGTAATCAAATGCAGAACATCAGCCAAAGCAATAATCATTCAATAAATACTATGGATCCATGATCCTGACTCGATACGAGAACATTAACACCACATACCCAGCATCTGTTCTGTTGCCACACAGGAGAGCATATCTTTCTCCTTCCAAATAATAAAAGTTTTCTATTTCTGCAAAATAGAAAAGAAATTATATTCTATCATCTAATTTTGAGTGAAGAGCATATCTGATATCCATGTAGATCTGCATAGAATATGAACATCTTTCTCTATAGTGAAAAGGAAGGAACATATAGCCCACCCATTCTTATCTACAAGATTGTCCTAGCATGTGACACACAGGCCAAAGATGTCTGGCAATCCACCTACTTCACTGCCCCAAGAGTGACAAAACCCAGCATAAAAGAGGAGAATCACTTTCAAAACTAGAGTTCTGGAAAGCGAATTTTAACCAGCCAGGAAAAATTCCCAATACTGAAGTGTTTGAAAGTTGAGACCTTTTCTTCCAGGCTTTATTCCTAATGATCTTCCTTAACATAAGACCATATTTCTGTCTCTGCATTTAAATGCCATTTTCTTCCCATTTCAAAGCTTATTTTTCCATATTGAGCATCCAGTGCTAGTTACTCACCCTGATGTCATCTAATGTAACCACAATCCCAACTAATCTGAATCATAGCCCATAGGATTTATTCAGGTATCCTTATCTGCTGTCATTCAAAATATAAATTGTGTATTTACAGTTATGAGCTACCAGGGGTGGGAACACACATGCTCAGGAGCATTGATTTTAGGTTCTGAATTCAAATCACAGAGATCCAATACATGACATCAGTCCTGAATGTATGTGTGTATGTAAAAAATTATATACATATACATATGTACACACACAAAACTGAATTAGTACAATGTCAAATAATGTCACTTTAACTTTACCTAAAATAATATTAGAAGAAGTTTTAAATCATAGTTGGAACCATTGGTCAAGCCTTTTAAATGGCAGTCAAAAACCAAATGAAATTGGCATTAGTAGTTGAGGGCAGTGCCAAATACTCTTCTAAAATATAAGGACTTTGACATGGAAATTAGGTTAAATAACATTTTACAAATATAATGGTTTCAGCAAGTCCTAACATGTTTTTAGAGGAAAGGGAATGATTAGAATTGGACAAATTTTAGGGGTGCCTGGGTGGCTCAGTTGTTAAGCGTCTGCCTTCGGCCCATGTCATGTTCTCAGGGTCCTGGGATCGAGTCCCACATCGAGCCCCGCATTGAGCCCCGCATTGGGCTCCCTGCTCGGCAGGAAGCCTGCTTCTCCTGCTACCATTTCCTCTGCTTGTGTTCCCTCTCTCGCTGTGTTTCTCTCTGTCGAATAAATAAAATCTTAAAAAAAAAAAAAGAATTGGACAAATTTTAAAGTGGTAATCTTTAAAAACTGATTTCTTTATAATTTATACTTTAAGATGAAAAGAACCTGGATTTTTTTTCCTAGCAATAACCAGTGAAGTAGTAAAAATTGTTTATTTTTTTATAGAGTTTGTATGTTTTTGTTATAACCAAAGAAACCAAAGAGTATTTCAATTGGAACCTAAGATTAAACATCCATTTCCTGTTGCCTTCACCAGAAGGTGATTCTACACTAGAATCAAGACCATGAGATAGACATAGATAAGGAAACATCTCACATACTCATATACCAATAATTTTGTATTTTTTGTAGCATAATGATATCATATGGTAAACTAAGGAGTAAAATTCATTGTGATTTGTTTTGGAACTTATATCCAAATACAAGTAAAATTAATGTAGGGGACTACATAAGATTTATCAACAGTTTATTAGTTTAAAAATATACTTTTATATTTTTCTAAATACTGTCAGAAGGACCTGATAATTTTAATATGAGTGAAAAATCCAATAAGAGGGTATAACCAAGTGGAGAAGGAATGGATTTGAAAGCCAAATTGAGTATGGTTAGAATCCTAGTTTTATCACTGAGTCATTACAATATGCTGGACCATTCACTGAATTTCTCTGAACTTCCATTTTTCTGTTTCTGAGGAGTCATTCACTTCTCTGCAGGATTATGGTGAAGACATGTGATTAGGTATATGTGTTACTTATACATAGGAGCTAAGCAATATTTATTCTGGAATTATTACTATTTGCCTGAAGTATGTTTATTATTTACCAAAGAATAACCCAAAACATTTAAAATGAGCAGCAGTAACTGAAATCCAACAACAGTAAGAATTTCTATAATGTAGTCTATTTTTTTTAAAGATTTTTTTTTATTTATTTGACACAGAGAGAGAGATTGTAAGTAGGCAGAAAGACAGGCAGAGAGAGAGAGGGAAGCAGGCTCCCGATGAGCAGAGAGCCCGATGCAGGGCTTGATCCCACCCTGAGATCATGACCTGAGCCGGAGGCAGATGCTTCAACCCACTGAACTACCCAGGCACCTAATGTAGTCTATTTTTTATTTATAAGGTCATTTTAAATTTCTAATGAGTAAACTTAAATTTATATTTTACATAAACAACTGTATTGAAGAAAGATAGTATTATGAGGATTTTACTTTGATGAAACTGCAAATAAGACTTTGGTCATAATTATTTTTTAAAGGATAAAATTTGCAAAACTTAGCAATGCCAAACTTAGGTCTCCCTCACTGAACTGTCTGAAGATTGGAACTTTGCAATTCTGATAAACTGATTCAAATCAGCACAGGTTTTCCTTGCTATCCAAAAGTAGAACATTCCCAACGAAACATTTTGTGAACGGAAATGGCATAAAGCAAAGAAGCAATTACCATTAGTTTATAGGGAAAAATGTGTGGGCATCCTCAGGCCCCAAACATAACCTCTTCAGCTTTTGTGATACATAAGGACACATCTTGCTAACAGATGCACAAAATGAATTGAGATAAAGCATAGGTGCTCACAGACACAATTCAAAGCTATGGCAACTTGATGCAGGGAGGCTGAGCTGGATTCCAGGGGAAGGAGCTCAGGCAGTGCGCCCTCCCTGAGGGGATGCTACCTTTATTATGGCTTCCTGCAAAACAAAACCTGAATGCTATTTTTACTTTTAGCCTTTTTCACAAAAGCAAAAATCATCTCCAGATTTCCTTTGGTTACTGAAAACAGGTACTCATGTAGGTCTTTGGTAAAAGCTAAGTGGCAATGTGTGAACTTTCAAAAAGCAGGAGATATATGTACTTGAGCCTGGTTAGAGAATTTACAGGTTCATTCTGAAGCTGCTTGGCTGCGGAGAAAAATTTCAGCTTTTTTGACATAGATGGCAAGCGATTCTTACCGCGAATATAATATGGATTTTCAGTTCTGTTGTGCAGGGTTGCAGTTTCATTTTCTTGGGGCCATCGCAAACACTTATGCTTCAGGTTGCCCATGAAGAGCCCCATCCCAATCAGAGAAAATACACTCAGAAAAAATAGAGTAAAGGAAATGACCCCAGTCAGTTTCTTCAAGCAGTGGATGAGGATCCCTGCGAAGGACTTCAGACCTAAAAAGAAAAGGTTTGTTTTTGATAAAGTAAACTATCTTAGTAAAGCAGCCCTTAGCACAATTCCTCCATGGCAAAGGCATACTCCATTGAAATCAACAGCTTTGTGTTTTGTAATCTGAATCATTCATTATCTAGATCTAATAAGTAAAATGAATAAAAAGTAAAATAAATAAAAATCTGAACTTTAAGGTTTCTATATTATTGCTAGCTTATTACACCTGTTAAAATAATTCAGGCACAAATTTTAAAATTAGTTTTGTTTTTCTTTGCTATAAAGAACAAGACTTTTTTCTTGGTTACTGCTTTTCATACCAACCACCACTGTTTATAAGCATAAGTATAGAGCTATAAATCAAAATAGGTTGCAAATGATGCTGAAACAAGAAATCATCTGAAATAGCACTATCCTATACCATTCTTTCATTAACTTTCAATTCAATTCAAGAATTCAATTTTTGGAGCTGATTAAATAAAACAAATTTGAATCAAGAATGAGAATAACACACAATTATGGTATCTGTAGACTGTATTTACATGAGAACACTTACTAATTGAGAATTCAACCTTAAATCTGTCTTTATTTAAGGAACTCATTTTTCTATTTATTAAATAAAACCTGTTGAAATTCTCATGCACTGTTGGTAGGAATGTAAATTGGTACAGCCACTGTAGAAAACAGAAAACATCCATAATGCCATTATGGAAATGGCATTACCATAAAATCCAGTAATTACATTGCTGGATATTTATCCAAAGAAAACACGAACCCAAAAAAATATATGTTAGTTGCAGCATTTACAATAGCTAAGATATGGAAGCAACACAAGTGTCTATTCATAGATGAATAAAATAAAGAAATGCCATTTACATATGTTATGGGATATAATTCATCCATAAAAAAGAATAAGATTTTGCCATTTGCGACAACATGGATGGATCTAGAGTATATTATGCTAAGTGAAATACGTCAGACAGAGAAAGACAAAAGCTGTATGATTTCATTTATATGTGGAATCTGAAAAATAAACCAAATGAACAAATAAGAGCATAAACAGAGTCATTAATACAGAGAACAAATTGGTGGTTGCCAGAGGGGAGACAAGGACAAAAGGAGTGAAGGGCAGTGGAGGTACAGACTTCCAGTATTAGAAAGCTAAGTCACGGGATGAAAGGCACAATATGGGGGATATAGTGAGTGGTACTGTGAAAGCACTGTAGGTTGACCGTGGTAGTTACACTTGTGAGCATGGCCAAACAGACAGACAGGTAGGATCACCATATTGCAAACCTAAAATTAATGTAACACCGGGTGTCAATGGCAATTCCATTTTTTTTAAAAGCTCAGTACTGGAAACATAAAAAAAGAAACAAAAAACAAAAATAATGCAAGTGTACTTCATAGATAAAACCAGTATTAACCTTCCTTTTTCCCTCCCTTCCTTACTTTCTCCCTTCCTTCCTTCTCTTTTTTCCCTTACTCTCTTCTTATTTGTTGGTTTGTTTATATTTAAGATCCTAATAACTGTTCAGCTTAACAATGGACAAGAATATACCAGTGCTATGATATTATCAATATTACTATGCTTCTGTTTTAGTATCTTTAAAATTTGTCTAATAATATCTGCTTCATATATTACTGTGAGCATTGAAAATCTTTTTTTTTAAGTTTTTAAGTTTGCGGGGTCCAAACTCACCATCCTGAGATTAAGACCTGATGTGAGATCAAGAGTCAGACACTTGATTGACTAAAGCCACCCAGGTGCACTGAAAATCTATTTTTCAGTGACCTCCTCAGATGGTTGGATTTCTTGAGTGTATTAAAATAAGGTTGAAATAAAGTTATTCCCGTGGTTAAAGAAATGTGTTATCTAGATAAATGTATAATTTTAATTGCTATCATATGGAAATACTCGTTTATAGCTTATTTTTGCCTCCTGCAGTTATACTATTTTATTTTGTTATATTCAAGTCTTTTTTTTAAAGTGTTGCATTAAAAATAGAATTTCTATATCATATTATATGTATTAATACATTTATGTTCAATTTGTTTTTGAGAAATGAACTAGTATCTAAACCAAAGATATAGATACATAGTCAAGCCTTCACTAAAATTGGGATGTTTAAAAAACATTGTTGCCAATTTATTAGAAGAAAAATAGAATCACTTTACTTTGTAATTTCTGTGATTACTATAACGAACTTTCAAAATATGTATATTTTATACGTACTTTTCATTTGGCAACTGTCTTGAGTGCTTTGTATATTTTCTTTTTTTATTTATTTTATTTTTATTTTTTTTAATTTTTTATTTATTTGACAGAGAGAAACACAGCGAGAGAGGGAACATAAGCAGAGGGAATGGTAGCGGGAGAAGCAGGCTTCCTGCAGAGCAGAGAGCCCGATGCGGGGCTCGATCCCAGGACCCTGGGATCATGACCTGGGCCAAAGGCAGACGCTTAAAGACTGAGCCACCCAGGCGCCCCTATTTTCTTTTTTTAATTGAAGTATAACTAACACGCAATGTTATATTAGTTTTAGTCCTCTGTAAAGTTTTTTCTACTGAAATTTTTTTCATAATGTTTTGTGGGAATTATTCTTTTTAAAGATTTATTTATTGATTTGAGAGAGGGAGAGAGAGAGTGTGTGTATGAGCTGGTAGGGAGGGGCAGAGAGACAGGGAGAGAATCTCAAGCAGACTCCCAGCTGAGCATGGAGCCAGATGCGTGTGGGGCTCTCTCTATCTCATGTCCATGAGATCATGATGTGAGCTGAAATCAAGAGTCTGATGCTTAACCAACTGAGCCACCCAGCTACCCCTGCTGGAATTATTTTTAAAAACAATTCTTAAAAAAAAAAAAAGCATGTGCAAATGTGTATATAATACATACATAACCAAGCTTCAAATTTATCAGTAATTTTTATGTTAACCATCAATCGCTGCTATCTACCATTCAAAGGTCTGAACAGTATGCCAATTTTGATTTTGATTTCCTAGTATAACTTCCCCATTCTTTTTATTTTTAAACTTACATTTTGCTTTAGTTTAGGTATATCTCTTGTAGAGATTGATTTACTTAAGATTTAATACTAAAGTCTATACAGCTTGACAGAAAAATTTAATCCACTTGTATTTATTTTCATAAATTACCTTTACTTTTGGATATGATTTTACCATTTTGTTTTTTGATTTATATATTCCCCTTATGTGTCTTATCTTTTAAAAATAAACTTTACTTTTTCTCCTTTTTCCTCTAGTATTTGAGGTAAAATATATATATTTTGAGAAATTGTATTGAACTTAAGTTCATACTGGAACAAACTTGTACTCTCTATAGCAAAAATAAAACTATGTACTATAGTCTCACCATGTAAGATAAGGAAATAATCATATTTACTTTCTCACATTTCTCTATTCCCCCTTCTCAGTTTTTGTTAATATAATTTAGGACTTCTGACTAAGGGTTCAATTTCTGTATTTTGCATTATATATTATTTTTCATGATTTACAGGAAAAGTAACATTCAAATCCTTACAATGGCTTGTCAGGAAACATAAATTCATGTAAAAGGGGAGCAGAGGGGACTTGGATGACTATGCCTGATTTAAAGGAGTAGCTCTTCCTCAATGACAGCGAGAATGCAGGGAGGTGGGGGTGCCTGGGTGCTTAGGTCCAGATCTCAGTGTCCTGGGATTGAGCCCCGCATTCAGCTCTCTGCTCAGCAGGGAGGCTGCTTCCCAACCCCCCCCCCCACCTGCCTCTGTGCCTACTTGTGATCTCTCTCTCTCTGTCAAAAAAATAAATAAAATCTTTAAAAAAAAAAGAATGCAGGTGGGTGGATACTGAGAATTCATCCAAATTAATTTAAGTTTTAATGTTAAAAATCACTAGTTTTTTTTTTTTTTTTTAATAATTTTGGCATCTATTTCAAAGTTTTCTGAAACACAAAATGTTTCTAGTTCAGGAATGTCTGTTATTACTCTGGGTTTATAATATTTGATTTTTTTTTTTGCATACTAACAACAGTAATTTGGAATTCATTCTGTGTTGAAATGATTTCAGAGTTCACTGTGATTACTTCTGGTATTAAATCTCCCCATTGTTGAGAATTTTGTTTTCATACCATTTACTCTGGAAAGATACATATATAAAATTTCAGAATTCTTGCATGGCTGTGAATATCTTCCTATCAGCTTCACATATGGATGACAGAGAGGTATATAATACTGGTGTCATAGCCTTCCTGCCTACACCTTGGCCAAGCTCTGAAATTCCACTGCCTATTCATTTTTAATATTATCAAGAGGTCTAAATATAACCTTTTCCTAAGGAACTTTTCACTGCCTTTTTTTTTTTTTTTAAGATTTTATTTATTTGACAGCGAGAAACACAGCAAGAGAAGGAACACAAGCAGAGCGAATGGTAGCGGGAGAAGCAGGCTCTCTGCCGAGCAAGAAGCCCGATGCGGGGCTCGATCCCAGGACCCTGGGACCATGACCTGAGCCAAAGGCAGACACTTAACGACTGAGCTACCCAGGTGCCCCTTCATTGCCTTTTTTATAGGATTTTTATAATACATCTATTTTTTAAAGCTTAAATTTAAAAAATGTTATAATATGTCTAAGTATATCATTTAGGTTTTTTGTCTACTATAAAATGAACCTTTTCCATTTGTGACAAAAATCTCAAGTTAAAATTTTTTAAAAATTTTTTCTAGTGTATCTTTGAATAATTATCTTTTACATTTATTCTAGTCTCTCTTTTAGGGACACAACTATCCATAAGGTGGAACTTAGTTTTCTCTTTTTCATTAATCCATCCATTTTTGGTTCTATTGTATTAATATAGAATTTCTCTAGTTTTTCTTTACACAAGTGGTTTTATTTTACTACACCATAATGCTGTACAGATATTACCATATTCTAATGCTTCTATTACCATCAAATATTCACCAAAGATATAATATTTTAAAATATTTATTTATTTATTTTTATTTTAGAAAGAGAAATAAGGAGTGGGGGGGCAGAGGGAGAGAGAAGGTCAAATAGACTCCCCACAGAGCACGGAGCTCATGATTTTCAGATCATGTCCTGAGCCAAAACCAAGAATCAGACACTTAACGGTGCCACACAGTTGCCCTGGGTATTATAATTTTTATCAATTTTTTGCCTAATAAGTGTTTTTGTCTATTTCACTATATCCTATTTTCATCTTTCGCTTGAGTCTAGGTTTTCTTCACAAAAGGGGCACCTAGGTGGCTCAATCAATTATGCATGGACTCTTGGTTTCTGCTTAGGTCAAGATCTCACGGTCATGATCTCAGCATCATGGGATCAAGCCCCATGTGGAGCTCAGTGCAGTCTCCATGAGATTCTTTCCCCCTCTGATCCTCCCCTCACTTGTGCTCTCTCATAAATAAAAAAATAAATAAAATCTTGAAAGCACTATAAAAAAGATGACTTCTTATGCTTGCCCCTATTCCTTAGGGCATATTTTTTTTTAAAGAAAAAAGAGGATTATTTTTATTTCCTTATATAGTATGTTTCCCTTTTGGTACTACAAAATACTTTCATATGCTCTATATTTGCTGGTATGTCCATTGATTACTTTCTCCCTCAAGAAAAAGAGCAATTTCTATCAGCCTGTGTGTTTCCAACTCTACTAAGATATGTTCTTCTTGTATTAATTTGGATTCACCTTATTTCTTCTATAATTTTTACCTCTAAGCCTAAGATGAAGACACTGGTGATGCAATTTTATGTTCTAGTAATTTGTGGAGGGTAGTAAGGGCGGTAGAACTGTGAAGAATTCCTATCACTGCAACTCTCACTGCCACGTTCTTCACTGGGTTTAGTGAAGCTGTCATGCACAGACCATTTTTGTTAAACAGCTTTATTGAGCTGTCATTCATAAATCATATAATTCACATATTTAATGTGTACAGTTCGGTGTTTTAATATATCCACAGGGCTATGTATCAGCCATCACCACACTCTGCAATCTTTTTACTGTTTTGCCCAGGCTAGACTCTAAGTTCATAGTATGCATATATCTGGCTTTCTTCATGGTGTTCCAATGGACAAAAATTATCTGTAGATCTCATTTTTGGTATTATCACACTTGCCTCTGGATTTATTGGCCCACCTATTTCATACTTCTGACTCAGCACCCAAAACACTGAGTGGAGTTATTTCATACCGGATTGTTTTTATTCATTCTTAACACAAATTAAAAGGTGTTGGTGAGCTTCTCTAGGATATTTTCAGGAATGGGAGTTGTAAATTAGTCCCCAGCATCTTTCATCATTGTGGTCACAGCTCTACCTTATTTAGCAGAACCTCCTTTAAGTCTGTGGCATGTGGAATGCATTCTATCCAAGCACTCAGAGCAAAATGGAATTTATCTTATTTTATATTACTTTGGTCATTTCAACTGGTTTTAGATGCAGTGAGGAAAAGAAGGCATATTCAGTACCTGTCTAGATTGCTATCTCTCTCAGCAGGACAATTTTATAAATTCACATTTAAGATGCAAGGATAAATAAAAAAATAGAAAATAATATATTTTGATTAATTTCTTTATTTTATAATTAAGAATTGAACCCATCTCAAATAAATAACAGTTGAATGTGATATTTTTTTGGCTTTCCTGAAGTGACTTAAATAAACTTATAGATCAGCTAATTCACTGACTTCAAAGATAAAACACTGTTCAGTTTAGTATTTTTCCAAACAATTACAGGTGAGTTCAAAAGAATACAGGGTAGAACATAAATCAAAATAAAGACAAGAACTAAATGCAATTTCTTACCTTGGTTTAGGGGAATAATTTTCAAAATTCTCAAATTTCGTGAAATACTAAATATTGTAATGGAGTTGAGAGCTAAGTATCTTGTTATGTGCCTGTGGAATTAAATTAACAGTTATTTAGAAGTCATACTGCGTCTATGCTGCTTATCATTGACTTTTTATACTATTTAAAACTTATTTTTAAAACCACATATCCAAACGTTTTCCTTACTCTTATTGTTCCATTTCACAAATAGTTGAATTATTGATTGGAAGACAAAGGTTGCTACAGTGCAAGGTAGCCAGGTAAATATTAATGCACAAACGAATTATGACTGTTTATAAAAGCCTGACACTGTGATTAGTCACCATTCCATACCAAATACCCTATATTATGTTCATAAATATTTTGTCATCTAATCAGTGGAGAGGTAGTTAAAAATAGGAAAAATCCATAGTTTTTTAAGTAATGAGATTTAAGTACTTAAGCTTCCAATGATGTTGATGATGGTGAAGACAGCAGAAGGCAGGGTGCATAGTGGTTAAGGGCACAGACTGTAGCCAGAATGCTTGTCTACAAATCCAGGCTCCCAAGTTACTAGCTATGTGACATGGAAAAATTATTGATTCCTTCTTGCCTCAGTTTTTTCAAAATTAAAGTGGGGATAACAATTTCAAATTCTGAGGCTTTTTGTGGAGATTAAACAAGCTCATATATGTAAAGAGTGTAGCTTAGCACCTGGCACATGGGGCTTGGTAATAGGTGTGTTAGCTAAGTATTAGCTACCAGCAAAGGCAACAGCAAGATAATGGTAGTAATCATAGTAGTAGTGATGATGATTTCAATGATATTAGCTACTATTTTTTATTGCTTACAACATGGCAGACACTGGTTATGTGCTTTATGAAGGCTATTTGTTGCTTTAAAAAATCAACCCCAAACCTAAAAATGGAGTATCATTTTAATTATATTTAATAGGAGTTTGGTGCCAGTGATCATTTCCTTAGCCATAAAACAGAGTACACTAAATAGAAGCATTGAAAAAATACTCACATAAATCACTAGAATTTCATCTAACACTCTCAAAAATGTGTGTGTGTGTGTGTGTGTGTGTGTGTATGTAAGATATCTTATTCTGATATCTAGTGTTTACTGGTCTTAAGCAATGTAGCTAAACAAAATGTAGGTTGGAGATAAAATCAAACATGTTCGGATCTTCTTCTAAGTCTCCAAGAGATTTTCTGAACACTGAAAATAATCACTTAAAATTCTAAAATTCATCCTCTGTTGTTTTGCCTCAGATAGAAAACAGGTAATATCCAATTACTTTCATTTTTATAGCATATTCTGAGGGCTAGTTCAGTTGAGAACACAATGAGAGTCATTATGGCTATGATTATGAAATATTTTTTGTTCACAGAATTTTTACAAGCAGAAAACTTTACAAATGTTGATGTTTCTTTATGAAAAGTATTTACTTAGCAAGGTATTAAGATGTTTGCTGTTTGAAGAAATACTTACTCAAACAAAGTTACACTGAAATCAAGCCAGTTCCATGGATCACCAAAGAAATAAAAAGGTTCTACCCAGATGCCTCTTGCAATAAGTTTTATAAGTATTTCAAATGTGTAAATTCCAAGCAAAGTATTCCTGCAGAAAATTTTTCATATAAACGTTAAAAGTGAGAATAATGCATTGTCAGCTCCAAAATAATATGTCTATGGTTACTATTTGGTAACCAACCAGTCAACCAACCAATCCACCAACCAACTAGAAAAAAAAGTCTATGCTCCTTGAACTACAGGGTAGGGCTTTTAGGGTGGGCTATGTCTTACAGCATCAACCATAAAATTTAACTATCAATTTTTTTTCAACGAGCCCTAGCTAGAGTCAAAGTCTTTACATATATTTTAGCAAATAATGAAAATGTAAAATATCAAATTTATTCCACACTGGAAATCACATAATAATTTACTGAATTATAAGATTATGAAAGAACTAATTTTATTATGTGCACATATTAGAATTTTTGTAGTGAATCAATTTTATATTTACCTTCCAAAATTAACTTGTTTTAAAAATGAATTAAAGCCTAAGAGGTATTATTCAAGAAAGGCTTCTTCTTGGGAAGCTGGGTGGCTCAGTTGGTTAAGCATCTTCCTTTGGCTCAGGTCATTATCCCAGGGTCCTGGGATGGAGCCCTACATCTGGGTGCTCAGCGGGAGTCTACTTCTCCCCTTCCCTCTGCCCCTAACCCCCTGTCATGCTCACCCTCTCTCTCAAATAAATAAATAAAATTTAAAAAAAAAAGGCTTCTCTAGATATTTTAATGGGCCTTTCCTTTATTGTGGTCTAATATCCAAACTATTCATATCCCTCTAGAAAAGAGAGGAGAAATAGAACAGAAAGGAAGCAACAGAAATAACTTTCTTAGAATGGAAAGGAATAAATGTTATTTGAATTCAAAGCAAATCAGGTGTGAAATTGCAATAGTAAAGAAAATCTGATGCAATGAAATAATATATTAATCAGTACTAGTTAACTTTATACTAAAACCTCATATAGACATAAACATTTAGCTAAATATTCAAACTTTTATAATATGGTGATGTAATATATTGGGAAATAGCATTTAAAGTCCAACTAAGAATAAATGAAAAGGCCAAAAAACATTAAAATTTATTAGCTTATATATGTGTGTATTTTTTTTACTTAGAAAATTCATTAACTGTGTTATATGTATAAATATTACATTATGAATGAGTTTATATTACAATGAATATTATATATTAAATATAAATAATAATTTATAAAATGTTAAATATGTAGTATTAATGTACTAAAATATAACATGTTAATTATAAGATAAAATCATATGTGAGAAAATGTATAATAAAATTATATTACTTACTGTATTGCTGGGCCCCATTTTGGCATCTCAGTCATGGACATAAATATGCAGTCAATCAAGACGCTAATTAAAATGAATAGTTGGAAAAAGGTAAGTTACAGTCAAGGAATAATGGATAAAAATAATATTGGAATAATATATTTCTTTAACATGCTTATATGTATATACATGAGATAAAATAGCTTCTTAAACATCAAAAAGAATACTATTCATATTGAAAAACAAGGAGGATTAAGATTTGTTAATATTTACTACTGCTGTATGTACTAGAAAATAAATTTTAAATGTATCTTTAAATATGGAACACTTGGTGCAGTTTTAATCCAGATTCCAATATGACCTAAAATGAGATACCGATTCAAAAGAGAAAAAAACTGCAGCAATATTTGAAAAGCATAGTTGCATTTGATATTAGTACAGTCTAAAGCCAATAGAAAAGGATATGGATGTACCAAAATCTTAATAGTTGTTCTTCTAGTTGAATTGAAAGGAGAAAGTGTACACCACGTGGCATTGAATCTGAAGATTGTTCTGCTTTTATTTAATACCATGAAAGTCTATAAAATGAAAAAAAGACATCAAGTAAAATTACAACTAGGAACTATAAACTCATCCATTACGCAACATACTGCAATGATCATTTCAATTGTGAATTCTAGCAGTTACACTTTTCTTATATTTTGATATTGTTTTATAGACTAAATCAAGTGGAAAGATTTCTTCTTTTAAACATTTTCATTGATATTTAGGATTATCTGCCCCCTTTTTTATTTTCTCCAATATTCTGCCTAACAAAGTCATTTGCCACACTCCAATCCTCAAGTCTTCCTGCAGAACTAACGTAATAGGAAGAAAGCTATATCCTAATGGCTCATGAAGATACATTTAAAGAAACCCAAATTTAATGAAATTAAAAAAGGCTAATTTTATTTCAGAGCAAATAAGGCATGCAAATATAATAGTAAAAATGACCCAATTCACTAAGATATTTTATTAATCACTAGTAATTATCTATGATATAAAACCCGATTTGTATGTTAATCATTGACATAAACGTACCTAAAACAGAAAGTTACATCATGTAAAACTAATATATTGGGATAGAGAAGCATAACCCAAAACTAATGAAAGATCAGAAATATCCTAAAAATGAGTTATACATGTACATGTGTGCAAACGTATATGTTTATAACAATATAGAAACTGAAAAGTGACTACCTATGTATGTATGTATGTGCATATATGTCATATATAAACTTTTACTGTATATACATATCCATTTGGAAAATTCATTTATGATGGTGTGAGTAAAAATATATTTTACAAAATATTATGCCCATTATAATATAACATTGTACATAATATATAGTATACAATGTAATATGATACAATACAGTATACTAAATGATATACGTAAATATAATTATATACCTAAGTATTATATGCTATGTGATATATAATTATATATTAGAGGTATCTATGGTGACTGTATATTGGCATTTATATTTGTGTCTATATATATATTAGTGAAGACAATTATGTATCCATTGATAGCTTATAAAAGCATGTTCTAAATGGAAACCAACTATAATTATCAACAAAACACTCTTCCAATATACAGTCTGTGGACATTTTGGCATGTATTATAGTTCCTTTCCTTCTTTCCATTTCTGTATTATGCAAAACAAAATAAAAGGGCCCCCAAAAATCTGATTATTTAAAATATGCTTTCTGTTATTTTCCAGAACAATCTCAAACTTCATACAAAAGGTAATATATGTGTGGGCCACCAGGGTGGTGCAGTTGGTTAAGCATCTGACTCTTGATTTTGGTTCAGGTCCTTGTCTCAGGGTTCAGAGATAGAGCCCAGGGTCAGGCTCTGCACTCAGCATGGACTCTGCTTAAGACTCTCTCTGCTCTTGGGGCACCTGGGTGGCTCAGTCATTAAGCGTCTGCCTTCTGCTCAGGTCATGATCCCAGAGAGATCCTGGGATCGAGTCCCACATCAGGCTCCAGGGAGCCTGCTTCTCCCTCTCTGACTCCTCCTGCTTGTGTTACCTCTCTCACTATGTCTCTTTCTGTCAAATAAACAAAATCTTAAAAAAAAAAAAAAAAGACTCTCTCTGCTCCTCCCCTCCCCCCACACTCTTGCACTGTCCTTCTCTCTCTGAAATAAATAAAATAATAAATAAATAAATAAATAAATAAATAAATCTTTAAAAAAATAAGTAATATATGTGCAATCAATTAGCTTATGTTTTTGTGAAGGAATGAGTAAGTCCAGACAACAGTTTTCCAGTTAATGTTTAAATGCTGAAATTATTTAATTTTAGGATTTTTTGTTGGTATGCCACCCTTAACAGAATAAACTAAATATAATTAACATTTTTAATACTTTATGTCATCATTAATAATAATACTTCTTATACAAACTATCCTTACAATTTTTGGTATGTTTCATTTTTCAAAATCCTTGGTTTTGTCTTCAATAACAAACTTAGATTTGCCTGCCATATCTGTGTACACTACAAAGAACTCAGAACTCTGCTAGATTAGAGTTACTTCTAAGGTTATTATGCTAAGTCAACTGTTAGAACTTAAGCATAGCAAAAGTGAAAGCAGAGATGACAACTTATGCTTTCACTAAAATGTTCTGAAGATTTTACAGGTGTTTTATAGCTAATGTTACATAATGTCCATGGAAACTATGAGAGATACTGGAGTCTTTGTTAATAAATACATTTACAAAAAAATTAAATTTAAAAAAATTTAAAAAATACATTTACAATACCAATACTCTTCCATCATGCAAAATATTTGAAAGAGTTGTGTTTATGCAAAATCATCACTTTGCCTTCCATCCAGAGACTTTGGTTCAATTCCATTTTGCCCATTTGGTAATACCACAAGAATATCATGTTACATTTGTCCACAACAGAGCTAATCTTCATATCTCCCAAGCTTAATCTTTTTTAGAATTATTTCAATTTTATAAGTAGCAATACCATTATTCCAGGCTGGAAATTTTGGCATTCTTAGTCTATCTTCTAATCCTGTTGTTTCTTCTCAGGTTTGTTTCATTTTTCTCTCCTCCGAGACCCTCCTATAATCAGGTCTCTGGACTTCAGACCTGGATTACCCTGTTTCTTATATCATCTTTCTGACCCTAGCTTTTCTATGCAATAGTAATTTAGAAGTCTTCAGATTAAACTTACTTAAACATTGCATTCATCACATAAGTCCTTTGGCTATCACATTAAATCCATGTTGATATCTTCATTTCCTCATTCCTTCATTTCCCACTACTTGCAATAGGGGTCGAGTTCTATCATCACCTGTCTCTTCCCTATTCCAATTAATATCAAGATCTTCCCTTTGCACTGTTAAAATGTGAACTGTTCTCCAAGCTGTAATTCAAATTCTATTTTCTTAAGGAAGATTCTTCTGGCTTTGTCAAACCACACAGGTCTCTGCCTTTACTAAGCATAATTATTCTTATTTTTACCATTTTATACTTATTCTTGGATTGTTCAAATATTTAGTTTGCTCCTCAAGTCATTCCAGGGATAAGACATGATGTGAATATATGAATTAATAAAAATGGTAAATAAAATATAAGTTGGTTTTATTTTCTCAACTACTGAACAAGTTTACTCAGTTGAATACTTAAAATTGTTGTACATATTATAAAAATTTTATATTATAGTTATTTTAAAATCAATAACCTTACATAGCCAATCAACATGCTCCCACAAGTCATTTACATTAAGGTATCACTGTATAGGCTACTAAAAGTAGAGTAACTTCCAACAAACTAACCTACCAGGAAAGCAATCAGTTTTGATAAAAATAAAATATTTGTAAAATTTCTTATCCAGTTTTTTACAACTTAAAATAACTTTTTGACTTATTCATCATTCTTTTTTAATCCTATCTCAATTACACTTTTTGCACATCTGAAAAAAATAATGAAAATGTAGTCATTCAATAAAGGCTTACATTTTTATTCTTATAGTATGGGTCCACATCTTCCAAGGGTTCCAACACCATTCCTCGAGAGAGATTCCCATAAGCAAAAGGAAGTTCTTTTCCAACTTCCAAGTCAGTGTCTGGCTTTAAATCTCTTTGATCCTCACTGTGCTTTTTAGCAATATGCTGTTTCATAAGTTCAAGAGACTCTCTGGTGAAGGGGACTAGGCCCTTTTGTTCTGGGGAAGCCATTTCCAATTTTGTACCTGCAAGAAATGTGTTTTCTTCAGTTGTATATAAAATTTGGGTATATAAAGAAAAATTTTAAATTGCAAATGGTTAGGATATGATTAAAAGAGAACAGCAAACTGAATATACACATTCAAAGAAAATTCTTGAGTTTTGTAGATATGAGTTCTTAAACTAGATTTTGTTATACTTGATATACTTATTTGTAAGTTCATGAGTGATCAATCCTACTTCATTTACTCATTCACCGAATTCTCTTTGTTTTATTGAAATCTTCTTTTCAGTTTCTTCCTCATAACTTTTTAGATTTTGGGGGATTTTTTAGAGATTTTGGGGGAACCAAACCCAATTATTTCTTTCTCAGCTGTATTTAACCATTAACTTTTCTTCCTTAAACTCATTTTTCATAGGCTTTGGGCCTCATTCTTCTTTGTCTCCTTTTATAGTTCTGACTATTTCCTTCACTCAGTACTTTCTCCCAAATTTTAACTTTGATATCCTTAAAATTCTGCCTTTCTTTTCTGTTATATTCATGTTTTTGGTGAATATATAGACAAACACTGAGTTTCAATTACTATACATGGATATCTACCAAGTACATTTCCCATAACACTCTCTTCCCCTCAATTATCCATGTGGCAATGACACCAATAATAGCAATTTAACAAGAAAAAACAAAATTCATTGTTTTCCTAAAATGACCAAAATTCCTCTTTAACCTTTTAGACATAGTAAAAAAAACACACACAAATAGACAAATTTAATACCTTGAAAATTTTTTGTGAAATTTTTGTCATCAATTCCTCTGAACAAATAATTTTCTTACAATTATTTTGAACTATGTATTTAAATATTATCCATTGTTTGTATATTTATGTCAAGGTAGACATCTTTATAATTCTGCATCTGCATTGTGCTAGTAGACTCTACAGGTTTCTCTCAGTTCTAAGTCTTTGCCTATTTCAAGTTATCCTAACTTGCTCATCCTAAAGGCTACTGAAGTTAGTTTTCATTAAATATAATTTCATGCATCAATTTCCCATTCATGAACTTTGTTTTATTCTCTCACATAAAAATAAGTTCTTTTGCTGATTTTCTCCATTCTATTTCCTGTTGAACACACCTCACATATCATACTTTATTGAAGGGAGTCAAAACTGAATTAGCACAATTTGAATTTGAATTAGCGCAATTTATAAATACAAGCTACAGATAACTGATGTTTGCTCTTACATATAAAATCTTCCTTTCAACTATTTAATGAGATTTCAAAATTGTATTCCTTACATGGAATTCCTTGAATACATATTAAATAGTTTCTTAACAACTCATGGTTATAGACTAGTATAAACAAACAAAAAAAAGTCATGAATCTTGGAATTAAATAGACCTACATTCAAATCCTAAATTCTGTTATTAATGTTCTTCGTGATCTCAGTAAAATTACTTAATTGTTATTGAACCTGTCAGTCATAAAGTTGGGATTCCTTCTCATGTTAAAGAAGGATAAAATAGAATAATATGGGTGAAAATGCCTAGTACAGTGATTGGCACACAATAGGTAGGAAGTAAATATGAATTTTCAACTGTGTGAGATTTTATATCTTAGGATAATGGGCCAAATCTAATAGAATAATATGTAGTAAGAATACATGTTTTGAAATTTTAACCAAAACAACCCATCTATACAAGTGCAATAGATATGTTTTTGCAGCAGAGAAAACTGCCAAGGGGTTTTACTTAATAATAATTGCAACGTAAATCAATACTGGTTTGTTTCTGCCCAAAAAACCTAATAGATTTGTCTGTTTAGAAGGAAGATGGAGGAAGTAGTCTTTATTATGCTGCATTCCATGACCACACCTGAGAGGCCTGTATGTAAACTGAAGAGTCTTCATATGGGACCAGAATTTCGATTAGACTCAAATCACACCATCTATAGACCAGTTAAAAGAATGGAGGGAGGATATGTTAGTTGAAAGCAGAAAAGACTCAAGTGGAACATTATTGATTCCTAATATCTCAATGATTCTCACATAGAAGAGAAATTAAATTTAAGTATTATTAATAAAAGAAAAGATGAACTAGGAACATTGAGCTGCAGGAGAATACGTTTGGCTTAAAATAATAAAGTACTTTTAAAATAGCTGTCAAGCACTGGGTGTAGTGCAAAACAATAAATCTTGTAACACTGAAAAAAATAAATAAATAAAATTAAAAAAAAAAAGCTGTCAAGACATGGAATAGGTTGATTTGGACATTAATCCTTCCTTGTAACTAGCAATATGAAAGCACACACTCCTTGACAGTTGGGTAGAATAATATAAATGGGTACAAATACGGATTGGCAACCTTATAGAGCTTTCTGATCTTAAAATCTTTGGATTGAATTTTCTCAGAGTAAACATGACCTAAAAGTCTGGGCTAACCATTAGCTAAATTGAACCTATGCAGCATTGAATTAACAAAATCGAAAGCATCTTTTTCTCTTCAGATTATAATAAAAGTAACTTTTACATCTTATATTTTTAGGATCCACTGTAACAGCTAACGAATATTATTAAGCTTATATATGTAAAGAATTTTGTCCTTAAAAGTAGATACAAAGGGAGGTTCAAACTTATTGCAAAGATGCTGTTATTAATGCAAATATTTTTGAATACTTTTCATTGAAACCTCAAAATTAAATTTGCAAGCCAGTTTTTTTTTAAGCTTATTTATTAAAGTAATCTCTACACCCACCGTGGGGCTTGAACTCACAACCCCACATGTTCCACTAACTGACCCAGCCAGATGCCCCCAGAAGCCAGTCTTCTTATTACATTGTCCAAAACTAATATTTTTTCCTGTTATCATCTCATACATAGCAAAACAATCTTTGATTCCTTATCCCGTCACCTACTAGCTATGAGACCTTGATCACATAGCCTGTCATACTTTCCTCATGTGTAAACTTTGGAATCCCTTATGTATCTCACAAGGTCATAAATATTAAACCAGACCATATTCAGAAATCCTGAGCCATAGTACTAACTTTGCCAGTGCTAATTCTCTCTCCCAATCCAGTCAGTCATCCCACAGGCCATCTCTAGTAATGATTTTGATGCTGAATGAAACCACTCTGGGTTGTTGACTAGGTGAATGAATGGACAGTGGGCATTCTCTTCTATGGTATGACAAAGAAATGCAAGCATTATCAAATGGAACTGGCTTGCATCCAACTTTTAGATGGCTGAGTGCAGACTTTAAATTATTGATCACTACCTCATAATTCAGTGAAAGCATTTCTGTGGGGAATTTATAAAATATGGTCAGGCACTATGCTTTCCAGTGAGTGATCTTAATATAATGCAAAAGCCTGAAAAATACAGAAAGATTAATAGTTAATCTGTCTATTAGAATGCCTGTCTAAGAAACTGAAGAGCTAAAGTAAGTTTTTGGCAAAAATTGTATCAAAGTCACCTCAGATTTGGCTTCTAACAAGTTCCAGTTGTACTGAGAGTTTATATTGTTGATTAAAGTGCAAGCCAATTCTCTTGGACATCAGTTGAAGGTAGCACAGACAGAAGCATCAGTATGGGGAAAAGGGATGCATTCGTTTGAAAAATATTCTCCTTAAAACAAAATTCAAACATTTGAACATAAGCCAATATTTATCATAATAATGATGGCAATTTTAATTATAGTTACAATTACTGAGTGACTAACATTTGAGAGGTACTAAACTAGATGTTTCTAATTCTATGATCTCATATTCTCACATATTATCCTTGTGGCCACCATTCTACCAATGAGGGAACAGGGATTGATGAGTGTCATGATTTCTCCATCACTGTATAGTTAGTTAGGTGGTAAAGGGAGATGCTAACTCAGGTATTTCCAAGTCTAAATTTGAGTATCTTTAAGCTATACCACAAAAGTGCTTATAAGCTATAAATTTTCAGACAAGTATAAACAATTGCTAAATCAATATAGCTACCTTAGAGATATCCAAAAATCAGTGGGGGTAAATTGTTTCACTGAGTAACTGACATGTTGATGTCATGTGGGATTGTCTGGATATTTTCTTTTTTGTAAATGTTGTCGAACTCAAATATTTTGGAAATTTTTGTAAAATTGAAGGTGAGCTAGCATCGTGGACATTAATTTGGAGGGGAGGAGGTGCGGCCTAGCATGGTGATCTTCCACACTGATTTAGAAAATTTGTTATTATATGATATATTATGTATTATATATATTCATATATTATATGAATCACCTCCTGCAACAGAAGTGGAAACTAAAGATAGTATAGATAATGACTTTTCCAGGGTCTCACGGATCTAAGGAGTGACACCATGACCTTGCCAAGCCAATCAATTGCATCAGCTCAAGATTTCTAATTTTGATTTAATGACACCAAATAAGAGAGGCAGTGGAGAATCCCTTTTTTTGCAAAATAGACAGAAGCTTCAGCAGAAACTTTCAGCAGTTTTGGGAGCAATAGTAGCAACAGAGGCAGTAGCAGTGACCAGTGCTGTATTTTTGGTCTGAGCAGAGATATTATGATGGCCACTGGACTAGTTCTGCCATATGATGTTGGCTGTGATCTTGGCTATGACTTAGTACACTGCTTTTGCCCCCTCCCCCTATTTTCTTTTGCAGATACCCAGATTTAGGATTCTTGAGAATTGAGTTTTAATCTATCACATGATTTTATTTTCCCCAGACTGATTTTGTTACTGTCCTTAAGCATAATTTGAAGTATTAGTATAATATAGAATCTACATAAAAACTAAATAGTTTGCTTCAAACAAGAATGGAAAAATAGAGGTTATTAAATAAATGATACAAGGAAGTTCATGGAAAATGCTTCCCCCCCCTTATTTTCACAATTAAAGTGAGCATTCTCTCTGTTAGTCATTTTAAATGAATTTAAAACTTATTTTCCATAAAGCTTTTGGAGTATGAGAGGGTGTGCAAATGAATTTGGGTTTTTTAACAGGCATTTTGAAGTTCAGGCATTCTTTGCCTTCTAGTTAGGCTGATGGTATGGGTTTTGTATAGTTATGGTTTTCTTTTTGTCCTGTATTATTTGCAGAGTATATATGTGGAGGTTCAGAATTGGGCAGTGTCCATTATCTTTGTTCCATATACTTCTAGTAACCAAATAAAACTTAGATGGTTCAGTGATTTAAATGAAAAATAAATTTAAAATAATGTAAACATGAAAGCTATAAAAAGAAAACTTAAGTGAACACATTTATAATAATTTAGAAAGGAAGTCTTAATTTAATGAAGCAAACTACTGGCTGGGATTTGAGGAAATAAGCACTCTAATAAACTTTTTTTGGCAGTGTTAATAATATAACTTTTCTAGAAGAAAATCTAGAACTAGCTATCTAAATTAAAATGTATATACCTTATCCCAGCAATTTGAGTAATAAAAATTTACTTCATTGGGTGATGCCTGGGTGGCTCAGTCAGTTAAGCATCTGCCTTTGGCTCAGGCCTTGATCCCAGGGTCCTGAGATTGAGTCTCACATCAGGCTCCTTGCTCAGTAGGGAGCCTACTTCTCCTTCTGCCTGCCGCTCCCCCTACTTGTGCTCTCTCTGACAAATAAATAAATAAAATCTCAAAGAATAAATAAATAAATAAAGCAGTTCTCTAGAGAAAACTCTAGAGAATGTATTTAGAAAAAAGATTTTTAGTTCATTGGTATACCTCAAGCCAATTTCTATTCATGAGACTGCCCAGAGTAGTATTTTGATAGCTAAGAATAAAGCAGTCATGATATCATGATTTCAGGTGCATCTACTAAAATATATTCATACACACACACACACATCTGGATCATATGATTGACTGTCATACCATATAAAGTATATGGAATATGGAAGAAGTACCAGTTTAGATTAGGGAAAGGAGAGGTAATTTGTATTTTCGGGGTTTGAGGTATATCTGAAATATCCAAAATCAAAAATTCAGATATTAATTAGAAATTTGGATCTGGAGCTTAATAAAGATAGAGTATATATGTATGTGTATATTATTTTATATACATACATAAATATACATGTATGTATTAGTATACATATACATTTATATCAAATATGGTCACATAGTTATATAGATATATAAATAGTTAAAATCAAGAGGACAGAAAATTATGTATCCTTGCAAATGTGAAATTCTTTATAGAATAATATTAAGGACAGCCCATTGAAAAGCACCTACCTATCATTTAACATTTATGATTTTAAAAAGTTTATAAAGCAAGTGATTTTATGTATCACTACTATTAAGTGTTTTAAATCACATGGGTAAAAAATAAGAGATATCATAGTCAGAATATTGAAAGCACTTAAAGAGAAGTGGCATATATTAGAAAGCAATAATACGATGATTACTGGCTTCTCATCACAAAAATACAGAAACTAGAAGACTGTGTAATAATGTCTTTAAAGTGTTGGAAGAAAAAAAAAGGTAAATCTAGAATTCCACATAAAGCAAAAATATCTTCCAAGAATGAAGACAAAGATATTTTTAGATGTTTCAGTTGGAAGTTAAGCTCTTCAAGAAGAAATGAAGAGCAAGAGAATTGGTAAATATGTGGGAAAATATAAAAAATATATTAGCATAATTACCCAAAAGAAGAGACAGCCCAGTTGTCCATCAAAAGAACAGACAGAAACACAATCCCAGCAATAAAAACAAATGAAGTAATGATAGACATAAAAATGACTAAGTCCAAACATTACACTGAGTGAAAGAATCCTTCCAGCAAGTATCACAAACTACACAAAACACTTTATATGAAGTGCTAGACCAGACAAAACGAATTCCTGTGGAACAGGAATTGAATGGGAGGGATGATAGAACTTTCTGGGGTGAAAATAATGTTCAACAGCCTATTAGGGCTTTAGGGCACAAGGCGTACATGTTTGTGAACACTGACCAAATGATACCCTTAAAGTTTATGCATTTTACTTTGTTTTACCTTTAAAAAGCCCATAAATGGGTGCCTGGGTGGCTCAGTCAGTCAAGTCAGTTAAGTGTCCAACTTTTGATTTCAGCTCAGGTCGTGATTTCAGGGTTGTGAGATTGAGCCCTGCATCGGGCTCCGCACTGAGCATGGAGCCTGCTTAAGATTCTCTTTGTCTCCCCCTGCTCCCCCAAATAAACAAATAAATAAAAATAAGAAAATAAAACGCCTATAAACAAATACTGAATTCTACTTAAATATATGAATTATGAAGTGTTTATGGTGAGGTCTGCTGCTGTTTGCAACTTATTTTGAAAAGCAATATGGAAATATGAAGAACTGACAGATGATTTGAGGAATGCATACATAGATAAATGATAAGCTAAATATTATAAAATGACAGTTAAAGACTCTAGGTGCTCAGCGTATGGGTGTTCTGTCAATTTTTCTGTAAGTTTAAAATATTTTTAGAATAAAAATTTGGAAAAAGCATTTGGTTCAGGAGCTAGATTATCTGGATTCAAATCTGGGCTTTAACACTTTCTAACTATGACCTTGAGCAAAGTACTTAACCTCTCCATTCCTCAGTTTCCTTAGCCATAGACATGAATAGGAAGTGCTTACCTCACAGGGGAATGTGAACATTGAAAGAGTTAATAAATAGAAAGCACCTAGAACAGTGTCTACTGGTTACTACACAATAAATACTAGTTATTATTATTTTTAATCCTTTAAAGCATGGCACCTTTATGTTTAACCATCCTTCTAATTGAAATTACAATATTATTTCATGGAATTTATAAAAAGAATAGGTGGAATGCTATTTAATTTCTTTTTTTAAAAGATTTAATTATTTTAGTGGATGAGGCAGAGTCTCAAATACTCTCCACTGAGCATGGAGTCTGTTGGCAGGGCTCGATCTCACAACTCTGAGATCATGACCTGAGCTAAAACCAAGAGTCAGCTGCTTAACTGACTGTGCTACCCAGGTGCCCCTTATTTAATTGCTTACTGATAAATCAAAGAAAGAATATTCATTTATAATCATTGCAATACCATGACATCCTTTTATTCTTTAAGACTTTATTTGTTTGACATAGAGAGGGACAGCAAAAAAGGGAACATAAGCAGGGGAAGCAGCAGAAGGAGAGGGAGAAGCAGGCTCCCCAAAGAGCAAGGAGCCTGATGACACAAGGCTGGATCCCAGGACCCTCCCATCACGACCTGAGCCAAAGGTAGACAATAACTGAGCCACCCAGGCTCCCCGAGGAATAATAATACTGTGACATCCTTAAATAACTTTTAAAACTCAAAGAGTTCTGCTTTTTACATTTTCTTCTGCTTTACTTACTTATCTCTTTAATCATCAGACTTCTAGATTTTATTCCCACTCCTTACAAGTTACTTGCTTCTATCGGCTTCCTCTTCTAACAATGCCTCAAGCAATCTTGGCAGCCCAAGATTTCCAATGGGGGGAAAATCAACCAAACTTTAAAGTTCTGGCTCTTCTAAAACTTCTCCCTCTTCCCTATCCCCAAGTGTTATTATTTTCTTATTCTGAGATATAGCTAGAAAGGTTGAGGTTGATGAAGGTTGACTCTGGAACAAATAAGGCAGAATACACATCCCTTAAGATTCCACTCAGCTTTAGAAGAAAGTGATGGTGTTTCTTTTTATTATAAGAATTATCTAAAGCATGTCACCATTATTACCCAGTGACTTAATGTCCCAACAGTGTAACTATTTCTATGTAGGTAGACTGATTGAAAGGCAGCTGGCTGGAGAGACTTAACATAAATAGCCATCTAGTCCTGTAAGCGTCTCCAAAACTGGCTCAGGTTTCATTCCATTTACCGTATAACTAAGTTATATTTCTGGATTCTTTGTGTATTTAAATCTCTTCACTCCAGTTGGCAATCACTTTGTTTTATGCCAACTATTTTTCTTGACCCTGGAATTGTTTACCCTTTCCTGACTTAAATGACTTTTGATTTTATGGCTTTGAGCTTTACATTCTCTGTAATTGTCTTCCACCCAGAGTTTAGTCAATTTTAGCCAAGGCTCCTCAATATGTGTGTCTGACCTAGTACTCACCTACTTTGGGTCTTAGTTCTGGGCATTTCGTGGCTTCAGATTTCACGATTGTTCACTTCTATCCTTCCTTAGTTCCCTGTCCTAGCCCCTTTCAGACCCCTTGGAGCACATTATTGGAATATTTTACATTGAAGAAAGAACTATGTTCATATTTTTATGTATAGTTCTATATTTTAACATTTTAATTTCAGATATATTTAAAAATTGAGCTTTGATTTTTCCTTAAAAAACTGTTCTCGCATTTTGATATGTCATTTATGGCGGTCAGTTTAACCGTGGTGTTTGCTTTTGACATAATTTATTTAGCAATCATTGTGGAATATATACTTATTAGGTGCCAAGCACTGTGTCAGACAGCAGTGCTGGAAATATTAATAAAACACAGTCACTGAATTTAAGGACAATGGGAGACAGACTTGTAAACAAATAAGAACCACGTCATCTTGGTCATCTCTGAAAACTAAGCTTCAAGTGCACCAAGGACTGGAATTAAAATCATCTCCAACATGTCAAAATTTTCAATAATCAGAACAATTAATGTCTCTCTTCTTAGGACAGGAGTAGTCGAAGACATTAAGCTTTAGAATGACATAGTCAATATACCCAGTAGAATTAGAAGTTCATAAACAGGGTCAGACAACAGAGTCTCTCTTTTTTTATCTGATTGCAAATTTAGGAAGAACAATGAACAGAAGGAAAACTTAGTGGCAGTTGAAACACCAGGAATGGATACAGTTCACTTGGGAATAGGATCTCAGTGAGGGTCTCCTGCCTCACTAAGAAATGCCACTATATATAAAAGTGATAAAGACAATAGGAAGTGAGGTTGCCAGGAACACAAAAGTAAAGTTGATTCTGTCTTAAATATTCCTACTGGAATCTCCCAAGACAATGAAGGTTTTGATCCCTACCAAACAGTCTGTGAAGGGGGTCTAACCCAACATTCCAAACCACTCAATGTCCTAAATTTCTCCAGATGTTCTCAAAATTTCTATTGATTTGTGAAATTGACCTCTGGAATTCCTGAATTATCCCTTGTTACCCCAACAAAATGAACAAGTTGTAAAGGAGCCAGGGTCTTCCTAGAATTGTATTCACAGTGAACTCAATCTGTCAGATCCTTGACCAAAAATTTCTGACCAGAGGCCATGTTAGGGCTCAACAATTGAGAGAAAAGTCCCCTTTGTTTCTTCCCAGAGGAATGCAAAGGGCCTCTGTCGGGCAACCAGATTCTACTATTTGCCTTTAATCCTGAAGTACTTGATGCAACTGGTTCTTCTGATTTGCAAGACCTGACCCTGGCTTCTGTTTAAGAAAACTCAAACTGGCACTCTCCCTGGAGCTTTGGGGGACATTCGCGACAAGCTGCCCTCCATAAGCATCCTCTTAAGCTGCAGTGAACCGTTAGGTTTCTTTGAACCTTCATTTGTGCCCACCTTTCGAGCAGTAGAACTAAACTCAGAGATCCACAAACTATGCCCAAAATCTATGACCAGATGGAAGTGTTCAGAACCAGTTGTCACGTAAGGCCAACCATGGACCTCTAGCACCTAGTTCGGCTCTGGGTTAGCTTGAGATGGGCATGACTTGAACAATGTACCAGACTGTGGGCAGCTGACTAGATGTGAATCATGGGGCCTCTGAGAGGACAGAGAAGGTGAGAGGATGGTGGTACTGGGAGTTGCTTCTTCATGCAGCAGATTTGAATCACACCAGCTCTTGACTGCATATTAGAAATCTCCTGGGGCTAATATTGAAAATCTAGGAAGCAGCAGCCCAAGTCAGAGAGATATTTTCAGAATATCTTGAGCTTGGGCCTCTTGAGATAAATCTACTGCAGCTTGCTAGACAGATTCTTTTGGCTGATAGCCAGGCTTCATCCACTCACCTTTATAAAGCAAGCAGAGACATCATTACATTTGGGGGAATTGTTTTTTTCTTGTCCGAGCTCCTAACTATGAGAGATGAAGCTATATCAGAATTCTTAAGGCAAATACCTGCTTTAGAACGTAACTTCTCCAGAAGATCCACATGTTTTTCACCTCTTTGGGTACATTTTTTCCCCCTCAGCTCTAAAACAGTCTTCATTCTCTGGGTGTTTATTTGGCAATGATCTTACCAGATGTTGCTGTTTTCCCACGGAGGTCCTAGTGCAAAATAGCTCTAATGTTTAAAATCAAAGAAATGCAACTAGGACATCCACCTTATCCTATTGTTTCAGTTCCTTCCAAGATAATGAGTCTATCTTTTTCCTTCTACTCTTCCTCTTGTTTGCAATACATCTAATCTCATATTTAAATAGCATGGCCAAAAGTTACAGTTTTGGAGGACAGTTTGGATTTATGTCTATTGTTGAGAACTAATTATCGATAGCATTCTTTTTCCTTTTCAAAATCATCTTTAGCAGGATGACAAATGACACAGTCATCCAAGCAGTGAGTCAATGCTCTGCCTCTTTAGCTGAGTTCCCAAGGAAGAGGCTATGTGGACAGAATTCTGTATCAGCAACTGCAGCTGCATCTTCTTAGAGTTAATGAAGGACAGGTAAAAAAGAGGATTCCAGAAGGCAGTGTTTTTCATCTCACCTTACCTCATTCCCTCTTGCTTCCCCATCCCTTAGTTTGATTCCCAAAGTAGAGTCTGCCAATAATGCAGTCAGGCTGGGGAGACAGATTCCACACATGTAGGAAACGACTGCCAGGACAGGCATAGCTCCCTTATTTTTTTCCCACCTTAAGGAATGGGAACCACAACATCTAATAATCAACCTCTAGGCTTTCTGGGAAGCTGTTAATCCTAGACGAGCTAGAGTAGCTTTGCCAAAGAGAATTATGAGATGTTCCACTGTATACCAGATAATATATATTTATTCTCCTAATGTATTTACTAAAAAGATTCATAGTAGTTTAAAAGGGTGTATGTCAGATAGCAAGATAATATAAATTAAGAAAAATGAATCAAAAATAAAAATAAGACAGTGGATCCACAGAGTAAGGGTAATATCCCAAATGCTATTTTCACTCTGACATGGAATAGGAGATATGGGTAAAAAGACTTCTCACTTAGTTTCCAAAGTATTTTATCTATCATACTTGTCCATATCTATTGTCCATATCATGGACAATGCACCAAGCTTATTGTACCAATGACATGCAGATAACTTAAAAAAAAAAAGTAATGATAGTAATGACAAGGCTGATAAACAAATTAACTTGAGACTGGAAGGTATTACATGCATAAGTGAAGGAGAGAGAGTTAATGTGATCATTAAACTGAATCTATAGTGTTGAGAATGTAGGAAGCATACCAGCTTTAGTGAAGTGACCAATTTAGATTGACATTTTTGTTCATTGAGACCTCTTAAATGCACTTCCTATATATATTATGGCTTATATTTCCTCCTTCCCACATTCTGTGATGACTCACAGCTAAATTCTCTGTGTAGAGCCTTTTCCCTTAGAGCTCTTTCTCCCTGTTTTTTCTTCAGGGTTTAGAACTCAAATGATATGAGAGGCATTGATTTTTTCTTATGGAGAATACAAAAATAATATCACTGTCTTTTAGGAAGCAGAAAGCTCTGAGGAAAGATGACTGAAGTTCATGAAATTCTGACAGAAATGGCTAAGATTAAAACAACCATTTTTACAGTAAAGCTCTAGAAGACATCTCTGAAACTCTTCTCAATGGATGCAACCTTGATATGGAAGCAATGGGCACCCTCACACAGTTCAGCTAGAAGGGTAAATAAGCAGATTATTTTTTCTGTTTAGCAATAGTTTCTAAATTAAAGTTGCATGTACTCATTGGCCCAACAATTAAGTTGTACTACATTCTTGTTGAAGTTTGAGAAAGTATGTTTGCCAAGATGTTAATCACACCACATTTTTAGTTTCAAAGACTAGAAATACTCAAATAGTCTACTCTAAGGAACTGATACCATAAATTTCAAAATCTTGCTATCATGGAATGCTATTTAGTAATAATGAAAAATGAGACACATATGTCTGTGCTCACATGGAAAGATTCCCAAAGTAAATCAGTGAAAAAACTAATGTTGAAATTGGCTTGCATTGTTCACCGTTGACTAAAGTATTTTATAAGAATTACATACATAGTGTTATATATGCTACTGTGTGCATAATGATCCCCCTCTGGAAGGAAGGAAGTTGCTACATCAATGGAGATGGGTTGAAAAGTGTCAGGGAATTTTGTCACCTTCTGGTTAATATTTCTATACTACTTAAACATAATTTACCATGTAAATATATTTCCCAAATCCAGAAATGGAGAGTTGACACACTGAAGGCTTGAGAATAAAGAACAGATTAACCAGAGTAGCACCAATCCACCTGGAATTTCCTCTTGACTTCCTCTTGACTTGAACTGACTTGGTTTTCTGCTTTTTGATTATTTTTCCACTTTAGCTGCTTACTTCCTGTTTAGTTTTGAGGACCTTACTCCTACTTTTTTTTTTTTTTTTTTTTTTTACCTCTCCTGAGCATATAGTCTATCTTGCCTGACTTTCTCCTTTGTCCTTGGACCTGGATTCATTCTGTAGCTCTACTCTGCTCACAGGTCAGTCTATTTTGGCTTCAATACACCCACTTAATTTTGGACTCAACTCCCTCTGACAATTTCAGCCAAGTATGTCTAGAATATATCATGCTGCAGAGTAAAATTGTACATAAGTAACTTTCTCAAAAACATATGTAGGCATTGCCATTTTGTTTTGATTATATTACCTAAGAATTATCCAGGAACTTCTGGATTCAAAAACTAGGAAAACACCCATGTAAATAAATGAGTACCACCAAAATCCCGACAGGTCCCAACTGTCCCTCAAATAAAAAGATCTCTTTTGAAAACTGAATCCCCCTCTGACCTAGTAAACTTGGATTCTAGTAATGATTCCCCAAAATAACCAGGAGCTGAGATCTTCACAAGTATCTTCTTGCCAGGAAGGAGGAGTGCAGGTCATACACATTCAGAGTGGTACGACTTATACTGAAGAGAAGAAATCTGGACAAAAGTATCATGTGACAAAATCTTAGCATCTGGTCTCAAATTCATTTACCAGAATTAGCCCACAGAAAGCTCAGTGGACATTTGAAAGCCCTGAGTGGATGGGAGACAGTAAGTCACTGTGTAAGATGGAGTCTCAGAAGTGAGCCATTATGACCAGCAATGGAGGCAGGGAAGGCTTCCAGGAACATGAAGGAAAGCTGCCTCAGTTTTAACTAAGCCCACTTGAACTTCTCTATGGCAACCTCATGGTTCACTAGCATGGCTCCCTTATTTCTATGGATACAATAACAACTTCCAAGCTGTGCCTGTCCAGCCCACCAAAACAAGCATATTGGGGAAAAGCCAGAATCTTTACAGAACTAACTGTTCTTGTGACCCTAGTCAGTCAGACCCTTGACCAGAAGAAACTGGCCAGAGTCCATTTAAGAACTCAGGAAGGAGGAATGAATTCTTGCCCCTGCTAGAATAATACAAAGGCGAGATTGTTATACATGTAACTTCTATACCCATCAGCAATCCTGAGGCCTTTTTGCCTATCATTTTAGATGCAAATAGATCCATGGAATACAAAATTAAAAAAAAAAAATTCTAGGGGCGCCTGGGTGGCTCAGTCGTTAAGCGTCTGCCTTCGGCCCAGGTCAGATCCCAGGGGCCTGGGATCAAGCCCCGCATCGGCTCTCTGTTCTGCAGGAAGCCTGCTTCTCCCACTACCATTCCCTCTGCTTGTGTTCCCTCCCTCACTGTGTTGCTCTCTGTCAAATAAATAAAAAAATCTTTAAAAAAAAAAAATTCTAAAACAACCCTGGAGGCCTCTTAGAACTGGCTACTTGCCTCTGCTTCTGATCACTCTGAAAGAGTTGGTCTGCATTTCTAGGATCTACTCTCACCCCAGAACTACTCTAACTTTTCTCAAATGTAGAACCAAACACACAGATATTCAACTCCTTCTCAAATTGGAGAGCAACTTTGAAACATACTAGGGTGAGACTAGATATGGACCAGAGCCAAAGTCATAGCCTATAATCAGGTGCTTGGACCCTGCAACCTTGGGGAGAACTCAGAGAATTAAAGACTGGTGGATCAGTTGCCTCACTCTGCCATTTGAAGTAGAAGGGAAGAAATATTCCACTCAGCACCATATATTCAACCAGGTACTGTGGCCCCAATCAGCATCTTTTGGTTCTAGTTTAAAACCAAATGCTTGGGACGCCTGGGTGACTCAGTCGTTAAGCATCTGCCTTAGGCTCAGGTCATGATCCCAGGGTTCTGGGATCAGGGCTCCCTCCTCAGTGGGAAGCCTGTTTCTCCCTCTCCTACACCCCCTGCTTGTGTTCCCTCTCTCTGGCTTTGTCTCTCTGTGTCAAATAAATAAATAAAGCCTTTAAAAAAATTTAAAAAGTAAAAATAAAACCAAATGCTCTGTCCTAATCTCAGACTTTTAAAGTCATAATTTCTCTGGTCAGAGTTGGGGGAGCGGTGTTGGTGAGAGGATGCTAGCTTCAGCATTTTGGTCAACCTTTTGTTTGATGTTCAAATAGTCAGTCTGGCACATCCCTGCTACCATAATGACTGTGGTGTCCACAGCTGTCCACAGAGTGGTTATCCTCAGCTAGCAATAGGCTGAGTCAATTCAGTCAAGAATACTGTGTATATAACAGGGATAACTGTTTGCCAGACAAAGGAGGGATCTCCCACTGGCATGGAGTACAACCAGAGTAAGCCTGATTTATAAGTAACAATGAATGAACAAATCCATGGAAATCATGATCCCAGTTGGGCCAAGAGATACAGACCGCTGAAAAACATCCCTAGAAGCCCTCAGATGAAAACTATCTCCTCAGTTTTAAAGGTTTCCTCCTTCAGCATTGTGGATGTGACGACTTACTTGTCTGGCCTTGGTCAGCCCACACAAATAGAAGAGAAAGGGGCCAACTCAGGGTAAAATGAGATCTGTACAAATTGATATGATGGTAGATGACTACATTGCTAAAAGCTAGTCAGCGTAGGTGGGACTTACAGATATCCTCTCCCATCTGACCAAACTGGTACTGGTTATGAAAATAGTAGGATCAGAGTCCCAAAAATCAATAACATCATTTTTATACTAATGCTCCCACTATAAGCTTTCAAGAGAGGGTCTATGATGCTAGATATAGGGTTTTCTTCCCTAAGTAAGATAGTGAGCAAAATACTGCTGTTTCATTCCCAGAGTGCTTTAAAGCTAATATTCATCCTACCTGGGCAAAATCAGTGGGAGTGTATATCAACTACCTTACCAGAGCCTCTCCCACCGGAGGCTATGAGACAGAATGCTCGGTTCCTAGATGTTTGGCTCTACCTTCTGCTCCTTAGTGGAGACTGATAAGTAGCAGCAGGTCTTGGGGCCTGTCTATGTCATCAGTGGTCTATAGGTCCCTTTTCTTGAGCCTACATCCAATTTCAGGTTTTTCTCCTACTGTTTTCAAACACATCGGAAAGAAGGGGCTCACAGTACCTCTTCTTTGAATCCAGGATTACAATGAATCCCAGCAGTTAAGAGTAGGCTATTGTATACATAAACTTTCATTTCTCCTATATTAATTAATGGGCCAAATAAATTTAGCAATATCCAATATACTTATGTCCCAAGGAAGTAAGACCACATACCTAAAATAAAATTTAAAGCTGAAAAGAGGAAGAGGGTAGAGCTTATTTTGAGAATATTCAAAAGTACTTAAATATGAATTGTTAACCATGGCACACAATTTTGTGAAGATGGAGTCTCACAGATTAGAATATACTTTAAACTGTACAGATACCAAAAGATCAGAGCCTGTATTTGAATTTCTTTTCCTTTAGTGCACTGTAGTGAGGTTGTCAAAGCCCCTTTCATTTTTTTTTTTTTTAAAGATTTTATTCATTAGACAGAAACACAGCGAGAGAGGGAACACAAGCAGAGGGAATGGTAGCAGGAGAAGCAGGCTCCCTGCTGAGCAGAGAGCCCGATGCAGGGCTCGATCCCAGGCCCCTGGGATCTGACCTGGGCCGAAGGCAGATGCTTAAAGACTGAGCCACCCAGGAGCCCCTCATTTTTTATATAGACATAAAATGAGAGCTAGAATAGTGATGTGGATAAAAACATAACGTAATTCCTTATAGAAGCAACAGTTACACATGATATTATAGTCACGAAACCTTCATATCTTGTTATTCAGTCCTTACCAGGATATGTAAGCTTCTGATGTGTCATTTACAAATAAGAAGAATAAAGCTTAATCAAAAGTTAAATAACTCATTTCATTTTTTAAAAACGAAAATAAATTTTTATCATTCTAAATCTCAAAATCTTCACTGGACTTTCAGCTCATTATTGATTAGCCAAGTAACCTCAACAAATTACCTATAGGCCTTATCTTCTTGATTTGTAAAATTAGTGGCTTGATTTTAGAAACTTTAATGAGAGCTGGAAAATAGCAAGTATGGTGTGCAAGACTCTCTTTATTATAGGGCCCAGATTCCTTCTATTTTGCCATAAACTACTCTTCTGAACAATAACCAGGAAGAAAACTATCTACAAAAATACCACCCAAACTTCTCATTTCAAGAGAATATTCTGACCCATATCCAAATCTGACTCCATCATTTCCATTAACAAGGGAGCATATCAGTGTGTCATTGTTATTTTTATCATTTGTCCTGCTTTGACCAATATCCTAAGAATTGGGGACAACATATAACCAGAGTCACAATGAATACATCATCACTGATAGAAGAAAACTTCCAGAAGGTATGCAGTTTACAGGCTAACCAAGACAAAAACAAAAACAAACCTGTTGATCCAAACAATACGAAAATGCCTAGCCATTTAAACCGGGCACACCATTGCCCATGTTTTCCAAAACCATGGTTTTCCATGGTTTCCAAAAACCATGTCTCTATTTTTTTAAATTTTTTAATCTATGCCTCTAATTTTATATTGTTGATTCACATATGAAAAAACACCAATCTTAAAATCACTAAGTTATTTAAAATAAGAGATAAGATTCCTTCAAAGTATGCCCCATCCTGTGTGAGCTTTTATCCCCTCTATTCTATCATGTGTCATGTAACCTAAAAGTCATTGCCATATAAGGTTTCTAGAAATAAGAAACTAATTTCGGCTCTGTTAGTGTAAGGCACCTTGGCCTCAGCAGCTTACCTGGCGGGATGAGAAAACTGACCACAGACACAGTGCAGAGTAAACATCCGCAGACCAATGCTGCTTTTGAAGTAGCTCTCTTAATTCAGGTCCAGAATCTTAAATCCACTGCCAAAGATCCTAAGGGTGTGTATGGGGTGGGGCAGCCTGGGAGTAGGTGGGAAAGGCTGGTCGCAGATGGCGGCTATCACCATCCTGGGGCTGGGCACACTGCAAGAAAAGGCACTTACTTGCTACCACGTGACGGTTTCCAACAGGACCTGAGGGAACCCTGAGAAGCAGAACTCCCTCGAGAGCCCTTTTCTCCTCCTGGGCTTCTTTTTTCTTCTCAGATCTCTCTGGCTTTCCGAGGAGTTCTGGTTGCTTAGGCAGGGTTGCTAGCCTGGCGTCTGCTCTCACCAGCTGATGCTACAGGCCACGATGGCTCGGCGGTAAATGGGCCCCACTGAATTCCCAGCTAGAAACTGGGTCCCTAGGGTGGCTGCCCAGCCACTGACCCAGAGAACCCTCCTGGCCAGATGCGCAGTGGAGCCGCGCCTGCCGCCTTGATGCTGTTTTTCTGTCCTTCCCAGTCCTCCCCGCCTTCTCTCAGCCACTCCACCCACTCCCCCGCCCTCATCCCCAGGCCAGTGCGCGACTCCGTGGTCCAGACCGGGCGGGCGTGGGCGGGTTGATGGAGAGGGAGACCCGCAGCCGCCACTGCTTAGCTCAGAGCCGCAGCTGCTTCCTTCGTCTTCTCCACAGCTGTGGGAGAAGGGAGGGGGCGAGAGGAGGGGATCCGTGTGGAGGGGGAGCTGATGCGAGAGCATAAAAAGATGGAGAGAAGAGGTAGAGGGGGATGCAGCTAAGGGTTTTGGAGGAGTGGGCATAGGAGGCAGAGAAGGAGAGAGGAAGAGAGGCAGGCAGAAAACTCTGGTCTTTACCTGCAGTTGCTTTCTCTCTCCCCTTGACTAGCTGCCCCAGTAGAACTTGTCAGGGGCAATGGTCAGTCTGCAGCATTCAGATCCGAACATTGCTTAGGGACTCAGGGATGGCTGTTTGGGAAAGAATGGGTTGGAGCTATTACAACCTCACTCTGGGTTTCCTTCCCACTCTGGCGACTTGAGATACAAAGGGCAGAAGAAAAATCATGCATATTTGGAAAAAACTGTGTGCAACAATCAAGCTTGGGGATGAAGGGAAGAGGTATCAGACCTTCTTTCCCCAAGGTGGTTTGGAAACTTTGCTGCACCATAGAATGTTCATTTTATAACCCTATCTTGTTTGAAAATGGTGAACCAATGAATCGTTGCACTGTATCAAAAACTAATGATGAAAACAAAACAAAACAAACAAAACCCTAATAATGTACTGTATGTTGGCCAAATGAATATAATAATCAAAAGAAAAAAGAAAAAAAAAAGATTTCTACAATACACCAAGAAAAAATAAAAAATGAGGAAAAGGGAAAAGAAGTCATGTATATTTAGAAGAGGCACTAAGTGTATAATCCAAGGCATGAGACAGAAGGGTAAAGTGAAACTAAACTAACACTAGTTCTATGCAAACCATGTCAGGGACTGCATGTTTCATCTATGATTCACAGAAAAGGCCTTGTTAGGTGTATTTTGTTTGTTTAAATTATACACTTGTTACAAAAGATTTCGAACATATACAAAAATAAAGTATAACACTCTGTCTCAATCACACTGCCTCAACTATTGCCAACACATAGCCAATCTTGTTTTCTCTATACCTGCCCTCTCACCTTGGATTGGCTTAAAAGTAGTCCAGACATCATATTTTATCCAAAATTATATCAATATAAGCCTCTGAATAAGTTCTTTAAAAATACAACCCAATACTACTATCATACCTAAAAATTAGCAAGGATTTCATCATGTCAGATATCCACTTGATTTCTTTTTGATAAACTATACAGTGGGTAACTGAACATAATAACAATAAACTAAAAATGTATAGATTATCATCTTCTCTTTCCCACACTTTTTGATGATATTACAAGTGAATGTTCTAGTGCATAGAACTTTCTTTTGGGGCAACCCAACTTATGCATCCCTTCTCACCCAGGAAAATTCTATGCATCTTTCAGTATATTAAAACATAAGAAACATTTAACAAATTTAATATTAAGTATTTTAAAGTTTAAATAATATACTTGACAAAAACTGCTTTGTATAATGTGTAATGAACACAAGATGCTGTGCAAACCAATAATAGAAACAAGAGAAAAATAGAAGGGAAACGAATGATGTTGGATTTATCTTCTGAGCCGAGCAATCATTTTTTGTTATTGTTCTGGAGCAAATATGTTGCTAATGTGGGAACCAAAGGCAGAAGAAAATTATTAAATTTCCTTACTACTTGCAGCTCATTAATGAGTCCTTGAAACAGGCAGAGTAACATTCCTCTAGTAACTCAGCAGCCTCAATATTAATACTTTGCTAAGGACAAAAGACAACCCTAGCCTGACCCCCAGGATCCTATAACTTTAATATATAAAAATTCCTTTGGGAACTTCCTTTATCTCTGCCCTGCAAGATGTATGTTGACAATCATCCCCCAAGTATATGATCCTCCAGTATATAACTAAAGAATCTCATGACTCGGGCTTTATTAGATAGTAATAAATGACTTTTCCCAACAACAGCTAGCCCCCTTAAGGTCCTGAAAACCTTGCTTCCAAATTGCAAATTTTGGAATTCCAAACTCCAAAATTCCTTAGAGACTTACACTATCTCTACCTCCCTCCCAACTTGAAAGATTATAATCAGCCACTCCTCATGACCCCAGTGGATTCTTTCTGCCCAAGGGTCCTGTCCCCATTCTTTTTTTTTTTTTTTTTTACCTTATTTGACAGAGAGAGTGATCACAGGTAGGCAGGCAGGCAGAGAGAGAGCGAGACAGTGGGAAGCAGGCTCCGTGCTGAGCAGAGAGCCCGATGATTCCATGATGTGGGGCTCGATCCCAGAACCCTGAGATCCTGACCTGAGCCAAAGGCAGAAGCTTTAACCCACTCACCCACCCCTGTCCCCATTCTTTAATAAAAACCACCTTTTTGTACCAAAGATATCTCAAGAACTCTTAATTGGCCATAAGCTTTGAACCCTAACATTTTTCCTACACCATTGCCACCATTGTTAGATATTATTACTAAGTTAATGTGACAAATTTTGGCAATCATTATGCTCCTAATAATGAGTTGATGAGATTCTTTTGAATTGTTCAGTAGGGGGGGAAGCTGTTTGTTTTCCACACTTCTGCCTTAAGAATGTTATAATCATGTTTTCTAAGCTGTGTTTCCTAAGTATGTATTCAGAAGGGGGAAGCTCTAGACCTGCATGTCTTACCTTATCAAGAAAAAACTGCTTTTTGATGAGGATGTAAAGAAAGGAAACCCTTAAACACTTCTGGTGGGAAGGCAAGCTCGTGCAGCCACTCCTGAAAACAGTATGGAGGTTCCTCAAAAAGTTGAAAATAGAGCCACCGTATGACCTGGCAATTGCACTACTAGGTATTTACTCCAAAGACATAGATGTAGTGATCCAAAGGGGAACGTGCACCCAAATATTTATAGCAGCAATGTCCACAATGGCAAAACTATGGAAAGAGCCCTGATATCTATCGACAGATTAATGGATAAAGAAGATATATATATGATATGATATGATATATGATATGATATGATATATATGATGGAATATTATTCAGCCATCAAAAAATGAAATCTTGCCATTTGCAATGATGTGGATGGAACTAGAGGGTGTTATGCTAAGTGAAACAAGTCAGTCAGAGAAATACAATTATACAATCTCACTCATATGTGGAATTTAAGAAACAAAACAGAGGATCATAGGGGATAGGAGGGAAAAATAAAATAAGATGAAATCAGAGAAGGATACAAACCATAAGAAACTTTTAGCTACAAGAAACAAAGGGTTGTTGGAGGGAATGGGTGGTGAGGGATGGGGTCATTGGATGATGGGCATTAAGGAGGAGGGCATGTGATGTAATGAGCACTGGGTATTATATTCAACTGATGAATCACTGAACACTACCTCTGAGACTGATAATATACTATATGTTAATTAATTGAATTTAAATAAAATAAAATGAATTTTAAAAAAAGAAAAAGTAAAATCTGCTTCATCACACTACACTTGAACGTGATAGGCCCTTAGGGGAATTATTTTCCTTGCAGCCTGCTTAAGTGGGGGCTGTTTATTCTAACCTCAAAGATGTCAGTGTCAGGATTGTAGATAGGACTCTTGTTTTTATTCTCACTCCATTTCATGGCATCCAGGTTTGATAAAACTTTAAACAATTCTCCCCAAAGGCAAACAAATCAAAACTCCTTTTTTAAAGATCTGTGTGTCTAGCTGTGTCACCTTTTTCTTCTTCTAGTCTAGCATTCATCTTTTAACTTTATAGACATTCTTATTTATTAAGGATTTACTTTCTGGTTGACAGTCTTCTCTTCTACCCAGACTCTTTCTATTATTAATAACTTTCCCATCCATTTGGATGTCAATAACATTTGGATGAAACATCTAATAGCCTAGCTTCTGATTTCCTCCCTAAAAGAGGATCTCTTTCTCCACTCCACCTCAGCTATAATTGCCATACTTTGAATATTGCCATAGCTAGCAACTGCTTTGTTTTTCTCTGTAACACTTATCTAGCATGCTAAATATCGATTGCTTATTTGTTTATTTTATGTTTTGTTCTACTAGAATGAATATGGCATGACAATTCTTGTTTATCCGTTGCTATGAGGTAGCACTTAGAACACAGGTTGTAAAAAGTTGGCATTCAGTAAATTTGCCAAAGGAATGAACACCAAGCATGCCCCAATGCACTATGTGCTTCCCAGAAAAAAGCAGTGATTCACCATAGAAATAGACCATAGAGCACATGTAATATGAAGAACATGAGAATTGTTGATCTCCTTTCATTCTTTCCAACCTCTGATACTTATATACTTTAATGCTTTTGTAATGTATAAGTATGAAAATTTCCTCTGGCTGCAGAATCTTGATATAAAGCACAGGCCTCTCTGAAAAGAAAAGGTAAAAACAAGACAGTTCAATTATATCTATGGGGAATGCCAAGGCACTCAAGGAACTAAAGCACTCAGCATCAAAGAGGAACTTCTACACTTATTCTAATATAATAAGGAATAGATGTTGGCTTGAGTTTATTGTCAAAATCCAGGCTTAGATATCATTCAGGGTGAATATAATATAAATCATATTGTAGAAAATCATTTGAATGATTTGAGTCATTAGAATTTTAAAGTTCTTAAGACTTCATATTTTTTCTTTTTAGCTAATGCTAGTTAGCTTTCCAAATGTCATGTGTAGTATCACAGGCAAATACTTAGAATCCATTTTGTCTTAGTCAGTTAGGGATGTTATAACAAAATACTACAAACTTCGTGGTTTCTAAACAATGGAAATTGATTTTTCCCAGTTTGGGAGTTTAGAAGTCTGAGATGAGAGTTCCAGCATAGTCAGGTTCCAGTGAGAGCCATCTTCTGGGTTGCAGACTATAGGTTTCTATTTGTATCTTCACATGGTGACGCGCTGAGAGAAGCAAGCTCTCTCATGATTCTTGTAAAGCTACTAAACCCATTTATGAGGGCTCCACTCTTTAATCTGGTCTAATCCTAATCACTTCCCAAAGGCCCAATCTTCTATTACCTTCACACTGAGGAGTAGGGTTTCAACATATTGATTTGGGTGCATGTGGGGGAGGGGGGGTTACAAACAGTCTATCCATAATACTTGTTTGTTTTAAGATTGTATTTTTTAAAATAGTCTCTACATCCAACATGGGACTCGAACTTACAACCCCAACATGGGACTCTTACCCAAACTTACAACCCTTACAAAACTCACATGCTCTACTGACTGAACCAGCCAGGCACCCCCTATTGTTTCACTTTTTGTCATCCTCACATACCTACATAAAGACAGTACTGTAGAGCCAGGATCAGTTCCTTTACCACTATTTTTAAGTGTATAGCATTCTACTTATGGTTCTATTTATATGTTTGAGTTCTTTAGAATTGTTTTAAGAAAACCTTGCCATAGTCTTCCACTCTGGCCCAGGTTCCAGAACTGTAAGAATCTGGACAATGAATAAAACTATAGAGAGTTGTTTAACAGTGTCAGAGGAACACAATAAATGGCTTGCTTATTAGGGATTCTCAGAAATGAAAGAATAGACCATAATGGTTAAAGCTATTTGGCTTCCTCTACAAAAAAGTGGGGAATAACACTTTATCAGTTGATAAATTTCTAAACTAATTTCAATTTCTTAACTCCCTAGATGTATATACATACATACCTGGATTACATATATATTTTACATACATAAAAATATATACACGTATATGTAATATACATACACATATATGCACTTATATATGTATACATATACACATATAAACTCATAGCCCCAATTTGACTCTTTCCAAGAGTCTTCCAGAGATAGGCACAGTCAATAAAGAATATCAGCAAAAAGCCATATTAATATTGGAAATCAGGGGGCACCTGGGTGGCTCAGTCATTAAGCGTCTGCCTTCAGCTCAGGTCATGATGTCAAGGTCCTGGGATAGAGGCCCAAATCGGGCTCCCTGCTTGGCGGGAAGCCTGCTTCTCCCTCTCCCACTCCCTCCTGCTTCTATTCCCTCTCTCACTGTCTTTCTTTCCCGGTATCAAATAAATAAATAAAATCTTTAAAAAATACATTGGAAATCAAGGGTGCCTGGGTGGCTCAGCAGGTTAAGCCTCTGCCTTCAGATCAGGTCATGATCTTGGGGTACTGGAATTGAGTCCCACGTCCAGGGAGCCTGCTTCTGCCTCTCCCTTTACCCCTCTCCCCATTCATGCTCTCTCTGTGTCAAATAAGTAAATAAAATCTTTAAAAATAAACAAATAAATAAATATTGGAAATCAGCAGAGAAAACAGCCAAATATCTCATATGAAAAATATACACTCATATAGTATGTGGTAGGTCATTTTGTACCTATACGTTACAGTTTGTCTTGGTCCTAAGAATCAGATTACAAAGATCACAAATAGATCTGAAGTTTCTGTTCAAAATGTTCCTGATTCACAGTGCATTCCATTTCACAATTTTGTATCCAATAATCATGTATCAAGTAATTCCTAACCAGGCTTGGCAGAAACCCAGAATATTTTGAAATGAAATATTATGAAAATGAAAAAATAAAATAGAAAACAAAGATGATTACAAATCTGCAATTTGTTTTCATTTGTCTAGAAATCCCATTATAATTTACATGCATATATGTGAAATAGTTGAGTATATACATGTCATATGTAAAAGTCAGATTTGACTGCTGAAACAGAAACTTAAAATAACTGTGGCTTAAACATGGTAGAAGTTTCCTTCTCTGAAACCTGATAAACCAGGTATAAGCAGTTCAAAATATCCCCAAATGAGGTTCTTTCAATTTTGCTGATTTCCTATCTCTAGTGTATTAAACACTCATTCACATAACTCAGGATGGTTTATCAATACATTTGTATGCCAGGCAGTAGAAAAAGGGAATAGAAGAAGTGGAATTCATGCCCATTCCACTAAATATTACAATCTAGAAGTTTTATTTTACACATTCTTGGGTTGATAGCATATTAGCCAGAACTTAACCAGACACAACTGGTCGCAAGGAAGGTTAAGGAATGTGATATTCATTCTGGTTTCTATTCATAGTGAGTCAAAAGTTGAGGTTTCTATTAATACAGAGAAAGGTAAGAAGAAATATTGTGGGATGAGCAACAACTTCTGCCATATGCCCTCCCATGCAGATACAGTATCTGCAATTAGCATTCTATTCAGACTTCATTGCCCCTGCCAAATAGCAAATTAGAAAAAAATTGCTGTGACTTCTGAAGATTTAAGAACTTACAAAACCATAGCCAAATTTATCAATAAACATTTCTCCCAACCTAAATTACAATTGTCAGGCAAGAAATTCAGATTGAAGGACTAATTGAACAGTTACAGTAAAATAGAGTCTAGTTTGTTTCCCCAAATGCATTTGGTTTCACAGTTACATTACATTATTTGTTTCTACCCCTTTGTTTTGGTTTGATAAAATGCCAGCTCAAAAACTCCTCTTATTTCTCTTTTCCCAAATTTTTCTTTTTTTTTTTTTTTTTTTCCCAAATTTTTCAAGACAAGAAATACAAAAACCAGAAATTGCTAACAGGATCTTCAGTGAAACTATGAAACATTTATAACAGCAAAATGCAATATATGAAATGAAATGCAGATGGAAAAATGAAAATAAATGATTTAGTAAAGTCAAACAAAGGAAGTCTAATCTACTTGCCTATAAAGAGTGATACTGGGGTGCCTGGGTGGTTCCGTGGGTTAAAGCCTCTGCCTTCAGCTCAGGTCATGATCTCAGGGTCCTGGGATCGAGCCCCACATCGGGCTCTCTGCTCAGAATGGAGCCTGCTTCCCTCTCTCTCTCTGCCTTCCTCCCTGCCTGCTTGTGATCTCTCTCTCTGTGTCAAATAAATAAATAAAATCTTTTAAAAAAAAAGAATAGGGGCTCTCTGCTCCTCCCCGTTCGACAGACAGCCGCATCTTTTGGTGCAGGGCCAGCCGCGTTCCCGAGACACAATGGTGAAGGTCGGAGTGAACGGATTTGGCCGTATTGGGTGCCTGGTCACCAGGGCTGTTTTAACTCTGGCAAAGTGGATATTGTCGCCATCAATGACCCTTTCATTGACCTCAACTACATGGTCTACATGTTCCAGTATGACTCTACCCATGGCAAATTCCATGGCACAGTCAAGGCTGAGAACGGGAAGCTTGTCATCAATGGGAAGCCCATCTCCATCTTCCAGGAGCGAGATCCCGCCAACATCAAATGGGGT
>CM053605.1:55754983-55790008 GCA_028646535.1 Procyon lotor | reverse complement strand
TTTTAACTCTGGCAAAGTGGATATTGTCGCCATCAATGACCCTTTCATTGACCTCAACTACATGGTCTACATGTTCCAGTATGACTCTACCCATGGCAAATTCCATGGCACAGTCAAGGCTGAGAACGGGAAGCTTGTCATCAATGGGAAGCCCATCTCCATCTTCCAGGAGCGAGATCCCGCCAACATCAAATGGGGTGATGCTGGTGCTGATTATGTTGTGGAGTCCACTGGGGTCTTCACCACCATGGAGAAGGCTGGGGCTCCCTTGAAGGGTGGGGCCAAAAGGGTCATCATCTCTGCTCCTTCTGCGGACGCCCCCATGTTCGTGATGGGTGTGAACCATGAGAAGTATGACAACTCCCTCAAGATTGTCAGCAATGCCTCCTGCACCACCAACTGCTTGGCTCCTCTGGCCAAGGTCATCCATGACAACTTTGACATCATGGAGGGACTCATGACCACCGTCCATGCCATCACTGCTACCCAGAAGACTGTGGACGGCCCCTCCGGGAAGCTGTGGCGTGACGGCCGAGGGGCTGCCCAGAACATCATCCCTGCTTCCACTGGTGCGACCAAGGCTGTAGGCAAGGTCATCCCTGAGCTGAATGGGAAGCTCATTGGCATGGCCTTCCGTGTCCCTACCCCCAACGTGTCCGTCGTGGATCTGACCTGCCGCCTGGAGAAAGCTGCCAAATACGACGACATCAAGAAGGTGGTGAAGCAGGCATCAGAAGGCCCCCTCAAGGGCGTCCTGGGGTACACCGAGGACCAGGTTGTCTCCTGCGACTTTAACAGTGACACCCACTCTTCCACCTTCGATGCAGGGGCTGGCATTGCTCTCAATGACCACTTTGTCAAGCTCATTTCCTGGTATGACAATGAATTTGGCTACAGCAACCAGGTGGTGGACCTTATGGTCCACATGGCCTCCAAGGAGTAAGAGCCCCCTGGACCACCAGCCCCAGCCAGAGCGAGAGGAAGAGAGAGGCCCTCAGCTGCTGGGGAGTCCCTGCCCCAAATTATCCCCAGAAACACTGAGAATCTCCCGACCTCCACTGTTTCCATCCCAGACCCCCTGAAGAAGGGGAGGGGCTTGGGGATGATGATGATGATGATGATAATGTAGAAAGAGCTTGAATAATAAAATTGTGGAAACAACCAAAAATGTACAAAGAGATGAAGAGCAGGATATTAAAGATTAAAATTAGAGAATAAATTCCAAAGGTTCAACCTTCAGCTGAAAGGAATTCCAGAAAAGAGCAGAGACAAGTGAGAGCAAATTGTTAAATAAATAATACAAGCCAATTTCTTAGAATGGAAGAGCCTAAGTCTCCCAAGTGAATAGACCAACAGACAGCCAATCAGTTTAAATGAAAATTGTTCCTCAAAGAAGAAAATTATCATGAAATATTATAATCTTTGGATAAAGATACAATTTTAAAAATCCTAGACAGAAAACAAAAAAGTGAGTTAAGAGCAAGGGATGGTTAGTATATCTACTGCCCTTATCATTATCCAATAAAATTAACCAGGACTCTTTTGAGAAATGGTTATTTCTAGGACTAGGGCAGGAAATATACAAGATGAATCTGGCACATCTTATAGTGACAGAAAATAAAGAAATGCTAAAAACAAACAAACAAAAACCCACACAAACAAACAAAAAAAAACCCTACCTCACCTTTATGGGGGTGTGTCAAAGCAAAGGGACTTAAAAGCCAACTGAAAGAGCTACTAATGACCAAAGCAAGAACAATCTGAGCAACAACATAAAAAAGTAGCATTGAATTATAACTCAAAGTATAAAATATCGATGAGTCCATATTGATATAAATAAATGATTGAATAAATTAATAAATGTGGGAGAAGAAACAAATCTCCCAGGCAGAAGAATTCTAAATAATTTATGTAGATACACCACATTAAAGGAGAGGGAGAATAACTCCTCACTTCTTAAGTGTGGGCTGGGCATAGTGACTTCCTTCCAAAGTGTGAAGTATGAAAACAGGGGGAAAGAGTACTTTAAAAAGTGTAGAAACTTAATGTTTGTTAGGTTACCTAACATTACCTCAGCCAGGTGATCAAGGTCAACATCAACAGTCATCATTGGGGTGCCTGGGTGGCTCAGTGGGTTAAAGTCTCTGCCTTTGGCTCAGATCATGATCTCAGGGTCCTGGGATGGAGTCCCACGTCGGGCTCTCTGCTCAGCAGGGAGCCTGCTTTGCCCTCTCTCTCTGCCTGCCTCTCTGCCTACTTGTGATCTCTCTCTCTCTCTGTCAAATAAATAAATAAAATCTTTAAAAAAATTTTTTAAAGTTATATAAATATTAACTCTGCAAAAAACAAAAGTATGTATATGTAAGGACATACAATTATAACACTCCCCGTGACCTAGCAGAATCATATTATGAAAGCAACCAGTGTGTGTTTAATCAGTGTGATATAGCCACATTGAGAGGATGTTTGCATGGAGAGGGGATGAAAGAGGGAAAATGCTAATTTTTCCATAGTAGAAATGTGATACATATTATTTAAAATTGATTAATCAAAAGAGAGCATTATCTATATAGTATGTGTAAATTTGGTAGAAAATTATATATGAAAATATCAGTGGGGTGCTTGCATAGCTCAGTAGGTTAAGCATTCAACTCTTGATTTCGGCTCAGGTCATGATCTCATGGGTGGTGAGATGAAACCCCACAGTAGGCTCCAAGCTCAGTAGGGAGTTTACTTGATGATTCTCTCCCTCCGCCCTCCTCCCTCCTCTCAAAAATAAGTAAATAAATCTTAAAAAAAGAAAGAAAAAAGAAAATACAGCTAAAATGATTTAAAGAGTTGCCTACTGGGAAGAAAAGTTAAGAAGATGGGGGGGTCGTTATGCACCTTTTAAGACTGTTTAACTTTTTACACCATGTTTATGTTTTACATTAATAAAACAAAATTAACTGAAAATACGTTGATACATAATTTCCCAGGAAGTTATCATCCTAGCATGAAGATACAAACATGTCCTTTCTCTCCCCCCATTTCTGCTTTATCTCTATATTCTATAAACAGACTTGAAATGAGATATTTCACAAAACAACTATTCACGAGATGAATTTCCAAAAAGATGGCACCTCCATCTTCTCATCTGGGAAAATGAGAGGAACTTCCAAAAAACCGTCAAATCTTAATTTGGCTCTAAAACAATACACGAATATTTCATTTAAAGCCATATCCTGAGAAATTCACCTACACGTCTGTTCAAATTCCTCACATTCAGTGGAGCCTGTCTGCAGACCCCATGTTCTAACTTCCCCTCTGTTGGCAACTCTCTTCCAGAAGTAATTGCATCCCTTGTAGAAAAAAATGTAATTGTCTTTCTTGCCCCCCACCCCTTGCTCCCCACCCCTGCCCCCAAAACGACAGGTGATGGATAGAACGAATCCTGAATGAACCAACAGTCAACTTGCAATGAAACATTTTAAAAAGGTTCATATCCTGCCAACACTGTCTCAGTTTTTACAACAAACATCAGCTAAGGTAACTAGCAAATCGTCTGAATCCAGCATTCTAAAATGTTTCTAAGTGGCAAAGAAATCAGCTTTTTTCCTCCTCCAGCATGTTATTCAAAACAGAAAGAATCAACTATCATTTCATTCTGAGTCAGCTTCTGCCCCAACAGTATCTTGAGCCATTTTGCCTCTTGCTTTATTTTCTCTTCAACTGTTTATTCTTCATTTTTTAAATCTTTAAGGAACTCTTTTGTTGCCTCCTACTGGATGGAGATAGATACCGCAGCTATAGGCTTTCATATTAGGGTAATTAGGTTATTAGTTGTGTCACTTTTTGTTCAGTTGTATCTTCTTCCTAGATATATCTACATGTATGTATCTACATTCCCAGAATGTAACACCCAAAGAATCAGAGAACATACTGTGCTGATCACTGTGGCTCAGTATGACTTTGGAGATTTAAGAATTGTTGCATGTGTTACTGTAAAACAAGATAATAATATACCTATGTCTAAAGTCATTGGGATGATTAAACAATGCAATGAATATAAGGCTCTCAACATAGTAATTGCTTGATAAATGTTATATTTTATTGTTATTAAACTTTGTACTACAGATTATTAAGGAATAATTAGAACAATAGCAGAAGAACAATGCAATTTCCAAACATCTCCTTCAGAGTAAAATAAATATAGACAGGTTAAAGGAAATAGTGTCATATTGCAATCAGACAGCATTCTTAATAATTGTGACTACTTAATGCAAAGTGCAATGAAGATTTGGACATGGTGGCAGAAAATAAATTGTGCATTAGTAGAAGGAAAGGATTCCCAAATGTACTAAATGTATTAAAATTATTTGCCATTACTAGTGATATTTACACTATCTTTTTATGGCTTTTTTTTTTTTTAATTTTGTTTACTTTTTGACATGGGGGGAGGGACAGCGGGAGAAGGAGAAGCAAACTCCCCACTGAGCAGGGAGCCTGATGAGAGGCTTGATCCCAAGACCCTGAGATCATGACTTGAGCCAAAAGCAGATGCCCAACTGACTGAGCCACCTAGGTGCCCTTACCTTTTTATGCTTTTATTATATTAATTAACATTCTTTTACTTCCACTTAAAGAACTCCCTTTAGCATTTCTTGTGAGGCAGGTCTGGGGTGACTAATTCTCTCAGCTTTTCTTTTTTTTGGAAAAATCTCTATCCCCCCTTGTTTCTGAAGGACAGCTTTGATGGTTATAGAAGTCTTGGTTGACACTTATTTTCTTTCAAAATTTTGTTATGTCATCTATACTCTTCCAGCCTAAAAAGCTTCTGTTAAGAAATCTACCAGTAGTCTTATGAGGGTTCCCTTCTATGTAACTTCTGTCTTTTTTCTGCTGTTCTGAAATTTCTTTTTTTTACCTTTGACTTTTGGTAATTTAATTATAAGTGTTTTGGTGTTACCAAATAGGGAAATCTATTTGGGTTTAACCCATTTGGGGTTTAGGGGCCTAATGGATCTGGGTGTCCATTTCTCTCCCCAAATTTAATAAGTTCTCAGCCACAGTTGCTTTAAATATACTTTCTGCCCCATCTCTTTCTTTTCTCATTCTGGAATTCCCCTAATGTGAATATTGTTTCTTTTCATTGTATGCCATAATTTCTGTAGGCTTTCTTCATTCTTTTTCATTCTTTTTTGTTGTTGTTGTTGTTCCTCTTACTGGGTAAGTTCCAGTTCCCTATCCTGCAGTTAACTGGTTCTTCTGCAAGGTTGACTCCACTTTTAAAACTCTCTATTGAATTCTTCAGTTTAGCTTTGGCATTTTTAACGCTAGGATTTCTTTTCTTTCTTTCTCTTTTTATGGTTCCTATTTCCTTGTCAAATTTCTCATTTGTTCATGCTTTGCTTTCCTAATTTCACTTAGTTGCCTGTCTATTTTTTCTTGTAGTTTACTAAATTTCCTTAAGAGAATTACTCTGAATTCTTTGTCTGACACTTCATAGATCTCCATTTCTTTGGGGTTGGTTTTAGCAGCCTCATTAGTTTGGTGGTGTCATATTTACCTGATTTTCTGTGATTCTTGATTCCTTACATTGGTATCTGCACATTCAGTAATTGGGTTCCTCTTCTAAAATTATTAAAGTTATACTTATTAAAGTTTTATTCCTATAAAGTTAGGTCTTTCTTTGCATAATTCTGGTCTTGGTATAAGTAGATATTATGTAAGAATATTAAAACATAGTACTAAGCATATTGGCTTATATTAACTGCTTAATTAATTGCTGTTGATAAATCAGTTTATAATCACTGTTCTTACACATTTTTCCATAAAATGTAATATATTATATAACAGAAACATTTTTCTACATAAATTATTTAGAAAAAATATTTGGGGAAAGCCTGGGTGAAATCAAGAAGTCTGAACAGTATTACAGGACTTCTTAATATGACTATTCAAGACTGTCTCTCTCTCTCTCTATCCAGGCTTTCTTCTCCCTTATGACCAAAATTGCGGTATTTACTCCTTCCTAAGGCTTACTTCTCTACTTTCTGATTCTTTTTCTCACCTGCTTCCTGGGACCTTGACCAATCACTTTTTACCTTTTTCTCCATCTTCAAATAGACTTCATGCACTTCATCAAAAGACACAAATGTACAAATCTAAAAAGTTTTGCACTTAGGGGTGTCTGGCTGGCTTGGTCAATAGAACATGAGGCTTTTCATCTCAGGATCATGAACTCGAACCCGACACTGAGCGTGGAGATTACATAAATAAATAAACTTAAGGGGCACGTGGGTGGTTCAGTCAGTTGGGTGACCAATTCTTGAAATCAGCTCAGGTCAAGATCTTGGAGTTCATAGAATCAAGCTTTGCATCTGGCTCCATGCTGAGCATGGAGACTGTAATTGTCTTTCTTCTCCTGTGCTCCTCCCCGCTCTCTCTAAATAAATAAATTTTAAAAAAGTTTTGCAGCTAGTTTCATTAGACTTGCGAAGCAGTTTGAAATTCATTTATTAATTTAAAGTAAGCAAACTCCTGGTATTCTATAAGCTACCATCATCTTTCTTCCCTCTGCCACCTACTCAAAAGAACAGCTTATATTTGATGTTTTTGCTTCCTCTCCACTCGTTCGTTCATTCTGCTCTAGAATTTGGTTTTACACTCTTTCCCGCCCACTTGTTCTTGCCATGGTCACCAATAAGAGCATCTTATCTGAATAAAATATCTTGCAGAAGACACACAGGTAGTGGTTAGTGTCTCCATAAATTGCCATATTAGTTTATTTTTCCTTTTAATTCATATTTTCACAACTATTTTTCAAAGTTTATACTACAAAAATTAAAATTGGACATGTTTTAATGCCAATTAACTGATATTGTGTATTATCATGTCTTATAATTTATTAATCTCATTTTATTACAATTTTTTTCCCCTCTCTGGAAAATCATGGTGTTATATTAGGATACTGGAAGTGGGAAAGCACTGTATATAATTATTAAAAAAAATTACTAAATGCCAAAATCAGTGGACACTTTTCAGTTTCTATTTGGCTAACTCCTCTATTGTACTATTATTTCCTTCTTGAAACTATCATTTTCCTCATGCTTGCTGACACCACACTTTTCTGGTTCAATTTCTCTCACACTTCATCTCAAGAGACCTGTTTTTGTTCCAGCTCTTTCTCTAGTCCAGTGCTATCCAAAGGAAACTTTCTGCAGTGATGAAAATGTTTTATATCTGCCTGTCTAATAAGAATTATCATTGGCCATATGCAGCTATTATTTGAAATACAGCTAGTGAAATTAAGAAACCACATTGTAAAATTTTATTTTATTGCAATATATTTACATTCAAATAGTTACATGCAGCTAGTGGCTACCATAGTGGACAATGTAGTGCTAGCAAACAATGTGATCTTCAAGAAAATATTTTTTTCTCAGTCACTTTGTTTGCCAAAATCAGAACAATTGGTTTCAATGATACTTTCTACTTTCAGCTCTAAAATTTTATTGTGTTTTCTTCTCATAGAAAATTATTTCCTAAATACATCAATCCCAAAGATTTTCCTTTTCATGTCTTGAAGCAGCTTAAATACTGAAGAAAAGTATCACTCAGTTATTGGCATTTATTCAGAGAGCATTTGAACAAAGGAAGTGGAAAGCCACAAATTATAATTTAGTTGCTAAGTGAGATTTTAAAAGTTCTCATCAAGAAAACAAATTGTAACTATGTGTGGTGATGGATGTCAACTACACCTATTGTAATTATTTTTCAATATATACATATATGGAATAATTGTGTTATACACCTAAAACAAGCATGTTATAAGTCAATTGTATCTCAATTAAAAGAGGAATTTATAGAAATTATAGTTTGCTATTATAAGAGGAATATATACATTAGCCATCTGTTTTAACTGAACTAGTAAGCATTGACTTAAGGTAACATAATAACGATGATTAAAAATTATTTCATTTTAAATACTTATCAACTAGTACATTATTTCTTAAGGAATTTTCTTCAATATATTTTCCAAAGGTCTGCATATGGTGGGCATTTGAGTAAATGTAACTAACTGAAAAAGTTTCAAATTAAGTTTTTCCTTTAGATACATTATATTTTAAATAAGAAAAATGCCCTACTGCCCCCTGCTGTTCAAATTATGCCTTATATGTTACACAGTCTACGTCTCTTCACCACATATCCTCATGTTTTTATTAAGCTTTTTCCTACTGGAGGTACGGTGGTGTGCAAAATTTTGGTTCAGATAGATTTATTTTTATTGCAGCTGTGACTTTGGTGAAATTAATAATTATACATGAAATGTTTGAGATGGTTCAATTGATCTATCTGAAATAATTCCTGTCTAAAATCAAATTTCAGGGTGTGTGTTGGCTCTCCTTATCTCGCTATTCTTCTCTTTTCCTTATTCCTTTTCTACTCTCTCCTTCTTATTACTCAGTTTATATATACATTTCCACACATTTGCAGTGATGCACCTTCATTTAGCTTTCCTTTTTTCCTTCTTGTTCAGATTAATTGTAAGGAACAGCAAAAATCATCTGTTATTAGACATTCAGAGCTGACAATGTTGTCTAGACAGCATCTAGTTCCACTCTCTCATTGTAGAATTTTTTTTTCATTGTATAATTTAAGATATATTTCACAAGGGACATTAAAGATAACAGATGTCAATGATAGAGTGCTAGATGTCCTGCCCACTCAGGCCTTTTCATTCTTAATTCCTCAAAGGCAAGCAGAGGGAATTTTCATTATTAATTTTATACACAAATACTTGTAGGGTACCTCCTATGTGTCAGATATTGTATTAGCCACAAAGCAGACCTCCTTTTTCCCCCTCATGAAAAATATAGTTTTATAGAGGATACAGATAAATAAATAGAACTTACAGTACAATGCAGTAAATGCATTGAAGGAACAAATAGAAAGTATTATAAAGGGATCAAAAAACCTGTTCCCAATCTAGATAACAAGGATCAAAAACTTCTTGTCAGAAGTGATGGCTAAACTTTGACCAAAGCAGCAATTTGACAACCTCTTAAAAGTCAGTTTGGTTGTAACTACAAGAAATTTGGCCATGAGGTATAAGAGCAAGGGTTTTATATTTCCACAGACCATATTTGTTTAGAATTAAGGATTGATGTGTAAAGAGAAAAGGAAAACAAAGAACCCACTGATTAAATAACTGAGCCTCCCCTAACTCAAGCAGAGGAAAAAGCAAGGAAAGATGAGAAACAGGTAGTGTGGCAGGAAAGACATTAGAAGGTTTTTAAATTACTTCAGTAAAAATAATAATAATAATAATAACACTAACGTGCTTCAGAGAAAGAATCACATTTGAAATTCCAGGTAGAGGATACGGAATTTATATAAAACCAGTGCTCAAACTTTATTTTAATAAGATAATTAAAGAATGCAAGGAAACTTTTAATATATTTTGGGGAGGATAATTGCAAAAAGTGGCCATTTATATGGGATCTAGAAAAAGAACATCGTAGGACAGAATCCAGATCTTGTTTAAGAGAAAAACACTTGTTTTAGAAAATTATATTTTGTATTTTAATGATAATTGAGAATTTGTCTTCTGAGACATCTACAACTGCAGATTTTAAAATTTATACAAATGCTGTAGTTGTGACTAAAAGAACTTTCTGCATATAATCGATTGCAATCGCTTTTTGGCTTCCCCCCTTATAGTCATTAGGAATAAAAGTCAGTATTTGTAATGGCACAAAAATTAGTCTTGCTGCACTTGTAATGATTTTCAATAGTCCAAGAGCAAGGAAGAAAAACTAAAAATGCATTTAGATAGTGAAGATAATGTAAAAAATCATATAAGAACTGCTTAGACAATTCTGTGAATTTTGAGACTAAGAAGACTATGATTATCTGAGAACTCACAATTGCATCTGAAATACAATGTCTTCATTTTACTTAAAATCAGTTGTTTAAAAAGTATTGATAGTTGAAATTTTATTGGTAATATTATATATAATACATTCTTAGCTCAATCTCAAACTTACAGTATTCATTTCATGGGGGGGGTAATTACTTATTGAAGTCAAAGGCGTAATGGAATATGTGAATAATGCATTATATTGTACTCTCCAACAATTTGCTTGTTTGAAAATAGCCTAGATTGTCTTTTTGGTAGGGCTCCTCACTCCTCACCCAGTTCCTTCATTCCCTGTCCAACTAAGATCTGGTTATTCTTTTACTTGTTTTGAAACTTCAAAGAATCCTAAATTGCTTACTAGGGTCTCAGTTATTTGGGAGGCAATTCAGCCTACATTCCTCTGACATTTAACATAGTTGAACAACAATGCTTGTACTTAGGTAACTCTAGGGTTTCCCATGCTGTAGGGAAGTGACTAGACCATAAATAAATAGCCCCTGACTCCAGGAGAATGTAGAATATCATTTTTTAAATTAAAAACATTCCCAATTTGGCAAGTTTGAAATCTAATTAAAGTGATCATTTAGAGTCTTCTTAAAGGTGAAATGGATTTATTAAAAGGCAGCACACAAGGAAAAAAGCACTGAAAATATGGAGCTTTGCCTTGACAATTGTTAGTACAGCCAAGATTTATGGAGCCCAAATTATATGCTGAGCTAAAGACTCTTAAGGGAAGTAAGATTATCATCTGAACATAAGTAGTGAGTCCAGACTTATACCAGGGTCCATGTTCTTAACCCCTAACCATGTTCTTAACCCCTAACAGTTAAGAGGTTATACACTAGTGATATATACACTAGTGATACACAGTGATCCATCCAAAACCAAGGACTGCAGCCTAAATTCCAAATACCAGAGACTGAAATCTTCAGCCTTGCCTAGGGGAACACTTCGATCTTTGAACCTTTATTGTGTTGTTTTGTACAGGGTATTCTCTGTACAAATTTGTTGTGGTTATAAAACAATTAGCAAAACAGCTTACATTTGTATTTATTTTCTATTCCATACCTCTGCCCCATGTTTTTCCTCCTCAAAATCCATTCCTTTCAAAATAAATCTGTTGGAGAAGTGAAAAAAAAAAAAAAAAAAAAAAAAAAAAAGTTAACCCCTCTTAACTGTTAGATTCTAAGCCAAACCATAGTTCTCAAATGTTGGTCTGCATAAAAAGAGCTTAAAGGACTTACTGTAAAACTAGAAGATATGCATGGAATCCAGGGATTTACATTATAACTGCAGCCCAGATCCCAAGTTTAGATACATTGAAGTACTGTGCTATACTGGTTTGGCAGTGATCATGAATATAATAATGGAGTTATTCTGTACACATGAGCATCAGTTCTTTGTTTTCTACCAGTTGGAGCAGCCAGTTTCTCCACTCAGTACCCTTCATCCATCCCCTAGGAGCTGCTTCCACACATTACTGCCCAGCACCAGCCAAACTCCTTCCTAAGGATGCTCTGTTTTCTCCCAAATATTCACTTTTCCTAATGTAACTGCTTTGGCTAAGCATTGGCATCTTCTTAGAATATGATGCCAAGAGTAGAAGAACATAATCCTCCTCACAGGCCCACTGGGACTGCTGAGGAGAAAGTGTGGAAAAGCTACTCTTTCCAAGCTTTTTACTAAAAGCCATAAGTGACAAGTTAAATTCTAATCCATCTTCTAAACACGATTAAATGGAGATGCTAAAAGGGATGGAAAGATGGGAGCCAGTCATCTCTTGTGGTAATAACATTATTTCCAGTTTCATCATAACTTGGATATGAAAGAGAAATGCTAAACAACTTATAAAACCCATTAGCATATTGGTCATTTTTATTCCTTTCTCCTAAGCACCTGTTCTCTATTTTTATTCTTTTCTAAATGTATTTCTAAATTTGTTTCACAGTGAATATTACTTATAACCATATAAAGAGGATCTATTTTTAGTCATCATACCAAGTTTTATAATGTCTGTTAAAATACAGAGTGGATGCAAGAGATGTTAACATAGCTGATGAAATGTTCTAAGAAGTGTTATGAAAATAAGAGACAAATATATCTGGGTAAAAGTATTGGCTTGATAAAGCTTACTATTAGCATTGGTCTTATTAATATATTTTGAATTTCAATGTATGGTTTATTTTTCTAATGATAAATTACTTCAGGATATTATGCTCTGGTATGCTCTGGTAGGATGTGTGTCCCCCATCTTGAAAATGTGGTAGCTCAGAATTTGCAAAAGCTCAAGGATTCAATCTAACAGTGTTCTTGAGTATCAAACTCAAAACTAGCAAATAATTTTATTCATTAAAAAGGCAGCACTAGAAGTATGGAATATATTTCTGGAGTTTAACGGGCAGACTCAGGTTAAATGAGCGTGTCTGGCACCACTTATTGCTACCACAGCGTCTCAAACTCATCTATATTTCTAGACCAACTCTTTGGTCCCAGTTGCTGGGGATCTAATAACTTCATGTGGACCTTGTCTCAACTGCTGCGGTATAACCTAACACTAACTTTTTTGATGCTTGCTCCTCCTACCATTTTTGAAGCAAAGAAAGTTCCATGCAGCAGGTGGGGGGGTTTATCTTCCTGATGGGAGCTGATGCAGTCACGTGAAATACCTGGAAGTGAAGGCAAAGTAATACTTCATGAGGAAAACTTTGATGAGGGATAGAGGTCCAAAGAGAACCAGAATAAATTCCCTCTCAACTTCCTCCTGGCTTGGACTGTCTGAGATGAGGTAGTTCCATCTTGCTTGTCTGAAATCATCCGGTGAGACGCAGCGAGAACTCATCCCTGTTACAAAGCTGTGCCTGCCTCAGTAAAACACTCCTGTATATCTGTTCTCCCTTTTATCTGTTACAAAGCTGTGCCTGCCTCAGTAAAACACTCCTGTATATCTGTTCTCCCTTTTATCGAAATCAGAGCCCAAAGCAAAAGCTATTTTCTCATGCCCCATTAGTACCTCAGACCTCAACTCCCATGGTACTTCAATCACCAATAAAAATCAGGTAAACATGCTTTTACGTTACATTCTATTTTTAGGTAATCCATTCTAAGACAATGTGGCTGGCTAAGCAATATTTAATAACACAGTTTCAGTCCTAATGTAAGTTTCAATGGGTATGGGAGTTTATTCGGCTCCCACTGGAGGAAGGTATGGAAAGTCATATGAAATATATTTCACCAGGGAAGCTTGAGTTAGGGAATCCAGAAACTCTCCAATAGGAGAGTTGTATGCCCAAAACTGTATGCCCAACTCAAGGCTGCCTGAATATTTCTAGAAGGAGATTTGGAATTGTGGTTAATAGGCATCCCAGTTTAAGACTACGAAGACTTCTGAAAGGCAAGGAAAAGGAAAACATAATATAAAAACTGAAGTTGGGAAAATAAAGAAGCAAAAAGGCAAATGGTTCAGAATTCAGCTAAGAGAAGGAACCCTGGCTTGGAAAAGAAAGTTTGGAATAAACTGCTTTACTAATGCCATACTACCTTTACATCCTTGCAGATATAATTTGATAATGGATATTATCATTTTTATATTTATTAGATTTGATTTGCTAATATATTGTTTAGAGATTTTGCATCTATGATTTTGAGAGACATTGGCATATAATTTATCTTTCTTACAATAACCTCATCAGGTATTAGATCTGTGGTTATGCTGAGCTTACAAAATGATTCAAGTAGTTTTTCTCTTTTCTGAAGGAGTTTATGTATATGTCTAAAAAGTTCACATGTGAAACCATGGCTTTAATGTCATATCCAAGTTCTCAAATAGGTACCAAACTACACATTTTTCATTTCTTCCCATGCCAAATTTGGAAAATTACATTTTTAAGAAATTAGTCCATTTCATTTAAATGTTTAACTTATTGGAATAGAGTATAATGGGATACTCTCTATTACTTTTGTATACCTACAAGATATGTAACAACATCTTATTTTTAATTTTTTTAAGATTTTATTTATTTATTTGACAGAGAGAGCGAGATCACAAGTAGGTAGAGAGAGAGCAGGAAGCAGGCTTCCCATTGAGCAGATAGCCCGATTCGGGGCTGGATCCCAGGACCCTGAGATCATGACCTGAGCTGAAGACAGAGGCTTTAACCCACTGAGCCACCCAGGCACCCCTCATTTTTAAATTCTTAATTTGATAATTTCTTTTGTTCTTAGTCTTGTTATTTATTTTTTCAAAATTGTAAGTCTTCTAAAAAACTAAATTTGGTTTCATTGACTTCTCTCATTCATTTACTTTCTATTGTTTGTGCACATTATTATTTTCTTCTCTTATTTTGGTTTGATTTGTTGATATTTTCTTACCTTCTTTAGATGGATTCTTCAATGATTAATGTTTAAGGTTTCTTCTTTTCCACAATATGCATTTAAGTCTTTAGACACATTCTATAAGTTTCTGTTTGCTTTTTTTCAATTTCACTTAGCTCAAAATATTATTGTACTTGACAATTTGTTCAATGGGTTATTTAGAAATATATTATTTAATTGCTAAAGAGTTAGAGATTTCTTTTCTGTTTGTTTTGCTATTTGCAACTAAGTTAATTCCACTGTGGTCAGATAAATATTCCGTATGATTTTTTTTTAAATATTTTATTTATTTGACAGAGAGAGAGATCACAAGTAGGCAGATTTTATTTATTTAAATATTTTATTTATTTGACAGAGAGAGAGATCACAAGTAGGCAGAGAGGCAGGCAGAGAGAGAGAGGGGGAGGAGGGAGGGAGGGGAAGGGAGGCTCCTTGCTGAGCAGAGAGCCTGATGTGGGGCTCGATCCCAGGACCCTGAGATCATGACCTGAGCCGAAGGCAGAGGCTTTAACCCACTGAGCCACTCAGGCGCCCCATTCTGTACAATTTTTAAACCTTGAGCTTTATGGTCCAAGACCTTGAGCTATTTTCTTAAATATTCCATGTGCTCTTGGGGGGAAAAGTGTATTCTGTTGTTGACAGGTAGAATGTCGAATTCTACATGTCAATTCTATATGTCAGTTACTTTTGTTAATAATGCTGTTCAAATATTTTATATGCTTCCTGATTTTTTTGTTGCCTTCTTTTATGAGTTACTGAAAGAGGTTTGGAAAAATACCTTACAATAAGGTATTTTTGTCTCAGTAAAACAAGACCTTACAATAAGGTATTTTTGTCTCAGTAAAATAAGTAAAACCTTATTTTACAATAAGGAGTGTATTTTTCATGTAGTTTTGTCAGTATTTGCTAATTTTAAAAATTTTGTTTATTTGAGAGAGAGAGTGTGTGCACAAGCAGGGAGAGGGGCTGAAGCCAGGAAGAAGCAGGCTCCCCGCTGAGCAGGGAGCCCATGCAATGTGGGGATCGGTCCATCCCAGACCCTGGGAGCATGACCTGGGCTGAAGGCAGATGCTCAATAGACTGAGCCACCCAGGTGCTCCTGCTCTCTAATTTTAAAGCTAGATTTTGGATATATAAACATATAATATTGTGATAGCTTCCCAGTAGGTTCCACCTTTTCTAATTACAAAATGCCACCTTATTTCTACTGATGATTTTTGTTTTGAAGCATTTTTGTTTGATATTAGTAAAGTTACACATTCTTTCTTTTGGTGAATATTGCATGGCATATCCTTTTGTATCCTTTTACTTTCAATCTTCCTCTTTTTTTAAAAAAAAATTAATTTATTTATTTATTTTAAGAGAGAAGCGAGCATAGTGGGGGAGGAGCAGAAGGCGGAGCAGAGGGGGAAGGAAAAGCAGACTCCATGCTGAGTGAGGAGTCCTACATGGGGGCTCGATCAGGACCCTGAGATCATGACCTGAGCCAAAATCAAGGGGCAGACACTTAACTGACTGAGCCATCCAGGCACCCCTTTCATTTTTTCTTATATTTAAGGTATGTTTATTGTAATTAGAAAATAGTTAGGTTATTTTCATCCAGACTGAAAATCTTCATCTCTTAATGTTATCACTGGTATATTTGAATCTCCATCTATTAGCTTATGCTTTTTCCCAATTTTCCCTTCTGTTCTTGTTTCCTTTTTCTTCTTCATTGACTTAGTAAGAATTAATAAAATATATTTTTTAAATATTTCTATTTTCCCTTATATTAACTTCCCTATAGATTGTGATATTATTTTGGGAGGAGAAGGTGGGTTGAATTTTCCAGAGATTACACAATGGGTCCTTGATTTATTTAGTCTATCTTAAATTAACATTTTACTCTTTTGGGATCATACAAATAGATATATAAATTATGGTATATTCAAATTACTGCTACATATAATAATCTGGATGAACCTAAAAATCGTAATATTCAGCCAAAGAAGATACATAGAAAAAAGCGCATGCTTTAGGATTCTCTTTCCATAAAGCACTACTCCAATCAGAAAAGTAATTTATGGTGATAAAAATCAGAATAGTGGCACACAATTGGGCAACTGCTCTCAGAGTAGGAGCCCAGAGAGCAGCGGGGCTGCGGGGGGATAGCCCCCCTCCTTGGGAGGATTGCGGCAGGTGTGCACCACAAGAGTCTTCTGAGTTTGGTGCAGACAAAGGTGCTTGATTGCTGTTCCCCGAGGGCGTAGTGAAGAGTGGGGGCCCTAATCTTTCAGGTCCAGGGCTGGGGACTGGGGCACTGCCACTTTTGTTTTTATTTTTGTTCTTGTTTTTGTTTTTTTCATCCTCTAAAGTGGTGGAAAAAGCCTTCAGGAAACAAAAGCCACATAGAGCAACCTAAAGCAGCTTACACTTGAGTCCGGCTCCCTGACAAGGGGCAGTGCGCAGCATCTCTGCAAAGACGCCTGAGATTCAGTGCAAGAGCCCCCTTCCTGAAATGATCAGCAGGAACATCAGTCAAATACCAAGCTATGGATCACTCAGAAATGAAAAATTCCTGCACTAGGGGAAAATACTAGGTAGGATTTGAGGTTTTTTCTCATGAGTCCTTAGTCATTCAGTTTAAAATTTTCTTTTTCTTTTTCCTCTTTTCCCCTTTTCAACTAGTTTCTCATTTTATCAACTCTTTGTTTTTAAGTCTTTTTTAATTTTCACTTTTACATTTATGTTTTATAGATATATAACATGGATGCCAAAATTCTCACCAAGATACTAGCCAATAGGATATAGCAGTACATTAAAAGGATAATTCGCCATACCAGTGGGATTTATTCCTGGGCTGCAAGGGTGGTTCAACATTCACGAATCAATCAATATGACACATTGCAATAATAAAAAAAGGACAAGAACCATATGATCCTCTCAACTGATGCAGAAAAAGCATCTGACAAAATACAGCATCCTTTCTTGATTAAAACTCTTCAAAGTGTAGGGATAAAGAGAACATACCTCAATATCAAAAAAGCCATATATGAAAAGCCCACAGTGAATATCATTCTCAATGGGGAAAAAAGAGAGCTTTTCTGTTAAGGTCAGGAACGTGACAGAGATGCCTACTCTCCTCACTGTTGTTCAACCCAGGACTAGAAGTCCTAGCCTCAGCAATCAGGCAACAAAAAAAAAATAAAAGACATTCAAATTGGCAAAGAAGTCAAACTCTCACTCTTCACAGATGACATGATATTTTATGTGGAAAACTCAAAAGACCACCCCAAAATTGCTATAACTCATATAGGAATTCAACAACATGGTAGGATATAAAATCAATGCACAGAAATCACTTGCATTTCTATACACTAACAATGAGAAGAAAGAGAAATTAAAGAATACATCCCATTTACAATTGCACCAAAAAACATTAAATATCTAGGAATAAACCCAACCAAAGAGGTAAAGGATCTGTTACTCTAGAAACTACATAACGCTTATGAAAGAAATTGAAGAAGACACAAGGAAATGGAAAAACATTCCATGATCATGGATTGGAAGAATAAATATTGTTAAAATGTCTATACTCCCCAAAGCAATCTACACATTCAATGTAGTCCCTATCAAAATACCATTGACATTTTTCACGGAGCTACAGCAGATATTCCTAGAATTTGTATGGAACCAGAAAAGACCCTGACTAGCCAGAAGAATATTAAAAAGAAATCCAAAGCTGGTGGCATCAGAATGCTGGATTTTTGGGGCACCTGGGTGGCTCAGTCATTAAGCGTCTGCCTTCGGCTTGGGTCATGATCCTGGAGTCCTGGGATCAAGCCCCACATCGGGCTCCTTGCTCGGCAGGAAGCCCGCTTCTCCTGCTACCATTCCCTCTGCTTGTGTTCCCTCTCTCTCTGTGTTTCTCTCTGTCAAATAAATAAAATCTTTAAAAAAAAAAAAAAGAATGCTGGATTCCAAGCTCTATTACAAAGCTGTAATCATCAAGATGGTATGGTACTGGCACAAAAACAGACACATAGATCAATGGAACAGAATAGAGAACCCAGAAGTGGACCCTCAAGTCTACAGTCAAATAATCTTTGACAAAGCAGGAAAGAATATCCAATGGAAAAAGGACAGTCTCTTCAACAAATGGTGTTGAGAAAATTGGACAGCCATGAAGAAGAATGAAACTGAAACATTTTCTTACACAATACACAAATATAAACTCAAAATGGATGAAAGATCTAAATATGAGACAGGAATCCATCAAAATCTAGAGAAGAAAACAAGCAGGAACCTCTTTGACCGTGGCCACAGCGATTTCTTGCTAGACATGTTTCAAAGGCAAGGGAAACAAAACAAAAAAGGACTATTGGGACCTCATCAAGATAAAGAGCCTTTGCATAGCAAAAGAAACAGTCAACAAAACTAAAAGACAACCCATGGAATGGGAGAAGATATTTTCAAATGACATATCAGACACAGGGCTAGTAGTAGTCATCAAACTTAACATCCAAAAAACAAATAATCCAGTCAAGAAATAGGCAGAAGACATGAACAGACATTTCTCCAAAGAAGATATCCAAATGGCCAATAGACAATAAAAAATGCTCCATGTTACTTGGCATTGGGAAATACAAGTCAAAACCACAACGAGATGCCACCTCACACAATCAGAATGGTTAAAATTAACAAGTCAGGAAACAACAAATGTTGGCGAGGATGCAGAGAAAGGGAAACCCTCTTACACCGTTGGTGGGAATGCAACTTGGCACTGCCACTCCAGAAAACAGTATGGAGGTTCCTCCAGAAGTTAAAAATAGAGCTACCCTTTGACCCAGCAATTGCACTAGTGAGTATTTACCCAAAGATAAAAATGTAGTTATCCAAAGGGACACATGCACCCCAATGTTTATAGCATCAATATCCACAATAGCCAAACTATGAAAAAGCAGAGATGTCCATCAACAGATGAGTGCATAAAGAAGATGTGGTATATATATACCATAGAATATTACTTAGCCATCAGAAAGGATGAATATTCACCATTTATATCAACACAGATGGAACTGGCGGGTATTATGCTGAGCGAAAAAAGTTAATCAGAGAAAGACAATTATCATATGGTTTCACTCATATGTGGAATATAAGAAACAGTGTAGAGGATCACAGAAGGGAGGGAAAACTGAATGGGAAGTCATCCGAGAGGGAGAAAAACCATGAGAGACTCTTGAGACTCTTGAGAGACCATGAGAGATTTCAGAAAAAAAAAAAAAAAAGTAAGTAATGTTCTCTTAAGCTCTGCCCTAGGCTTGCTGAAGTGATTCTAGAGATAAAGATCACGCACGAGGGACTTGGGTATCTTTCTTCAAGAAGCTGAAGCCTACCTGCATGACATCTACATTCTTCAAATCTTTCTGCATCTTTTTTCTTAGTCCTAGAATCCTGCCACAATTCTCCTCCTTTCTTTCTTCATCCTTCACTGACTTTACCAAGTAATCAAGATGTGTACTAGGTGTGGAATCAAAACAAATTTATTTTTGAAGAAAGATTCCTCCATGGATTTGTTCAATTTGTATTGATCTTTGACAATACTGGCTCCTTGATTTATTACTCAGAGTAGAAGTTTCTTCTCTTTAAATCCACAGGCAGATTATTTTGTACCTTTCTTTTAAATATGTTATGAATTCTTTGTATGAATCCATGTTATTGTGCTACCTCTAGTATAATAAGGGCATCCTCTGCTGAAATACTGTCTTCCAATACCTGGTCCGATAGACCTTTACACAATTGGCAGCATTTTTGTGCTTCTTGAATGGTTTCTGTCTCTCTTCTATAATAAGATTCTTTTAAACCAAATTCCTTTTCTCCTCTTCTTTGCACAGAATTACCTACAAATTTCTTTAGTCTCTGGTCAAAAGCAATGCTTACTATCTTCAAATTGTATAGCAGCAGCCAGGTCTCAAGTCTCAGTCAGCAGGGCAGTACAAAGACTTTAAATTCAGGGGTGCCTGGGTGGCTCAGTGGGTTAAAGCCTCTGCCTTTGGCTCAGGTCATGATCTCAGGGTCCTGGGATCAAGCCTCACATCATGCTCTCTGCTCAGCAGGGAGCTTGCTTCCCCTCCTCTCTCTGCCTGCCTCTCTGCCTACCTATGATCTCTCTCTCTCTGTCAAATGAATAAATAAAATTAAAAAAAAAAGACGAAATTCATCCAGGCATGCCTAATATTGACATCTTTTTTCAGCCAAGAAAACCTCCTGTTTTAGAATTGGGTTTCCATGCAGGTTGGGTGAAAAATATTGTTTAATTTGAAATTTTACAAAGAAGTCTCTTTGGTTTTCTCTATTTAATAAAAGCAAAAAATTAACAAAATAAATAAGAAAGAACATTGCACATTGGAAGAACTAATATTGTTAAAATGTCCATATTACCCAAGGCAATCTATAGATTTAATGTGATCTCTATCAAAATGCCAACCATATTTTTCACAGAACCAGAGCAAATGATGATAAAATTTGTATGGAACCACAAAAACAATCCTGAATAGCCAAAGCAATCTTGAAAAAAACAAAGCTAGAGGGATCAAAATCCCAGATTTCAAGATATACTACAAAGCTGGCACAAAAAGACACATAGAGCAATAGAACAGAATAGAGAGCCCAAAATAAACCCATGCTTAGAACTAGAGGGTATTTATGCTGAGTGAAAATAAGTCAATCAGAGAAAGACAATTATCATATGATATCACTGATACGAGGACTGAGAAACAAGACAGAGGATCATAGGAAAGGGAGGGAAAAATGAAACAAGATGAAACCAGAGAGGGAGACAAACCGTAAGAGACTCTTAATCTCAGGAAACAAACTGAGGATTGCTGGAGTGGAGGGAGGGATGGGGTGGCTGGATGATGGACTTTGGAGAGCGTATGTGTTGTAGAGAGCACTGTGAATTTTGTAAGACTGAGAATCATAGACCTGTACTTCTGAATCAAATAATAATTACATGTTAATTAAAAAATAAAAAAATAAAATACAAAATAAACACATGCTTTTATGGTCAATTAATCTATGACAAAGGCAAGAATATATGAGGGGAAAAGACAGTCTTTTCAACAAATGGTGTTGGGAAAACTGGACAGCTAAATGCAAAAGGATGAAACTGGACCACTGTCTTAAACCAGGCACAAAAATAAACTCAAAATGGATTAAAGACCTAAATACAAGCTCGAAAACCATAAAATTCCTAGAAGACATAGGCAGTAATCTCCTTGACATAAAAACATTTTTCTAGATATGTCTCCTGAGGCAAAGGAAACAAAAACCAAATAAAACTACTAGGACTACACCAAAATAAGAAGCTTTTGCACGGCAAAGAAAACCATCAGCAAAACAAAAAGACAACCTTCTAAATGGGAGAAGTGTTGGCAAGGATGTGGAGAAAAAAGAACTCTCATACATTGTTGGTGGGAATGGAAATTAGTGCAGCCACTGTGGAAAACAGTATGATGTTTCCTCAAACAGTTAAAATTAGAATTGCTATATAATCCAATTAATTCCACTAGTGGGTACTTATTCAAAGAAAACAAAACACTAATTCAAAAAGATACATGTAGTCCTATGTTTATTGCAGCATTAGCTAAAATAGCCCAGATATGAAAGCAACCCAAGTGTCCATTTGTTGATGAATACATAAGAAGATGTGAGATATAAATACACACACATACACACTGAAATACTACTCAGCCATAAAAAAGAATGAAATCTTGCCATTTGCAACAACATGGACATATCAAAAGGTACAATGCTGAGTGAAATAAGTCAGTAAGAGAAAGACAAATACCATATCATTTCATTTATATGTGGAATTTAAGAAAAAAAAAAAGTGAATAAAGAAAAAAATGACAAACAAAAAACCAGACTCTTAAAAACAGAGAAAAAAACTGGTGGTTGCCAGAGAGGAGGTACGTGGAGTAATGGGTAAAATAGACAAAGGAAATTAATAGTACACTTATTTTTTTTTTTAAAGATTTACTTATTTATTTGACAGAGAGAGACAGAGAGAGCAGGAACACAAGCAGGGGAAGCAGCAGAGGGAGAAGCAGGCTTCCCGTGGAGCACAGCGCCCGAAGCAGGGTTCAACCCCAGGACCCTGAGACCATAACCTGAGCCAAAGGCAGATGCTTAACACTTGAGCCACCCAGGTGTCCCACTACAGTACACTTATTTTGATAAGCACTGCCAAATGTACAGAATTGTTGAATATTATACACCTGAACCTAAAATAACACTGTAAAACAAAACAAAATTTTGCATATCTTTTAACAGTAAATTTCAAAATCACATGTTCATAGTTTATCAGTACTCTTGGCTCTTCTCTAGGGTGATGATTTTAATTCTAGATAAACCCTCTTTTCATTCTGAGGACAGATTCTTCAGAGTCAAAAATAAATCCAACACAGTTTCTAGTCTCATCTAATCTTCCCAGGAATGTAGCTGCCATCTATCCAACTAGTTAGTCAAGCCAGAAAATTACAAGTCATCTGTCACACCTTCTCCTTGAACCTCACACCTGTTCTATCATTAGTGTAACTTGCTGATTCACTCTCAAACAGCTTTTAAGTCCATATACTCATTCACCTGTATGATATCACTACCCTATGCTAGCCACTCTTAGCTCTCCTCGGTATGAATTCAATGGCCTTCCACTGGTCTGTCCGTATATCTTTTATTCCAAGCAGTCTCTGAAGAAAAATTCTTTCACAATATAGAACTGATCAGGCTATTTCTCCTAAAGACAAAAATCAAAATCTTTATTTATTAAAACTCACATGGAAACTCACACACACACATGACTCACATGGCCCTATATGGTCTGACACATCTTATCCCTCTTTTCCTTTCACTTCAAGCACTCACTGAATGCAGACCAGTCACACCCTTTCCTTCTTCCTAAAATAGGCCAAGCTCCCTCCCTTAATCATCAGATACCAACAAAAGCTTTGTTGATCATCGGGAGTGGATCAAACTTCTCTACTTTTACAATTATAGCAACTGCAACATTAATAATTTAACACTTTGGAAACCAGTGTGGACATTCCTCAAGCAATTAAAAATAGAGCTACCCTATGACCCTACGATTGCACTACTGGGTATTTGGCCCAAAGATACACATGTAGTGCAAAGAAGGGCCACATGTACCCCAATGTTCATAGCAGCAATGGCTACAATAGCCAAATTGTAGAAAGAGCCAAGATGCCCTTCAACAGATGAATGGATAAAGATATGGTTTATATATACAATGGAATATTATACCTCCATCAGAAAGGATGAGCACCCAACTTTTGTATCAACATGTACAGGACTGGAAGAGATTATGTTGAGTGAAATAAGTCAAGCAGAGAGTCAATTATCATATGGTTTCACTTACGTGTGGTGCACAAGGAAAAATATGGAAGACACTGGGAGAAGGAAAGGAAGAGTGAATTGGGAGAAAACGGAGAGGGAGATGAAACATGAGAGATTTTGGACTCTGAGAAACAAACCAAGGGTTTTGGGGTGGGGAGTTGGATGAGCCTGGTGGTGGGTACTAAGGAGGGCACATATTGCATGGAGCAGTGGGTGTGGTGCATGAGCAATAAATCTTAGAACACTGAAAAAATAAAAATTAAAAAAAACAATAATTTAACATTTCTATGTCTGATTATTCAATCAATACTTGTCATTTCCTTGAACAAAAGCCAAATGCAGACAGAACCCTTCATGACTATCACAGGCACCTAGCACAACATATGACACATAGTTCTAGCTCCATTAATGATTTGTCAAATGAATTAATGAATGACAAAATGATCTGGCAACCTTAAAAAAAATAAAAACAATCTTAGTTTCTACTGATCTTCTTAAAATTTCTAAAGCCTTAGTATCTTACTAAGGCATGTTCTTAAAAATCATTTCCCTACTTTTTCTTTCACTTTCAATATTTCTTACACCTCTTGGCCATCTCCATTTCTTTTTTGTCTTTCCTCTATTCTCTCCCAAGAGAAATCTTGTGCTCCAGCCAAAGCAAATCTTATCACCCTCTCTTCTTCAGCTTTTCCTTTTACTCACTATTAGAATAAGCATGGGATGGGGCACCTGGGTAGCTCAGTGGGTTAAGGCCTCTGCTTTAGGCTCAGTTCATGATCTCAGGGTCCTGGGATCGAGCCCCACATGGGGCTCTCTGTTCAGCAGGGAGCCTGCTTCCCTCCTCCCTCTCTGCCTGCCTCTCTGCCTAGTTGTGACCTCTCTCTGCCAAATAAATAAATAAAATCTTTTAAAAAAATAGAGTAAGCATGGGGCTCTTTGGTTAGGAGATATTTTTTACAGGAATAAGCGAGGAAAGGGAAATAAAAATGGCTTGCATCTACTGAGGGCTTTGCAATGTGTTAGGCACTGATTTCAGTATTTTAATAGATTGGCTTATTTAAACTTCAAAAATCCCAGGAGATTAGGGCTAAAGCAATTCTCATTTGATGAGGAAAAATGTGAGGCACAAAAAAGTTAGGAATCTGTCACGATCAGAAGAATGAGAATGGTTGAGACCCTGCCTGAACCTAGAAAGTCTGAGTCTACTGTCTATGATGTTTATCATTAACCAGTATGCTACTGTCTCCCTAAAGCAACAAAATAATTCTCAGTGGTGGTGAGCTTGGAAAAGGTGGTGAAAACGCATGCTCTGACATTTTTTTTGTGCTTGTCACACACTCTTTCCTGCACCCAGTTTCTAGCACCAACTCTAGATAATAGCCAATAAAACATCAGTAGAATAAATTAATGAATAATTGATTAACAAATCACTCCATTAGGTGGTAAGATTTAAGGTGCTGAAGAAACAGTGATCGTTAAGCAGCGTGTGTTAAAGAGAATAATATTTAGGATAGATTGTAGGGGACAGCTTTGAAAAAACACTAGTAACTAAATACATAATAATTTACATGTGAAGTGTTGGGGCTTAGACTAGAGTATAATCATGAAGCTGGTCAGATAGATACCTTTCACAAAATTCTTAAATGTGAAGTTTTTCAACTTCTCTGACTTTCATTTACATATCTATAAAAGGACAGATAAAGCAAATAGTAGGAAAAGGAAGGCAATTTACATCTATGAATTGTTTAAATATCTCATAAAACAGATAAGAATAATTATGTAATTACTCTCCAAAAAAGGCCAGCTTCTGCCTTTATAGAACTTATTTCCCATTTAATATCCCATAAAAATTACATTGACTTCTTTCATTATAGTTTTCGTGATAAGGAATAAAGTTAAACTGTTTCAAAAAGGGCTTTTCTCTTTTTTCATCTCTATTATTTTCTCTTCCCTAGACCACATTAAATTTAGACTCAAGTTTCTAAATGCCACTGTAGTAGACAGAATGACATCCTCCCCCTCCAGCAAAGATGTCCATGTCCCAATCCTCCACATGTGTCAGTATGTTACTTTACCTGGAAAAAGGGACTTTGTCGATATGATTAAGTTAAAGATTAAGTTAAAGATTTTGTGTCGGGGAGACTACCTTTCCATCTGAGTGGATCCGTTGTAATCACAAGGGTCCTTATAAGAAGGAGACGAGATGTCAGAATCAGAGATAGTTTCGAAGATGGAAGAAAGGGCCACGAACCCAAGAATGCAGGACTCCAGATGCAGTAAAAGACAAGGAAACAGATTTTTCTCCAGAGTTTCCAAAAAGAATGCAGTGCCTCCCCCCACACCTTGATTTTAGGACTTCTGACCTCCACATGATAAGATTGTGAATTAGTGTTATTTTAAGCCACTATGTTTGTGATGTTTGCTACAACAGCAAAAGGAATTTAATACCCCTACGGTATGACCATAATTTTGTTTTGTTTTAAGGTTGGCAAAGGAAAAAAGAACTAGTGTTGATTCACATAAAAGAGTCAATTATTTTGCTATTGCTAAGGACAGAGAATTAAAGCAATTCTTGGAATATTCTAAAGAAATTCAGTTTTGTTTTGTTTTGTTTTGTTTTCTTAGGTGCTTTAAGTGGCTTCAATATAACTTAGTTTTTCAAAACTGAATTACCCCTGGAGGAGTAAGAGATTGATAATGGGAGAAGGGCGAAGAGGCAATGTAAATACCTGTAGACATTGATTTAGGTATGTGCTTAATACATGAAGTACCAAATATTTTATGCCGTTGCTTTGATTATTAGAGGGAAAAAAAACCAATAGCTCCTGAGAGTCATTGTTATAAATCCAAGCATATAACAGGTTAATATATAAACTTCACTACCTAAAAGTAGTAAAATATAATTCGGGAATTATATTGTTTAAACCAAACTTCTCTAGCAAATTAGAAGGAATATTTACATTTTCCCCTGTGTTAATTACTCCCTTTTATCCACGCCCTAAACTACAATTCACATTTCAAATTGTATGCTTTCTACTAGAATACAGTCTTCTATTAATTTACCCATAAACTAAAATTAACTTCAGTTTTGTATCTAATTAATAGATGCTTATCCTTTTTCGTTTTTTTATAAATCTAATCTGATTTGGAGAACAAAGGCAAAAGAAAAAAAATTAAATTTTCTTACATCCTACAGCCCATTGACAAGTTCTTGAGACAGGGAGAGTGACCTTCCTCTAGGAACTCAACTGGCCTGATGCTAATACTTTGCTAAGGGCGGGGTGCCTGGGTGGCTCAGTCAGTTAAAGTGTCTGCCTTTTCCTCAGGTCCTGACCTTGGGCACCTGGGGTCAGCCTGGAATTGGGCTCCCTCCTCAGGGGGGAGTCTGTCTGTTTCTTCCTCTCACTCTGACCCTTCCTCCCCTTTCATGCTCTCTCTACTCTCTCTCTCTTTCAAATAAATCGATAAAATCTTGAAAAAAAACAAAACAAAACACAAAAACTTTGCTAAGGGCAAAAGGTAACTTTAGTTTAACATTAGCCTGACCTCTAGGATCCAGAGTCTCCTTTAACATACAAAAATTCCTTTGGAAACTTCCTTTATTTCTACCCCCCCCAGTTATACATTGATAATCATCCTCCAAACATAGGGACCACTGATATACATTTGAAGGGTCTCATGACTAAGATTTTACCAGACAGTAGTAAATGAAGTTTTCCCAACAACAGCTAGCCCCTCAAGGTCCTGGAAACCTTGCTTCCAAATTCCTTAGAGACTCAACACTATCCCTAACTCCCTCCCCTTGAAAATATATAATCAGCCACTCCTCACAACCCCAGTGCAGCTTTTTCTGCCCACAGGTCTTGTCCACTTATTTTAATAAAACCACCCTTTTGGCACCAAAGACATTTCAAGAATTCTTTTTTAACCATTTGCTCTGAATCCCAACATTTTCACATGAAAATCCGTCTCTCTACTGGTCAGAACTTTTCCAAGGCTGGTTAAATATATATTTAAATAATAGTGGAAGGGATTCATATCTTGGTATAAATTTATTTCATTATTTTATTTTTTGGTACATTTTTATTTATATTAAAATAAAACAGACAGGTTTTTTCCTTAAAAAAACCCTTTATTCTTCATATATCATTACTGAATCTATGTAGATAAACCAGGAATAATTCCAAACTATTTTCTGACTGTACTGGTTAAATGCTGTGAGATTAGCAAGTTTGAATCCTCAAATTTAAGAAAAAAAAGCTTTTTATGTGCCAGACATTCCTCTCACCTCTGTTACAATTACCCAGGGAGAATTCTCACATCCCAAAGTTTTGCTTTCCTCATAGCTGCAGAGTGCAAACTGACAGGCTGTGATCTCACTAGATGATGCCAAGAGAATCTATACTTCTGCCTGATTGCATGAAAGCAAAGTTCTGATGATTGTCCCAAGCCGCAGGCTTAGGCAAGACTTCTAGATTCTAGAATCTAAAAGGAGCTATTTAAAATGTCATAAACGAATGAGGTTTTTTTTCCTCAGTAACTTATTGGCCTGACACTGTATTTTTCAAAGAATGTATTTTTGTGCCTGAATTACATTCTTCTTATGTAAGGATGAACATTTGAACTCCAAGAAAACAAAAGAATTGGGTGCCTGTGTGTCTTAGTTGGTTAAGCATCTGCCTTTGGCTCAGGTCATGATCCTGGGGTCCTGGGATCGATTCCCACATCGGGTTCCCTGCTCAGTGAGCCTGCTTCTCCCTCTCTCTCTGCTTGCTGCTTCCCCGCTGTACTCTCTTTCTCTCTCTCTCTGTCAAATAAATGAATAAAATATTAAAAAAAAAAAAAGAATTGATAACTATTCTTCTTTTAATGCCCTTGTTCTTGCCTTAATCATCACACTGTAGTTGAACTTCATCATATCAAACAGTTCACTAAGTGGTGACTACCATTGATCCTGGTAATTCATTCCACAGTCTTCTGCAATTTCACCTTGTCTCCTTAAGTTCAGTTCCAGCCTGCTTCATGATCAGACTGTAATTTGTTAGTCTTCCATTAACTTCATTATAGGCAATTATTTAAGAAATTCTCTTAAAGAGTTGTCAAACAGAGAGGTATTCAACAGACTTTAGAGTTACTCTGCCTTTGGGTAATCTATAATTAATATAGATTAAATAAATCTATTTATTTAATAGATTTAATAATATTAAATTATTATTTAATTTAAATAAAATAAAAAAATAATATTCCAGAAACATAATAATAAATAATAAATAACATAATAAATAATAAATAAAAAACAAAAAATAATATTCCAGAAACAATGTAGATTCTCAAGTAGCCTCAGGCATGTATTATAGTTTCTATGGTTCCCATAGCCAGGAGGTTTGAGTGAGCCTGATTATTCACTCTCCCCATCTTTGGGAACATAACCAATTAAAGTCAAACAAGGACCCAGTAAGTATTAAAACAGGCTTAGATTTTTTTTTTTTTTTTTTAACCAGTACAGCTGGATTGAAGAACATAGCAGAGGATTTCTACCTTTATTTTGAGCCTGGAAATTTATTTTGAGCCTCAAGTCTCTGATCTGTTCATCACATTGCAGGCAGACAAGCTGGGCTTAAAAGAAGTCCTGTTTCTTTATTTTATTCCATGGAATTTATAGCAGCGAGCATTTGCTGTGCTTGGACACAACTCTCTCCAAAAGGACATGAGAGAGTGGGTCCATGCTGCCTAAATTATGATGCTTTGGTACTAACCTGATGATTATGTGATTCAGGGAATGGTGTACTCTTAATTGGAATGCTCACTTCATCTACTGTCAGAGAGAACTCAATGCTGGAGCAAGGTGGGAAGGGAGAATGGGATGAAGTATTGCTTCCTGGGAAATGGAGTGGATGTGCCTTCAGAGAAATATGGACATGTAACTATAGCTTCCTGAACCTAGGAAAAGCACCATCATATGCTGGGTATATGACACCATGATTCCAAGGATTGCTGCGGAGCTGTTTAGAACTTGGACTCAGCAGGCATGACTTTCAATCTCAAACTGCCACCTTTCAATTAGAGCATTGGGCAGATATCTTAAGTGCCTAAACCTCAGTTTCTCCATCTGGAAAAGGGCAGTGACATCGCTACCTACTTCACAGGGTTGATGTGGCTATAGGTGAGATATTACACTTAATAAAATACTATACAAATGCCTAATCTGTGGAAAGGCCCACCAAAATGATAGCTACAATAGTCATTGTAATAATTACTTTATTACTATCTTTACTGTCATTCTCAAATAGATATGCTTTTTCTTTTGATGTGAAATTGTTTATATATTCACATCTAGATCTATGGTCCCTATTCACTCTAACCCAGGGTCAGCAAACACAGCCCATAGGCCAAATCCATCCCCAAATCTCTTTTTTTTCCCCTTATAAACAAATTTGTATTGGAACACAGCTTACTTATTCATTTAAATGTTGTTTATGGCTGCATTTGAGCAACAATGGCAGAGCCGAGTGGCTGGGACAGCCAGCAGTCACAACAATCCAGCTCACAGAATCCAAGGTACTTACTTTTGGGGCCTATAGGGAAAAAAATGGGCAATCACTCCTACTTCTGTGCCAGAACATGTGAAACATTAAAATGGGCCCACGTTGGATAGTAAGAAGCTCTTACGGCAATTCAAAATTAGATGGACGATTGATACACTTTGAAAAAGGTATTGATTAAAAATGTTAAATTGCCTCTGATTCGTGTTCAAGGAGCAGTCAGACTTTGAAAACTTTGCTGGGATGACTTTGAAAAAATGCTGTGTTTGACCCCTTTGAGCAGACATAAATAGACATGTTTTTGTTTTATATTATTGTTTCTTAATAAAATATTTTTAAGCAAATTGGTTTTATGTCTTTACTAATTTTCTTTCCTCATTCCAGATTGTCATTCTTTTTCTAATAGCTTAAGATAAACACTAATTCCTTTATTTTTCATCTTTCTTCATGAATAATGGAGTATTATGAAAGGCAAATGTTTTTCAATCCTGCTTTTTCTAGATCCCCTAGGTTTTATTACAAAGTTCTCCTTTTCATTGTTATTTAGTTTATAATTTTACTTTTTTATTACCTTTGATTCAAGAGTTGGATGTGCTTCTAAATTCCTAAATAATTATGAAACATTTAAAATTATTTTCTAGTTTTATTATGAGAATGTTATCTACATACATGTTACTTTTTGGATTTAAGATATTAATTTTAGCCAAGTGCATGATTAATTTTTGTAAATGTTCTACAGGTATACAATAAAGATTATTCTCTATTTGGTGAATTTAAGCCTCTCCTTCCTCCAAATACAGTCATAGTTACATAATCAAATATATTTATTTTATTATTCATATGCTCTATGTCTTCATTTGTTTTTTGTCTATTATCTCAATCCAGTTCTAAAATGGTTATATTGAAATATACTTGCACTAAGAGGAAAGAAAAGAACAGTATGACCTCATTTGTGCATATGTAAAATAATCCTTAGATGTGTTACGAATTTTGTTATTTCCAGGTGTTATGGCCAACCTGACTTCCATCACCATCTCGTTATTTTCAGCAGATCAGGGCTTCTATCACCTCAAATCTTCCTATTTTTAAAGCTGATATATGAAAGAGTGCTTGTATTGATTGACCCTATAAATATCTGGCAAATTCCTTAGATCTAAGAATGTTTCTGTTGCATCGCTGTTTTTCAGTACAGCAACTAAGAAACATAAAGCAATAGGTCTTTGACTGTAGCTGCTTTGAATTAGTGACCAGTCTTATGCTAGCTGCTTAATCTGAGTCTTGCCTATGATGGTTTAGTTTTCATTTCCAAGATATGATTCTACCACAGGACACTAGGTGGAGCGAAAATCTCACTTACTGCTTCTCATAAAGCACGCTGATTTGATTTTTCCCAAATCGACTCTGATTTAGGTTGTTTTCTACTGTGCCATTTATAGAGACCACATTCAAGAGTGGCATTTTTGTTTGTTTTGCACAATAGTCTGTAATACTTCTTAAAAAAAAATTGGCAAAGAGAAAAGAATGCAAGGCATTTCAGTGTGTTGCCTGCGTTAGTCTGCTCTATGTAAGCCAAAAGATCAAAGAAAAAAAAAAAAAAAGACTGCATAACTGTAGAAAAAACAGTGTTAGAGGAAATGCAAAGGAAGGAAATTTTTCATAAGTCATGGAAATCACTAATAGCTTGCTTGCTTCTTAATGTTTCTCAGAAAATAGAATGTAAACCAGAACAATCGCTTTGTTTCGACTGGCTATAAAACCAGGCAAAAGAAATGTGATACTTCAAAAGCTATTGCACAAAATCAAACAAGGAAGAAACAAAACCTTTAAAATTAAAGTATCAGATATACAGAAAGTCCAAGGGTTTTGACAATTACAGCAGTTTCACTGGTGAAGTCAGCTATTTTTCCTAAGCTGTTTCTTTATAGGGATACTAATCCAATTACTTCTGAGGGAAGCAGTAAGCAGCTACAATTGCTAGTTGTGAAAGATATACTAGTAGGTCTTACTATTATAATACAGTAAACTATATCTTTTGAATTGGAGTTTTCGCAAGATTAGAGGCCCAGTTTACAATGATTTTTAAAAGTGTAGCCTGACTAATAAAAATATTAGTAAGGAAAATTAGGAAATAACTGAATACACACTTCAGGTATAACTAAGGGTCAAAGACTTAAAGACAAAGCTCTCATTCACCTAAAATAGTCACTCCAGAAATAAGGAGCTGTATCCATTGGGGTGAGAATAAAAATCTCAAGATATATTACTGCTCACTTACCTCTATCTACAGCAATTGGTAGAGCTGAGTATTCATATTGGGTCTTAGAATTATCATTGTATAGTATTAAATTTTACAAATTTACCTGCAATTCACTTATCCCTCCCATTAGTGCTCCTTCCAGGAATCTTGACACTCTCCTTCGGTGTTCTCAGGAGTATTTTCAACATAATTATTTCTCAAGAAAAGGAAATTTCGCTTTGAGCATTAAGATGCATACATAGTCCTGCCGTATTTATTGAATGCCTTTTGAAGTAGTTGATTTTAGATCGAAGATATCCACATTAGTTTGGGGGAAACTGTTATCTTCAGAAGTCTCTTTGTAAATCATTCTTCTTGAGAACTTCAAATTTTCAGGACTTATCCAGGTTCTCAAGAAACTCTTTGAAAACTTCGACATAGGGAACTAGAAAGTTCTTATAATCTCTGATTCTATATTTGAGATTAGATTCAGCTTCATTCTCTTTTTCTTCTTCATTAGTGGAAAGGTTACCCAACTCGTGGCAGATGGAGATTTTGTTTAGAACAGTGAATGGATCAAATTGATCCACTTTCTGTAAATTAACACGCACGGAAATGCAATCTGTTTTAGTATGAACGGTAAGAGAGATCTTCAGTCAAAGACTCATTCCTTCACTAACGCTGATATCCAGTCAGCCATGGAAAACAGTGTCCGAGTGGTGATCTCCCACTCAAACCTGGGTCCACATTTGTCATTTTTTTTATGTTATTCTGACATCTGCTGGCTCCGGTTTTGAAATGATCCCAGCGCTGAAGTGAACTGTGAAGCTTTTGGAAGACTGGTTGAAGTTGCTCGTGGATTGTCTCAAGGGCAAGTTCTAAAATCTTATCCCAGCTTTCTTTATTTTCAAGAATATATCGATCAACCAAGGCATACCTTTCGATGTATCTTAAAATTATGTTTATAGATTTTTCTGACCAAAGGTGAATTCTTTCACTTAGATCAACTTTGCTTTTTAACCTTTTCACCACCCTTTGCAAGACTCACGCGGTCAAGTATCCCAGAATGTACCGCGGAGGACGGCTTTCTGACTTATCACAGACCCAACAATGAACACCCCTCCTTCTACTCAGAACATACCCAGAGACGATGCTTAAATCCAAAGTCGTCCTTCAATGCTCAGTGATGCATATGGCCATCATCCTGAGGGTCTGAGAATCGGAACATCTAACACAGCCAGAGCCTGTTGATATCCATGTCCAATATGAGTTCTTTCTCCTGAGCCCGAGAAGCTGTGCCTCACTGTTACATGCTGATCGGATCTGTGGGAATACACGGCGCACTTCCTGCATCTCCTTTTCAGATCACTTTGGCTGTTGAGGGACTGGTAGCAAATGTAAATGTCATCTTCCAGTATGAATGAAAACTCACCGTGTGAAAGCAGGTTTTTATCACTCCGCCATAGTTCAGCCGGCACCGGAAATAAAGCTGAAGCAGCGGGCGCAGCTCCTGTGGTCCAACGTCTCCGCCTGCGAAGAGCGCGGGACTCAAGCCCCAGGATCACCACCGCGGGAATTGGCGGGAACCGCACAGCCCGAGCCTGCGCCCCAGCGTCGCGCCGCCTGGTGCCCTCCGCAGGGGCCACTGGAAACCCGTAGCTCCTACTTGCGTTGGTCTGGGGACGGTATGGGCTCCTGCGGTCTCGGCCCATCCTCTCTGGGTTCACTGCTCAGCAGGACGCAAGGAGGCTGCGCCCTTTTCAGGAAGAGGAACTTCTGTGGAAAGATGAGCTTTTGAGCTGAAAATGAACAAGTGGAGGAAGAGATACAAAGCACCAGGGCGAGAGAACGGAAGGAGAGGTTCCATGCTCTCTCCAGGGGCACCGCTCTGCACCAATCTCCACGTGTTCACCAACCTGGAAGCTCCCAGAGCGATTTTTAATTCACTGCAAATTGTGTGCTGCAAAACAAACAAACAAACAACAACAACAAAAACAAACAACACAAATCTGTGTATGCCTGAGGAAAAGGTCGGAAACACGAGGAAGTGACAAGCCTATTTGCCTGTCCTGCTTAGGTGTAACTGCTGCCAGGAGCCCGAGCTCCACAGATGGAGTTCAATACTTGCTTATTAGTCTGCAAATCTTAAGGACCAAAATGGTTCAGAAATTTGCCAAATAACATGTGATTTCTCTTTGAGTAAAACTTCACTCGATTCTTTCCGAACTAGTAATCTAAATTTTAAAATAGAAAAAGAAACCAATCAATTGGTACTTGACCCACCTGTTCATTGCCTATTTAGCACAACACAAAAAGTTAGTATTACATTTGGGGAGAGGGGGAGAGGATCTGGTTTAAGAATATTTTTCCCTATCTGAAGATCATAAATATATTCTCTTATATCTTCTTTAAAAAAATTAAAGTTTATTTTTTCTTTATTAGACTAGAATGCATTTTTTTTTTAGGTCTAGTGAAGAAAAGAACTTGCTAGAGGAGAAAGCCATGGAAGGTCTTGGGGACCCCAGGAAGATAGAATGTATTAAAATATCTACCATGTTTTTCAGGAAGATAGATATATT
>CM053605.1:55732402-55754883 GCA_028646535.1 Procyon lotor | reverse complement strand
CTAAGATCAAGATTCAGTTTTCTGGTATGGACATTCTTCCTGGCTTGCAGAAAGCTGATTTTCACTGTATTCTCACATGGTGGAAAGGAAGCATACTCTCTGGTGCCTCTCATAAGCACACTGATCCCATCATGAGGGTCACACCTTCATGATCTCATTGAAATCTATTTATCTCCCGAAGGCTCCATCTCCAGTTGCCATCACATTGGGCATTAGGACTTCAACATATGAATTTGAGGACATATTTTGTCCATAACATTTCCCTCCTGGCTATACAACATTTAAGGCCTCTTCTTATACAAAATACATACATGCCATTCCAGCGGCCCCTAAAGTCTTAACTCTTTCCGGCATCAATTCTAAAGTCAAAGTCCAAAGTCTAATATAAATATCAAAATCAGACATGAGTGAGACTCAAGGTATGATTCATCTGAGGCAAAATTTCTTTCCAGCTGTGAACCTGTGTGAAATCATATTTAAGGGCAAAGATCAAGCACATTAGCAATGGGATGAAGGAAATAAGCATAGCGATCATAAAAGAAAGACAAAATATAAGAAAAGGACAGGCAGTGATATATGATGGCAATGTGCTTTTTAATTTACAAGTGTAATTAACAATTCTTTCAAACTGAGCTCCAAAACAATAAAACAGAAAGAAAGGAAGAAAAAAAAAAACCTTAGTATTTGATGTTTACTCTTCAGAGTTCTGAATGTTTTATTTAATACTTTATTTAAAAAATGAACATATTAAACATCTTAATTTATCGTACCTCCTGGGGAGAAGGGAGCCTCCCCATATATTTCTAAATGTGAAAATCCTTTTCATTACTCATTCATGCACTATTGGTCATTAATATTATTTATTACTGTAGTACTACCATTATGTCTCTAGAATGCATTGATATAGTTATTCTTGTTTATCTTTCTTGTTCTTCCAAGTGTGCTTTCCAACCGACGAGTCATGTCTTCCAATTGTACTAGAATATTCTCGGCCTTATCTCTTTGAGTATTGTTTCTCCAACACTTCTTCAGTGTCTTTCTCATGCATTCCTATTAGAGGTAAATTAGATCCTTTCACTAAATCTGTCATTTGACATCTATTTCTGAACTTTTTTGTGTTTTCACTCTTTGTCTTACTAGCTTTACTATGTTTGCTGTCCATTTTTTAAAGATAAAATAAAATAATCCTTTCTTTAACAGTGTTCCTTTTCAATCTAAAAAAAAAAAATCTGTAAAATTTTTAATTCCAATAATTACATCCTTAATTCCTGATATTTGGAACTAGTTGTTTTTCATATTGTCCTGCTCTTTGTTTTATAGTTACCTTTTTCCTATATCTTTGAGAATCTGTAACATACTTATTTTAAGGTCACCTTAGATACACTATTCTGTACCGTATCTGAAGTGACAATCTTGTGAATTTTGATCTTTTGATCTAAAAAATTTGCTCTTTTTTTTTTCTCATTGGTTTTGGAATTTTGGTTTACAGGCCCAGCTATGATGGCATTTGTCCCCTCTTCCTTCCCTCTGTGTGCTCCTGTTGTCTAGTTTTGGGTGTCTCGATTTGGTCTTTATAATCCTGTGTATATAATCAGATCTTATATTGTCCACTTAACACTTACATCTTCTGGCGTTAGGGGGGAAACCTCAGATTAAGTCATGGCCTAGCAATTGGCTTGGTACCTGTCCTTAATGGGAAGATTTTTCTGTCCCCCCCCCCATATCCTTAGGTATGCCTCTTTATATAAGTCATTTGCTTGGGAAAAGTTATAGCTTTTCTTTGCTCTCCATTCATAGGCCTGGATCCAAACTGAACCCAGATTCAGTGTTTACTTCAATGAGGTATTTTTAATCTCTGCTTCCGCCATCTATTGTGCCTGTTGCTGGAGGCAAAGCTCAAAACCTGAAGTTTCAACCCTACTTTCTGTCTTTCACATTTGCTATTTCATTACTGGTTTCATGGATACATAACTTATTTTTAAGGATTGCCTTACTTTAAAAATTTTCCTTTTCCAGACTTTTTCTGTAATTGATATTTGCTTAATGTAGAGAGCTGTCCCAGTGAACTGTGTCTGGTTTCTCAGTCTTCTTTTTTTTTTTTTTTGACAGAGAGAGATCACAACCAGGCAGACGCAGGCAGAGAGGGGGGGGGGGGGAAGCAGGCTCCCTGCTGAGCACAGAGCCCGATGTGGGGCTCAATCCCAGGACCCTGAGATCATGACCTGAGCCGGAGGCAGAGGCTTTAACCCACTGAGCCACCCAGGCACCCCGGTTTCTCAGTCTTCTTTTTCATTAAAACGAAACAAAAAATATAACAAAACTTAAAATAAGACTTAAGAGATTCTTTTCATTGTTTGAGAGAAATTCTTTTCTCAAAGTCTTGAAATGTATAACTGTATTTTAGTCTCCATTCTAAAATCTTTCATAAGTAATATTTCAAAAATTATTTTCCTAAATTTGTACAAATTATCTTTAATCTGCTACTTGTTAGTCAAGATTCTTACAGTTTAAAATGACATGACTTTTAGAAGAGTTAAGTCACTTTTTTGTCTTTTGATGACATACTCGCAAAAGCATAATTGAAAATGATATTGCTTATGAAGAGAGACTTATTTTTAGTAGCTTAAACTTATTTTCATGGATTTATTTTGTCAAAATAAAACTTGAGAGTTGAATGTGTCCGAGTCATTAATTTGGGCTAATCTTTTGAATAGAAAGTATGTCACACCAACCCTTGTCAAAATATAAAATCTGAAAGTGCATTAAAAATAATGTAGTACATATAATTTTGCATGGATATTTTGGTCACAGAGAGATAAATCTATTTTATTTTATTTTATTATTTTTTTAAAGATTTTATTTATTTATTTGACAGAGAGAGGGATCACAAGCAGGCAGAGAGGCAGGCAGAGAGAGAGGGGTTAGTGGGCTCCTTGCTGAGCAGAGACCCTGATGTGGGGCTTGATCCCAGGACCCTGAGATCATGACCTGAGCTGAAGGCAGAGACTTTAACCCAATGAACCACCTAGGCGCCCCTATTTTAAATTAGTAAGAAATAGCTTCTAAAATGTGTAGTAGCTACTTGTAGTGTGAGTTTTTATAACAATACTGTAAAAATATTCATTTCTATGAATCATCTTTTTCAGATATTTGTCATAAGGGTATTTGTTCATCATATTGAACATGTTTAAAGAATACTAAGTACATATTTTTCAACAAAAAAGCTGCCAACTTTATCTTCATAAAAAGTAATACTGTTGGAATTAAAGATAGTGAAAAGGTATCATTATTTTACTCCCTAAAAGGCACAATCAAAATAAATTCTTATATTAGATTAAATTGCATTTGGGTGATTTTAGTCCTCTTTCAGTGTTTAGCAATTAGCTATCTCTGATTTCATGTCTTTTAATTTTCAAATTTATTCACTTAATTAATTTGACTAATTAATTACTTATAATTAATATAATTGATATAATTAATACAATTGACTAAATAATTACTAATAATTAATTACTAATTACTAATTAGGTAATAAGTAACAAATAATATAATTACAAATCTTCTAAGCCGTTTTTAGTAGTCTTTAGTGTTTTAATCTGCAATTATACTTAAAGAATAATCTAGCATAAACTACATACATAGAAACAAAGCTGACCAAGTTCACATGAATTAGATATAAAAAGAACACAGGATCAGAGTCAGAGACCTGAATTTGTATTCTGTCTTCACCACTTAATGCCTCTGTGACCTTAGGAAATTTTTTGTTTTTTAGATTTTTATTTTTTTTTATTTATTTGTCAGAGAGAGAGAGAGAGCACGGGCAGGGGGAGCGGCAGGCAGAGCAGGCAGAGGGAGAAGCAGGCTCCCTGCTGAGCAAGAAGCCCGATGCGGGACTCAATCCCAGGACCCTGGGATCATGACCTGAGCCAAAGGCAGTGGCCTAACCAACTGAGCCACCCAGGCATCCTGACCTTAGGAAATTTTAAGTCTCAGTTTCATCATCTGTGAAAAGATGGAAATAGCACAAAACTCCTAGGTTTTGTTGGTTGGAGGATAACATGAGACAATGTAAATCATTGACCCAATGCTTATCCCATATCAGGGACTCTTTCAGTGATGATTATATCAGATATGAGAGTTCTAGATTATCTATTTGATTTCTTGGAACCAAAATACCTAAGCAAACTGTCTTTGTACGTATTTTAATCCAACCCCCAACCCTCTGCCCCTTTTTTGACCACTTACTATGACACCTGTATAGTCCTAGTTTGGAAGTACAAACATAAGCTTGAAGTCTATGCTGGTGAGGTAGAACATTTATAATTAGAAAATTTTCCTAATTTCTAGTAGAGATCAGATAGGATTTAGTCATGGGAATAAGAACCCATTAATCAGACATTAAGAAAGCTATTATTTCTGTTTCTTGCTCTCTGTCTCTCTTTCTGGGTTCATATTTTTTTCTCATCTCTATTTCTTGTGGGTCAGCTTCTTTCATTCTTCTCCTGGCACATCAAATTCTTTGTTCAAGTTGCTCATGTCAGCCCAGTGACAGCCACATTAGACTCTTTCAGTGCAGAGACTGCACCTCTAATCTCTCTGGGTAACAGCTCTGCAGTCCTTGGAGACAAATTCCCATTGACCCTGTTTTGATTGACTGTCCAACTACTTCAGTTGGCTGTGACAGGTGACAGGGTCATGGAGTTGGCTGCTTATTCAGAAGAAACTGAGAGCATCCAAGGATCTCAGGATGTGTCTGTATAGGCAGGAATGAGTTAGTTTCTAACTACTAATAAATATTCCAAAGAAGGGGAAATGTATTATTCAGAGAAAAGGGACTTAAAAAAAAAAAAGCTAGAGCATAGGCTGATTGAAATAAGATCAACCATGCCATATCTGACTTCATCTAAATTTTCCCACATCAAAATATCTTATTATAATGCAGTGACAAAAGAGAAATATTTATGAATGTTGAATAAACTATTATATGAATCTAAGAATTTCCTAGCAAAGAATTTTGGTGTCTTGATAAAATGTTATAATTGTTCAAAACCCTCTTTAGACACCTTTATAAATGATATTTTTTTGTGAACTCTTTTGCTTCAGTCATCTTGCTGAATGAACAAAGGCACAAAACATTTGGCTTCACTCTACTCCAGTGATACAAATTGTTCCTAGAACCACAGCCAAATAGAAACTATTGGTCTGAAAGATGAACAGGTAAGAGACTGTGTGTATGTATTTTTAAATATATATATGTTTATACAACAATATTTGAGGAGGGATTTATGGTAGCTCATTCAACATTGCATCAGAAAATGTTACTTTACTAGGAAAGTATTTCAAATAGCATGTCCTACTGAAAGTGGATAAAGGACATCAATCTTCATTACACACATACAAAAATCAATAGTATTATGTGGAATTTAGATCTAGGAAAAAAGAAGTAACATTCAAGGACAAAGAATAAGTCAGGCAGATATAGAAACATAACAACTAATTCTGTGGTGAAGACAGTGAAATTTGAAACATGGCAGCCAACTCAGAGAGGGGAACTTACCTAAATTAAAAGAAAAAACATTTAAGACTGTGTGCCAATCAGGAGAATTAATATATGATTTCCATGCTGAAAATTACTTTTTTCTTAACAAAATTACCCATAGCAAAGTTTCAGATCAACTAATACTGAATGTCTACCATATATTAGATTCCATACTAAGTTTTAAGGATAAAGAATTAATAAAATTTACAATGTCTTCCTCCAAGGATTTTAAATATTAGATGAGGAAGACCTCAATACGCATAATTATTAGTTTGCTGTTACTTTCAGAATGATGGGAGCATGTATACAGTACCAAAATAATATGAAGAAAGTTATGATAAAACTAGAAGTGTGTAAACCAGTTTGATTCACTATTCATATAGGTTCCAGGCTTATGAAGACTGGAGAGTCACCATAAATCCTGATGTTGCCTTGCTGAGGTGAAAAGAATTGAAAACAGATTTATTTTCTTTGGAGGACCAAAACTTGAGGCCAAATGCTTGAGGTATTAAATATTAGATTTTGTTTTTTATAGTACGGCCTTCCCATGCATCTGAATTTATATTTTGTTTTATATAGTAGGGCCTTCCCATGCATCTGAATTTAAGCTTGGTAGACAATTACCTACTTTATATTTTGTGCATGGAAAGGGTTCCCTTTTAACATGACTTGACTTGGGACTCTTGTTTGTGACAGTTCTCAGACAAGATCTCTGGCCTTTTTTTTTTTTTTTTTTTTTTTAGGATTTTTATTTATTTATTTGACAGAGAGAGACAGAGCAAGAGAGGGAACACAGTAGGGGAAGTGGGAGAGGGAGAAGCAAACTTCCCACCAAGCAAGGAGCTTGATGCGGGGCTAAATCCCAGGACCGTGAGATCATGACCCGAGCCAAAGGCAGACATTTAACAACTGAACCACCCAGGCGCCCCTGTTTCTGGATTTCTTGTACCTATTTTTCATTCCATAGTCCCAGTTTATTCTTGCCTATGATGTATGGTTTTCTTCTAATGACGTTATGCTCTAGATGCATTTGAAGGCTATCCCTCATTTGTGTGCCCAGCTTGGCATCCATGATTCCCTTTATTTTGTCTTGATGACCTAAGCTTCCCCTAAACTTTTTCCAGTAGTTACCTGTCTGTCTACATTATTATGTATCAATAGTGATAATACAATTTTTCATGCCTTGATTACCTGGCCCAGATTTTGTCCCTTTCTCCTTGCAGCTTTCTATAAAAATTTTGGGATTATAATAGGGATATCTAATAGTTCTCCGGTATTGCTCAAAATCTGATTTTTATTTGGTTATTACATCAGGGTTTTTCAAACTTTAAGCAAAAGCTATATTTATTTTTATTCTCGCTCTATCTACAGATCCCATCAAACTCACCCCCCTCCTCCTAGTTCCAGTGTGAAGCATCTTGAGGTAAGTCTATGATTAGAAGCTTAACTTAGATATGTTCAGAAAATGCCTCCAACAGTAGTACAAGTGAATGGTTTGGTAGACAACAGAAGCCATAGGGTAGGTTCCTTGGTACCAGTCTCTCTTTTCACTGCAGTGGTTTGTCTGTGCTTTGATATTTGACTTTAACAAATGCCATCGAAAATACAAGTATTATTTAGGAGCATAATTCCCCAAGAATTATTTGACAACCTCAATTATGATAACATACGTTAGTAATAGTTTATTGACATTTCCATGGAGAGCACATTTGGAATAAAGGACACAGGTATGGATAGATGGGAGGCAGGTTAGAGAGAAGTGAATGGAAGGAATTTTTTGAGACCACATACTGGTTACTGAGTATATACTGAATTACCGAGACTGGGCAATTAGGAAATCTCCAGCCTGATCTTAGATTTGCCGCTGACCATAACTGGCAAACCACTGAATCCATGTCTCCTAAATTTTCTTTTGAAAATGAAAGAAATTAGGTTTGATACTTGAAGTGCCTTTGCTCACCCTGTGCAAATTTTGACCTGGGTGTTAGAGCTTCCTTCTTTGCGTTAGATTAATTTTTACTAAAAATAAAAATATTTTTTTGTTGCTTTAACCGTTCCACTGAAATGGTAGCAATTTATAAAATGGAAAAAGTAAAATGTAGAACACCAAAAATATTGTAAACACGTTTGAGGGGTGGGGGATACTTCTATTTAAGTATCCTTTTTAGTATGGGATATTAGTAAGAAACATAGAGCACAAAAATACGGAATTGGCAATTGCATACATTAGTGGCATTGAACAACCTGAGTGCTTCCATTTGATATTCTTTCCATATTCTTCTAATTTTAGGTTATTCAATTCTCTCACATTCTGAACCACCTCTCTTCTAGTTAGGGATTTATAAACCACGTATAATAAAGCGTAGATACATGAGAGAAGTTAAATTTTTTTACCCTCTCAAGAACATATATATTTAAGTAAGGTCAAAGTTTTAAGCCAAATGACTGTTATTAAATGTGGAAATGTCAAGAATCAACCCGTGGTTAAAAAGTTTTCTTTTTCTCTTAAATAGCAGAACTTTCCAATGCAACTGAAATCAAGCATTAGCAATTATTTTGTGCTAAGACAATGCTATCCTTAAATTCATTATCTGTTCTCTTATATTTAAGAAAATATTATATGTGAATTATCCATAGCACAAAATTTGCTTAAATGTTGTAATTTTCATGTCATAATTATAAAGACAGTTAAAAATAGGACAAAATACAAAATGTATAAAAATTGAAGTAAATTGAATTTTACTTTACTTATGCTATCTGAACCCAACACGTAGTAGACAACTTTTTTTTTTTGCTTTTTATGCATTTAAATGTTAAAGGGGAAAGGAGAAACATTACTTTAAATCTAGAGAGTTTGAGTATATTATACAATAGAGTGTAGAGTGTTGGACTGCTTTGAGCACCATGTCATATTGGCAATTTTCAAAGGTGGTATGGAAATCTGGGCCTGAGGAAATGGGGTAAGCATTGCCCAGAAAGGCAGAAAGTGATGGAGAATAACAGAGCAATAGATGCTGACCATTTTTAATCCCTCCATTGTAGATTTATTAGTCTTCATTTCTATGACCCAGGAAATTTTTAAAAAATATATTTTATTTACTTATTTGAGAGAGAATAAGCATGAGCGGCATGGAGGATCAGAGGGAGAGAGAAGCAGACACCCCACTGAATAGGGAACCCCATGGGATCAGCTCAATCCCAGGACTCTGGGATCATGACCTGAGCTGAAGGCAGCCATTTAACCGACTGAGCTACCCAGGCACCCCTGACCTGGGAAAATTAATTTTATTGGTATTCCCTGTTATTTTTCCTCTTATTTCTAGCATAATATTTGTACACAATAACACAAGATAACAGTTTGCAAACAGGGTGTTAAAAAGCATAGAGAACTTAATTTGATTTACCTTTGAGATTTATTACCTTGAAGAAAAGAAGCATAGGAGAGAAATTCTAGAACTTCATTGTACAACAAAATGAATGAGACTGAGAGCTGAGATGTTAGAATATAAATTAGTTGATTAATATGTAATCCGGTTGTAAATAAACATTATGATGCTTATCTATGTTCATCTCCATTAAGGATAGATAATTTCTGCTTGAGAACTATGCCTACAAATTAAAAATACAGTATAAGCATTGTTCTATCTTTTCACAAATATGAATTCATGTTGTTCCTACTATTTAAAAAAATACTTATAGAGTCTGAGCTGCGGCTCTGATGGGCAATCAAATTAAACTCGCATCACAAGACAAAACAATCTTCCTATCCATTCATAACTGTAACACTCAGTATCATTGCTCACTGTATATAGTGTGGACTTCTAAGTTAGCTTTCCAGAAGCCTGAATTTAACAACATTTGTGTTGGCGTATATATGATTTTGTATATTTCATTAAAAATGTATAAATTTGCCATTGTCCCATACTCAAAATCTTAGGCATAATTCACAAGAGTTAAAACTTAAAATCACGTGTGCAAAGAGGAATGCAAAGGAGATTTAAGCTATTTCTCAGATTTAAGATAAAGCTTTTTGACCACACTTCAACTTATGCTCTATTGTTATTTTTAAAGCATCACCGGAATGTATTCTGTTTGAAAATATAAAGACTTTCTGCTAAAAGCTGAAACTACTGAAAGTAGCAAAGGCCATGCAGAAAACTGTCTTTTTACTGATGGACTGCTACCTTATTTAGGGACTATTAGTTTAAAATGATTATAACACAGTGTGAAAACTATTATATTTATAAAACATCATTTTTTATAAAAATGTTTTTTTATAAAAAACATTCATAAAACATTATAACACAGTGTGAAAGCTATTACATTTATAAAACATCAAGCCTGATTCCTTTGTAAAAAGTCTCACCAGTCTAAGATTTTATATATAAATTATTTAATAGCTACTTGTTTTTTGTTCTTCTTAAGTGATTATGCACTGTAAACATGAGATGGTTTCAAAATAAAAAATTCACAAGGGACTACAGCTTCCAACTAAGATGGAGTGGAGTAACACGATTTACACTTTCACATGAAAATAAAACAACTTTATCTCTATATATATTTCAATGATTGGAAACCAGATAATACAAGACAGTGATCTCATCCTAATCCCTCCTGCCTACTTCTAGCTCTGGTTTTATCCTAAATTTTGAGATGGAAAAACTAATTCTATAGGTACTTACTTTATCTGCCAGTCTTCCATGACTAACAGGGTTCCTAAGAATATATAATAAGCACAAGAGTAAGGAATTATGGAGAAATTAACATTAATTATTTGAAATAAAATTCTGCTCAGGCTGTTAAGATGAAGATGTCGGGCACAGGTTTGGTTGCTGGTTGGGGGTTCTGAGCTTTGAGCAGATCACATGGTCAAATGGTTGTTCAGTAGATTTTTCTGGTCATTTTTCTCATTTTGATATCTGTTCTAAATTATTCTTTGTTCTAAATCTATCATCTCTTGTTATTCTTCTTGAAAGTGTCAACAGAAAGCAAAACTTCCTTATGGTTTGTTAACAATATTTTATTTTGGTAACTGTGACTAGGATACCCAAGTGGCAAAAAAGTAGAGGTGGATGAAATATTTTTAGTATAGTTGGCCAAAGTCTGAGTGAACTACTACAGCTGCCTAGGGGAAATTGTGCTTAATAAGAGCTGTTGCAAATTGGTGCTAATTATCATCATTTACATTTTCATAGATAATAATCAAGGACAAAAAGGATACAATTAATGATATTTTCATCTCTTTTATGGAGCCAAGACTTATAAAAGATTAAATAAATATATATGTTAATAGCCAAAGAATAGGATTTGATTTTCAGAACCTCAGCCTATGATTCAAGAATTATTTGATCCTAGAAAAGACAGTGATTATGTTTGGTGGGAGAATCGATAACTTGATTAAATTTAATGGGGTGGATAAGATAATATGGCCATTTTCAAATGTTAATATAATTCAAATCAAACATTTTAAAAATAAAATTTAACAAATTTTAAATTTAATTTACTCAAAAATAAAATTTATTTAAAGATAAATTTATTTAAAAATAAAATTTGGAAAAAAATAACATAAAATTTAGGTGTTCCAAATCCAAAAGATTTAAACTAAGAAAAGGGAAACTATTTGTGGTTACAAGCAGGGTGTTTTGATATGCTCAGATTTTAAATACGTATTTATAAATGATGTAAGAAGTCTTATATAACCGTAATAAAATGAAAATATCCCATAAGAATAGAGTTAAAACTTATAGACCTTAAAGAAGATGTTAACGAATACTTTTTAGGCTATTTTCACAACAAGAACAAGAAAGAATTCCTATTTGGAATAAACAATGTAAAATCAAGATGAAGGAGAGAAAGAAAGAGACTACACAAAATTACTACTTTTGGGGGGGGGGGTTGGCTTCTTTATCCATTCATGTTTCTTGTGCACTTGAAAAGAATGTATATTCTGCTCTTTTAAAATGGAATTTTTTTTTTTAAGATTTTATTTATTTATTTGACAGAGAGAGACACAGCGAGAGAGGGAACACAAGCGGGTGGAGTGGGAGAGGGAGAAGCAGGCTTCCAGTCAGCATGGAGCCCAATGCAGGGCTCCATCTCAGGACCCTGGGATCATGACCTGAGCTGAAGGCAGACACCCAACAACTGAGCCACCCAGGCACCCCTAGAATGAAATGTTTTGACTATTTCTATGAGATCCATCTGGTCCAGTGTGTCATTCAAAGCCACTTTCTCCTAGTTGGTTTTCTAAACTGGTATAATATTAATTCAAGAAAGATTGTGATAAATTAAGGATACTATTTTAGTTCTTAGAACAACCACTAAAACATTAAAACAGAGATATTCATAAAAATGACAGAGGGAGTAAAATGAAATGCCAAAAGGATTCTCTTGAAAGTACTGTTAAGTGCACCTGTGTGGCTCAGTGGGTTAAAGCCTCTGCCTTTGGCTCAGGTCATGATCTCAGGGTCCTGGGATCCAGCCCCGCATCAGGCTTTCTGCTCAGCAGGGAGCCTGCTTCCCCCTCTCTCTCTGCCTGCCTCTCTGCATGCTTGTGATCTCTCTCTGTGTCAAAAAAAAAAAAGTACTGTTATTCCAAACAGGCAGAAAGAGAGGATAAAAAGAACAAAGAACAGAGGAGAAAATAGAAAACATAGTAATCAATCATTTAATTATATTAATTTTTTAATTAACATGTAATGTATTATTTGTTTCAGGGGTATAGGTCTGTGATTCATCAGTCTTACACAATTCACAGCACTCACCATAGCACATATCCTCCCCAGTGTCCATCACCCAGATACCACATCCTCCCCAACCCCCTCCCCTCCAGCAACTTTCAGTTTGTTTCTTGAGATTAAGAATTTAAGAGGGTTAAATACTCCAGGGAAATGGACAGAATAGACTGAAACAAAATACAAACACAATTCAATTATTTGGTCTTCACAAGTGCTGCATTAAAAAAATAATAAAATAAATAAAGAAAAATAAAATTTAAAAAAAAGCTACATTTTAATTTTTATTATATTTGCTTGATTTTTTTTATTTTGAAATGATCATGAGACTAGTACAGAGAATTCCCAAATATCCAGATTCACTGATTACCCACACTTTGCCACACAGTAATTGTATGAAGAAATAAATTCTCTTGAGTCATCAAGGCTCAGAGAGGTTAAATGACTTCCCACAGGCTTCACAGCTAGTATGCTTATGTTGGTGCTGCAACATAAACTCAAGCAGTCTTAAGTCCAGAACATATGTTCTTAAATATTATGTTTTATTTCTAGCAATGTGTATAAATGCAGTTGGTAACTGTTGGTGTCAATATTCAAATGTAAGCCATGCTGGCTTTATAATAGCATTTTGCATCTCAATATAAAATCATTAGTTATCCATAAATAGTTGGTTAACAGTCCAATGTGATGTTTTCTAGAGTAGTATCCTTTTCATGGGGTTATTCAAGGTTACAGCTATATGACAGTATTTCAGGAATAGTATATAGAGGAATCCTGCTTAGATAGAACATCAAATAATGCAAGAAAAGGCCCCTACAGATTCTAAGAATCTATTATCTGCTATTTTATTGGAGTACTCACAATTTCAGTTTTCTGATTGCCCTTCCTCTCTAGCCCCAAAAGCATACTGTATCCCTTAGAGGTCATCTTTATTTATCAATAGGTTTTCATTGTATTCATAATTGCCTTAGGAATTAGGGTACTTTCCAGATATAAAGAAAAATCTTCATAATCTTAAATAGGAGGGAGCTCTCATATCTTATTAAAACTTAAACTTCATTAAAATTTTCGAGCTCCATTAAACTTAGTTAAGCCTCATTAAATGAGGCTTAGTGTCTTTAGCCTTCTTAAACCAAGCTGGGAATAACTAAACTTTTTGAAATCCTTATTATGCTTTTAGGCTCAAAAGACTAGATAAGACTGGTTAAGTATCAAAAGCTAACTAACCTGGGATCATTTAACATCTTTTCTTCATGGTTGACAGAACACTTAACATATTAAATCCATTTGAATTCCACTAAATAGTTTTAAATATTGTTAAAATTTGTTAAGCATCATTAATCCAATTAATCATCATAAAGACAGTAAACACAAACTTTTGGTCAATTTTTTTTAAAAGATTTTATTTATTTATTTGACAGAGAGAGAGAGAGATCACAAATAGGTAGAGAGGCAGGCAGAGAGAGAGGGGGAAGCGGGCTCCCTGCCGAGCAGAGAGCCCGATGCAGGACTCAATCCCAGGACCCTGAGATCATGACCTGAGCTGAAGGCAGAGGCTCTAACCCACTGAGCCACCCAGGCGCCCCATTTTTGTTCAGTTTTTAAGAAAAATTCTTGTTTAGTTTGGACAAAATTCATTAAGTCTGTGAGTAACTCACGTTAATATTTTTGTCTTCCTTTAGAATTATAAAGCTAACCCTATTTAGAAATGAAGACACTGAATCGGAAGGATAAGATGGGAGGGTGGTTATAACTCCTCATGGGCGAGGAAGGTTATTTCAGGTCTTCCTGGGTTTATCGTTGTGTTAAGCCTCCAGTTGTAATGTTAAGTAGTTTAAAAAAATTTAAAAACCAAGAAATGTGAAAATGAGTGAATAAAATAAAAAAAGAGAATAAGAAAGAAAAGAACTTGTATCTATGAAATATACAGGTTTGAGGGTATTATCAGGAACTTAATATATTGATTTCCCCTGATGTTGGGGATTTAAAATTTTATGGGGACCCTGTGGTTATAGTCTTTTTTTTTTTTTTTTACTTATCTTATGGGGTGGGGCCTGCCGGGTTGTTTTCCAGTCAATCTTGCTTGGGTTGAGTCACCCTGCCCCTCAGTCAAGGAGCTGAGCTCTGTGGAAACCGATTTCTGTCTTTTGTTCTCTGAAGGTTTTTGGCCTTTTGTAGCTTTTTCACCTTTTCGGAGAGTCCAAGCAAGGAATCTGCCTGTATGTACCCAGACCTCCGCGTCACAGCCTCAGTCTGCTCCCCTCTGGGTGGTCCAGAATACACACTCCCCTACGCAAAATTCTGTTCACAGTGCAGCCTGTCGCAAGTGGTGCACACTTCACAGTTCTCTGGGCTCCAGGCCCGCAAAGGGTGTGGTCAGATTCCTCCCCACCTGTGTTCTCTCCAGGGCCAGCTGGGAGCACCCAGACCCTGCTGCAGACCATGAATAGCTTTTCATTCAGGGTTGCACTCAGTCCAGAGAGTGGGGCATGCAGCAAAAAGCTGCCTGCTCCTGGACCACACTAGACTCTCTGAGGTGGTTGCAGGAGCACGCAAGCCCCGCCCACAAAATGGTGCAAGGAGTGGAAAGCTGCAGGTTCATGAACCACGGACTGGACTGCCCCCCCACCCCCAGTCTATCTTTGAGGTGAGTGATGTCCTTCCTGTGAGTGTGGGCCCAGGCCCGTGCCTGGGACCACCCCCTTCCACTAGTTGGTCCTCAGAACCTTTTGCTCTTTTTAAGTGTTTTTAACAGGACTCTAAGTTATTGCTGCTCCCTAACCACCGAGCACTTTCCTTTGGGGTATTACTGTACTTGTACCACTTCTGGTGGCTCCCTCCCCCTTTTGTTTATCCTCCAATATCGGTTCAAGTGTTCCCACTTTGCTTTACCTCTCCACTGCTGTCCTTTGCTTCCGTAAAGATCTGGAAGTGAAAAATCTTGCTCCTCAGACTGATTTCATGGGTGTTCAGTGTGTTCTGATAGATATCCAGCTCACTTTTGGGGACAGGTTGCGACAGGCTCTCCTACTTCTCTGCCATTTTGACCCCCTCCCTCGAAGACACTGAATCAGTGGAATTAAAAATATTTCCTTTACCAACCTATACATTCAATGTCATACAGACTTATTTAAAATCTACTGTACTGTTTATGATTCAGACCTTCTCTATCTCTATCATTTCTAGCTGTCTATTTATCATCTACATGAATAATGAATGAGTGGGTAAATATTACCAGATATAATAATTCTGTGTATATATATAATTATTTGTTATTAAAGGAAAAAAGGAAAGGAATAGTGAAGGGCACTTAAAAGACCCCACAGTTATATTTTGGATCACCGTTTGCCCTCTGGTTGGCCATTAGACTATTTCTTTATTTCAGTACCATGTGAGTTAATATTTGAGAATGTCTCTACATTCTTCAGAAAGTTATTCTTTTTTTTTTTTTAGAAAATAAGAAATAGAATGGTCTCTATTTTCAGAAAGTTAAATATTCTTAATGATTTCCTTCTAATTTCCTTTCAATTAAAAGAAAGTATCAATCAGAATAAGGAAATGTAAAAGAGAAATGAAATGTTTGAAAAATGCTTAAAAAAGGTAACATTTTTTCATTCTTTTAACAAATATTTTCATTTAAGCCTGGGATGCTGCTGCTCATGTACAACTTTATCATTCATTGATCAGCTAATACCCAAGTCATGAAGGACAATTAAATTAAATCAATCACCTAATGCCCGGGGTTACAGTTACCAGATTACAGTAGCAATGCTAGAGCTATGCAGAAAAGGACGTGTCCGTAGTCCAAAACCCAACTCTGAGTTCCTTTAAAACTTGCCAACTGCTGTATGTAGCATCTCTTTTACTGACACTTCCAGTGCCATTGGACACGGAAGGTAATAAGGCATAAATAGTGGGGACAACTTGTCTGGGTATGCTATGGAGTCCTTTTTCCATCGAGACCCTGGGCTAAACTGGCTGGTGAATGAGTTAGAAAAATAGACCTCAGTATGGTATGTGTTTATTCCACTTATCCTAAGAATTCAAACAAACATTATACCTCTTTTCTTATAAGGTTCAGTGTAGATTGTCTTTCATTTTAGAAAGGGTATTCCAGCATAGCTTTCTTCTCTAGATACTTGACAGATATGTTGGGCTCCTTAACTTTTGCAAGGTTCATCCCATATCCTCTTGCATGCCTGTGTTTTACTAAGGCAGCTAGAAGGTTTGTCACATCCTGTAGCCGGGTCTAATTAGCATAATGTCGTCAATAAAATGAACGAATCTGATAGTTGAGGAATAACAGGACAGTCATGATCTCTCTGGATTATGCGATGAACACGAGCAGATGAATTGACATATCCAGTGATAAGATAGTCCGAATGTTCTTCTACTTCTAATCATGCTTATTTCTGTTGATAGGAATCTAGAGAAAGCAAGATAGGGGTACCTGGGGAGCTCAGTTGGTTAACTGCCTATCTTTGGCTCTGGTCATGATCCCAGGGTCCTGTGATCGAGCCCCACATCGGGCTCCCTGCTCACTGAGGAGCCTGCTTCTCCCTCTCCCTCTACCGATCCCCCTGCTTGTGCTCTTTCACTTTCTCTCTCTCAAACAAATAAAATCTTTAAAAAAAATAAAGCAAAATAGAGATGTTGGAATATATTGGTTTTATCCACTAAAATGTCTGTTTTCCCATAGTTGTGATTGGTAAAACGATCTGATTAAGTTTGCAATAGTATCTAATAATTTATTTTGCAAGGCCTGTCTGGCTTTTGTATCAGTCAAAAAGGTCAATTAATGGTAGAAACAGTAAGAATCATCACCACTTAGTCTTCCAGGTATTTGAAAATTGCATTGATTTCTGCCCATCTCCTGGGATAGGGCATTGCTTTTAATTTACTGTCTTGGTGCAGGTGTGACATAATGGCTTCCACATGACACACTTACCACAATGACCCTCACAGGAACAAATCTAGGAATTCTTTCAGTTACTAAGTATATATTCTAGAACCAAAGAAAGAACCACAGCATATGGCCATGACTTCAGTGGATATCTCATGAGATGCCTCAGACCACAGCTTCATCTTTAAACTGACCTCCAATGCCACTTATTCTGGCTATGAATCATAGCAGGGTTTTGGGTCTTTAAGAATAAGCTTCGGTTCAGAGCCAACATCTAATATCTCTGGAAGGTCTGGATATTTCCCGTTTCCCCAGACATGTTCACCTTGCTAATATTTACATTAGCAAGTTTCTGCAATTCTTTTGGATAAAAAGAGTAGGTCTTTTATTTTTCCATTTGGAGTATGGTAGGGTAAAAATCTCCTGTTTGGGACTAGAGGCAATGAGAAGTAGTAAGATTGGGTGCGAAATAGGCATTCTTGAGGCACCTGCCTGAAGTGAAAGGTTTTATGTACAGTAATGCTGATAAGGATTGGCTGCTTCTACAATTAAGAAACGTTTAGGATAATTTAAGGATTTGAATTTCTTGGTCCTCTCTGTTTTTACCAAAATGGCCCACTATTCTAAGCTCTAGTGTCTTGCACACCATGCCTTAATGTTAGTGAAGAGGCCCGGTAGAGCACTACATTTAATTGGTACTGAAACCCTGTAACCCTTACACTCAAGTTCAGTATAATCTATTTTATGACTGTGGAAGATAAGGAATTTTTTAAAGCTTTCATAGAGACTTTCTAGTTCCTCTTCTTTATTCCCATATTCTGAGCTGGGCATTCAAGAACTTACATTTTTTTCCCCTAGGTAACATCTAGGGTGTTCAGGAGCAGCCACTACATGCCACAATCTTTGTAATCCCTACTGTGACATAACCATGAATGGAATAGCCACTCAATATCCAAATATCAATATAAACACACCAAATATATCTAGCATTGTCCTTCAATTTATGTAACTGTTCAATCTTTCAGAGCTGTTTTTATGAATTAGAAGGATCATTAGGGGCCACAAAAATCTACGCTGAATCACTATGGTTAAATAGCAAAGATCTTTCACTTCTTATGAAAGCTACCCCTAAGCTAAAACTCTCCTCACTAATTAAACCTAAGTCTTCCATCCAAGTACTAACCAGGCCCGACCCTGCTTAGCTTCCGAGATCAGATGAGATCGGTCGCATTCAGGGTGGTATGGCCATAGACTAACTGTGAACTTCACTCTGAAGGGCTAAGTCTAAAACACGGGTAATGACATTTAGTCAACTGCTTGATATATAATCTGAAAAATCTGTGACATCATAACCATATGAAAATGGTTATGTAATCATGTGAGGTGGGCATAAAATGCCGTGCTAATTCATGACCGATCTAGTATGGTGATGGTTCTCAGTATTTTCTTCAGTTTGTTTGAAGTTTTTTAAGCCCTATGAGGACCTTGAGGCTTGAAGCTACTGAATGCACAGGTATGGAAATAAGAAGGGTGAAATAGTAACCATGTGTTCGGTGGAATTTGTCTGAGCCTCAGGTCGCCAATTTGTTCTGCTTCTCTCTGAAATACCTGAACCACTAACTGTTTTACTTCCAGCATTTTGGTGCATGAAGTCTCTCCATTATTCTCAATAACACCATTAGCTTTTGACTCCGTGAGAACTCATTACAAAATTAGAATGTCTTAAGATCTTTCTTTTGTAAATTTTTGTAACAGATTCATCCAGACTCCCCACATCTAAATCCTGTTGAGTGATGTTAGACATATACCTCTTCAGTACACTCATTGTGCTAAAAGAATGCAATCTTTTCATTGCATATGCATTATGAAAATAATTCCAATTATTTTCATAGTAACAAATGAAACTATATTTGATCTACAATGTATAAGAAGAATTCCTTGGTGTCCATCTTTCACTCATTTATAGAAACCATCAATCTTTCATAGTAACCACTCAAATTTTGCTTTCTATCTCAGAATATGAGTAAGTTAATGATCAGGAATAAAATCTAATATAGGAGATGTGTTCTAAATTATTTCATCGTAAAAAGGGCAGATCTATTTCAATAAGTAAAACTATGTATTAAAAAGCTTTTTCTTATATAGAAATGCCTTTTTATAACACCTACTATGCTATATTCTGCTTTGATTTAGACAGGCTCCTCTAGAAGTGGAACTTAGAAAACTTGATTTAACTGACAGCTAAGAATAATTTATAATTAGTGTATCAATTATTCACATGTAAATGTTTCCAGGCTACAAGAAATATGTATACAATTTGTCACATAAATAGAGCAATTTCTTTATAAGATAAATATGCTTAGCAAATTATTTTCTCATAAAGCAAAGGTAAAATTAAACTGAACCCTTACTGAAATATCAAAAATGTGAATTAGTCAGGCTCAAATTAGCTTTTCCTTCAGACTTAAAAACAGTATCTAATAGCTTTACAATCATGTGATATTTAATATCCATATATTTGCATATAATTTACTTTTAAAGATATCTTTAATATTTATATGGCAACACTGCTGAAAAATGTAGCGAATGTTAAAAGCAGTAATAAAATTCATCTGTTGTTTGAAAAAGTATCTCTCCCAAGACTGAATCAATGACTTCCACATTAAAGTTTCTTAGTTTATGCTTCTCAACAATATTTTTTCTACTGCTGTAATGTCACAAACATAGTAAGCTGACTGCAAATCAAAACATGTTTATTCTACTTCTAGTCACTAACACTAAAACAAAAATTTTGGAGTCCAAATTTACCTGACAATTTTGCAGATGATGTTTGAGGAAGATTAGCATACCTCCCTTAATTTTCCTTCACTGTTATGGCTTCCATATCAATAGCAAAAGCCAAGCATATCTGCCTTCAAACAAAAAGGATGTGAAAGAATAGTTATCTTACAGCATGAAAAGTGCAGTTGATGGACAATTTAAATTGCATGTCGCCTGATGTTTTTGGATAGAGGATTTTAACCATATGGGAAGAATTGGAACTTTGTGGCGTAAAACCTGGGATTGTGGGTTGAATTGTGTCCCCCCCACAAAAAAGATATACCGAAATCCTAACCCCTGGTACCTGTTGAAGGTAATTTTATTTGGAAATGGAATGGTTACAATCAAGTTAAGCAATCAAGTTAAGATAACACCGAATTAGGGTGGGCCCTAATCTTGTATGATGAGCGTCCTTATAAGAAGAGGAGAAATGACACGGAAGACACGCAGGGAGAATGCCATGGTGTAACCATCCCTCAAAACAATGTATTACTTAAAATATAACCTATGAGAAATTGTACTAGCCTGGCAAGCATGCTTAGATATAGTCTTAAGAAAAACATATACTGGCAACAGGCCTCTGGGGGAGAGGACTATACAGTCCTTTTAGCTGAGCAGCTGGGGATGCCTGGCTCGCTCAGGGCGGAACGCCGCCTGCTTCATTTTTCCATTATCTCCCTTTCCCCAGAGAGCACCTGCAGTTAGTTAGATGACCCTCTTGTTTGGGTTTGCTCACTATAGGTCATGCACTACGTGACCAGATATATTTTGCCTTTCTTTTTACTTATCTGCAAAACTCATGGTCAATGTGTGACCTACTCAGGCTTCTTCGTTGGTTGTTACCTACTTTCTAATAAATATGAAACTGAGGAGTTGTTCAGCATGACAGTCTTCTCTGCTGTCGTCCCCTGCTCCCTTTCTCTTGCAGTTGGCTTGTTTGTGCCTCATTCTTCTCCCGTGCGCCGTCAGGAGGCGGCACATGGGATAAGGGAAGCAGTTTAGAATGACGCATCAATAAGCCAAGGAACACCAAAAATTGCTGGTGTACCAGAAATTAAAAACGTCATGGAACATGTTCCTCAGACCCTTCAGAAAGAGTATGGCTCTGCCAACACCTTCTAGCCTCTGGAACTCTCAGATAATAAATTTCTATTGTTTTAACCCACCCAACCGTGGCAATTTGTCATAGCAGCCCTGAAACTAATAAACCCGAGGGTTTTTTTATTTTTTAAAAAAGAAAGCATTAAAAAATATATTGAAGTATAGTTGACATGCAATGTTATATTAGTTTCAGGTGTACAACAGAGTGATTTGATATTTATATATATTATGAAGTGATCACCATGTTACCATCCATTACCATACAATGTTATTACACTGTTACTGACTATATTCCCCAAATTGTACTTTACATCCATCCCCATGGCTTATTTATTTTATAACTAGAAGTTTGTACTTCTTAATTCTCTTCACTTCTTTCACCCATACTTCCACCACCTCTGCTCTGGTAACCGCTGGTTTGTGCCCTGTATTTATGAGTCCATTTGTTTTGTCTCCTTGTTTGTTTTGTTTATTAGAATCCATATATAAGTAAAATCGTGTGGTATTTGTCTTTCTCTGACTTAGTCCACTTAGTATAATACTCTCTAGGCCTATCCATGTTGTTGCAAATGGCAAGATTTCATTCTTTTTTATGACTGAATAATATTCCATTAAATATATATGTATCACAGCTTCTTTACCTATTTATCTATTGGTAGACACTTAGGTTCCTTTTATATCTTGACTATTATAATGATGCAATGAATGTAGAATGCATATATCTTTTTGAGCTAGTGTCGTTTTTCTTCAGAGAAACACCCAGAAGTGAAATAGCTGGATTGTATGGTATTTCAATTTTTAATCGTGAACAATATCCATACCAGAGTTATGCACCAGTTAACTTCCCACCAACAGTGTATAAAGTTCGCTTTTCTTCACATCGTCTCCAACACTTGTTATTTCTTTTCTTTTTGATACTAGTCATTCTGACAGATGTGAGGTGATATCTCATTGTAATTTTGATTGGCATTTCCCTGATGAAGAGTGATGCTGAGCATTGTTTCATGTGTCTATTGGCCATCTATATGTCTTCTTAGCAAAATGCCTATCAGATGCTCTCCTCCTTTTTAAAATCAGATTATGGTGATTTGGAGTTGAATTGTGTGAGTTTTTTTTTTCATTTTGGATATTAACTTCTTATTGGGTATATCACTTGCAAATATGTCTTCCCATTCAGTAGGTGATCTTTTAATTTTGTTGATGGTTTCTTTTGCTGTACAAATGTTCTTCAGTTTGATGCAGTCTCAATAGTTTATTTTTGCTTTCATTCCCCGTGTCTGAGAAAACAGTTCCAAAAAATACTGTGAAGAGTTTACTGCCTATGTTTTTTTTCTAGGATTCTTATGGTTTCAAGTCTTACATTTAGGTCTTTAATCTATTTTGT
>CM053605.1:55715057-55731902 GCA_028646535.1 Procyon lotor | reverse complement strand
GCTGGAGGGTATTATGCTAAGCGAAATAAGTCAGTCAGAGAAAGACAAGTATCACATGATCTCTCTGATATGATGAGTTTGAGAGGCAGGGTGGGAGTTTTGGGGGGGTGGGGGAGAGAACTGAAACAGGAAGGGATGGGGAGGGAGACAAACCATAAGAGACTCTTAGACTCACGAAACGAACTAAGGGTGGCTGGGAGGCGGGGATAGGGTGGCTGGGTTGTGGACATTGGGGAGGGTATGTGCTGTTAAGTGCTATGAAATGTGTAAGTCTGACGATTCACAGATATGTACCCTGGGGCAAATAATACATTATATGTTAATAAAAATTTTAAAAAAAGATATTGTAGTAAGCTGTATTTAAGAGCAGATCAGTTTGTAACTTAGTTTCAGATTAACTCAGTTTAAATGATAATAACATTCTTCTTCATGGGCAGCATACTTTACCCGAAACCTAATCCTCCCATCAATTTTTCTTACTGATTTATCTTGCTACCTAAGTTACCACATTGAACCTTGCCATAGAACAGGTCTGATGTCTTCTCACATTCCAGTGACGTCTTCCATTCTGTTGTTATGAAGGAATTCAACAAGGATAATAGGTATTATTTGCTATCATAGTCAGATGTATTTATCTTATTGAAATACCATTGCAAAACAATGCTACAAGAAACCAGAGTATGAGACAAATTAACTGTGGAGGGAAAAAACAAAGTAAGAAATTGCTACAATTTATGGATAAAAGCAACTCTAACAGTCATTATTGCCTACCCCTAAATGAAGAGGTAACATCTATACAGTTCTCTAAGTTAGAGTTAGGATGAAACAAAGAAACCGCTGTTAACATTTCACAAGGAAGTCCCGGCTTGCAGAAACATTTGACAATAGTCACATAGGGCAACGTTGTGAAGTTTGGATTATGAAAGACCTGACTCAAAATGCAATTTGCATACTGATAATTACTACAGCAGAGAGGAAACAGGTAACTTTAGAGAAAACGATTCATAATCAAAATACTATCTAAAGAAAAGCAACATATTTATGTTTAATTTCTTTTTTTGTGTTTAATTTCTTTTCATGAGACAGTTGCATTTTGTTGGGCTTACACGAAGAACCAAAATTCAAGAAAAAATAGTCCTAGGAAAAGAATATAATTCTAGAAGTATCTTACTGCAATGAGCTCTAATAGGTGCTATAGAAAGTACATGAATTATTAGATGTCATCTGTTCATTATCTGAGTTAGACTTAAACAGAGTCATTTTTTGATTTTGGCCAGTTGCAGTGAGCTCTAAGAATAAGCAGTAGTAAATCATACAAGGTGCTTTGTTCAGGGTTTTCAAGGTGGCACATTGTTCAATTTGTAAAAATACTATGTAGAGAAGAAGCTAGATGAGACCTATGTTTCAAAGACTATCCCTGAAATGTGCTGAGGACTTATGGAAGCAAATCAAGGTCATCTTTGTATCTATGCAAAGGAAAAAAAAACAAAACTCTGCAAAGAGAAAAAGAGTGAAAGTTTTAAATTATTCATAAAAATGAATGCATTACAAAACCTATTCCCAGAGAACAGTATAGGTACATCTATTTTGTAACTAGAAATTGTTGATCTTGGCTCTCCAGAAAACATTTTCAAACCATACTCCTTAATTCCAAAGAAATATTGAAGAGAACTGGGTAAAGATCAGTGAGAAAGAGTAATTATTTAAGAACTTGATGAATAATATATTGGCTTGCCACCTGCAAGTTTTTTTTTTTTTTTAAAGATTTTATTTATTTGACAGAGAGAAACACAGCGAGAGAGGGAACACAAGCAGAGGGAATGGTAGTGGGAGAAGCAGGCTTCCCGCTGAGCAGGGAGCCCGATGCAGGGCTCGATCCCAGGATCATGACCTGAGCCGAAGGCAGACGCTTAACGACTAAGCCATCCAGGCCGCCACCTGCAATCTTATATACATTCTAGGACGGTCTGAAGATAACTTTATTTTGTATAACGCTTTCAGTCTCTGAGGGGAAAAAATAAAGGAAATGGTGCGGTAACTGACAGGAACTGAATCCTTACAACCTTGTTTTAAATATAAATTACAGTTAAATGGAGCAAGGTTCTGGTAATATACAATCTGTATGACTAAAATGGGTTAATAGTATATGGGTTGCTACGTTTTCTGTGTTTTGGATACTAGCATTTTATGATTCGTATCAATAAGTGAGACAAACACAATGTTAATAGCCCTTACTTGAATATTTCAGTAGTTCTCTCTTGTTACAATAAATACACCATCTACATTCTGACTTTCGGGATGAACTAGCAGCATTCAGAATGCTGAATTTGGTGACTTTGGCACTGATTTATCAAGTTCCTGTTTCTTTCCTTGAATATATATTTATATTTGATGTTACTTTGGCATTTCTCCTAGTTTGCCAAAGAATGTGGGGTGCTTTTATATATTTGAAAGCAGAGTAGCTCAAAGCTGCTGGGGAATCGAAGAGAGGTAGGATTGTGTTGGAGTTAAAAGGAGAGACTTGTGCTGAGTCCTAAACCTGGCCTTTTCATTGATGAACTTTCTAAATTGAAGTAAGATAATAAACATCACTAAGCCTCAGTTATCTTTTGGTAAGATGAAAATTATAGCAATAATATTAGCAACAAAAGGAATTTCTGCCTTGTAGGGTCATTGTAAACAGTGACATAATGCATTACTGTTGATAGGTCCAGGTAAGAGTAGCAATTAATATATGCATATGGTTGCTTAAAAGAGAATAACAAAAGGTATGTATATTTGTACCTTTGTATATTTAACTTTAATATGGAGAAACAATAGCTATGCTTGTTGTATTAGAATACTGCATTTGAATACAAATTTATTTTGGGAATATACTAATTTGAGAGGTAAAAAATTCTGAAGTATCCTAGGGGTAAATTATTCAATTATTTTTTTCCCTATAAGAAAAAAAATTCCTTAGAAATGGACAGAATTTATAACCACAAATGATGAACATGAAAAAATAATACACTTTTGTCTGATATATGTAACTGATCTAATATCTGTAATCCGTGATTCACCCCTGATTTTTTTTCTCCTTTCTAAAATGGAATTGGATTAGAATTTTTCTAAGATTCCTTCTTGTGCTAAGATACTGCAATTGTGCTATAAGTTCCTCAAGAACGGTGAGAATAATGATCCCATACGTGTTTATGCTGCTTCGTAGTTGACTACATCTCAGTGGAGTCTCACAACAGTCCAATTTGGGGCCATCCAAATCCTGTTCTTCTTTAAATTAGAATGGAGGAAAATGAGATCCAAGAGGGCCAAGGATCTTTGTATATTTGTCTCAGTCCTGACTTTGAGGAACTTATACGTAGTGGGTGTTTTAATAAACGCTTTATCGATTACTTAACCGTAAAAATAAAACAAGATCGGCAATAAGTAATCTAATTTTCCAATACAGTTTAATCTTAATTTCCTCCATGCTTTCCTATTCTTGTATAGCAGCAGAACACTTGAAACATGCTTTCCTGTAATTTCTTTGGGGGTAAATACTCCACCCAGTTCAAGTATTTATGTTCAATCACTGATCCCCATTCCCTTTTTGGTTATTTTCCTCTTAGGCATGATTGCTTCTCCATGTCCTGGTCTCATTTCTAGTTTCACAGGGTTGCCTTGCATTGCTACTCAGAAGTAACAGGGCGGAAGGAATCACGAAGAAGGTTAGGAAAGTTGGGCTTACTTTGTTGAAAATGGAAGGGAAGATCCACTTCTGCATGTTAGTTTTGAATGCTCAGACCCATTCGCCGCTTGGGGTCTGTGCTTGGCTCTGGAGAACGCTTTTAGAGGAATTCTTTTAAGTAGCACATGAGGTGATCTTTAGGACCAATCTGGGTCCCTAGGAATTTTCTAGGTCTCACTAGAAAGAGTCACAGTTCTGCACGATTTTTACAGGCAGTTCAGCCCCACGGCACCAAAGCTTTTGTCTCTTCCTCTCTCCGGACAGGCTCCTGGGAGGTGACAACCTGGCATAGTCTCCAAGCTGCTTCCTGGGAACTGAGAATCCTAGAATCGTGAATGCATGGGAATTTGGAGGTGGTCTCCGTCCCCTCTTTCTTCTGGCTGTGCCACTATGCTATCTTTCTCCAGATACAGACTGTTCCTGTGGTTTCTAGTATTCACCAAATTAAGAGGATACCATGTAACTTTAGAGGGACCTGCCTGTGTTAGTGAACATTCTCCTTGCCCTCTGCAAATACCTGGGGAGGGGCAGGCAACTATGCATGCTGTTCTGATGCCGAATATAGTACAAACTCTTCTCTTTACTCCTTCCAATTATGCTCTTTTATCAAATGCCCTGTAAGGAAGGCATCTGGTCCCGTTTGGTGCCAGACAGATCTTCATTGTGTAGAACTGTTCCAGGCATTACAACAGGGGCTTTGTCATGAGACCCCGTGTACTGAATACCAGGAGCATTAATCATTCCCCGCAAACCTTCCCTTCCTCTAGAAATAGCTCACACCTCTGATTGAGAATCCCTGACACACCTGGTGTTCTCATTCCCATATCATTCCCAATTGCTTTCCTCCCTTACATCTGACAAATTCTCCATTGCTACAACTCTTTGTTATCAGCTGTACATTTTTGCTTTTTAATTATATCTATATTTTTTCTAATTTTATTGAGATATAATTGACACGTAACACTAGGTATATTCAAGGTGTACAGCATGTGGATTAAATACTCTCATATATTCCAAAACCATCACCATCATAGCCTTACCTACCACCTCTGTCATAGAATGTAATTGCTGTTTCTTTCTCGTGGTCAGAACCACGAGATTGAAGAGCTACTCTCTTAGCGACTTTCAAGGGTATAATACAGTATTTTAACTCTAACCATCCCTTAGCTATATATTTTTAAAGGAAGTAGAAGTGAAGCCTCAAAATCAGAATTCATTCAAAGGTTACAAGTAAACATAGATGCTCCTGATATTTCAGGCAATGCAAAAGTTAAAAAAGAGAAAACGTCTACAAATTTCTATTGGAAAGCCAATAGAAAACGGAATCGATTGTTACACAGTTTATCAAAGCATTTCTGTAAAATTAAATTTTTATGCGATGGGGTGGAGGCATAATCTTTTCTGAAAAGGGGAATAATTTTTAACACTTAGACGTGTTGGAACTTGACTTAACCAAACTGAAAGACTGGGCTATTAAGAATTCTACAAAAATGGTGGTGGGTGGAGGGTGGGGCAGGAAATCAATCACTTAAGATATTTTTAAAAAACAAATTCGAAGAACATTACTTCTAAGATACCTTAGTGATAAGACCTCTTTTCAATTTCAGGCCACAGGCTCTGCATATTATGTCAAAATTCACTACCTCTAACTCCTACCTCCTATTGTTCCCTCTCATTCTGTCATCCCATCCACTTTTTCAAATATTTGCTTTAATTCTTAGCATAAAGAACATGGGAAATAAATTAAAATGGGAAGATGCTAATAGCTCTTGGCCCACACTGCCCTGATTCTGAAATGGAAATATAACTTAATAGCTTAGGAGGGACACAGAAGGGTAAATAACAAAAATGGGGGGGAGGTGGAGGGAGAAATAAAACTACAGTGTGGTTAGTAGGGCGATTCTTATGCAATATTAAAAATGAGAAGAAAATACTCTCAATGTTATGAAGGCAGGAAGACCAAGAAAGATGTTTCTTCTTTCTCAATTTTAGACAGAGAAGTTGATCTGCATTTGTGATTTTAGTGCTTTTAGTTTGGTTTTTATAATGAATTTGTTTAATCAGACTTGTAAAATGAGTGACAATTCTAATCAAAGGGTAGAAGAGTCAGTCGACTAGGCAGACAAAATGAATACGTTATAAGAAATGGATACACATTAAAGAAGATCTAGTGTATTTAGGAATTGATATGCTGTAATATTTCATAGAAGTCATAAAGACCGAAAAGAATTTAGTTGCAATATAATATACAGAAAAATGTATCTCTACTTATTAGATTTAAACTAACAAGAACACAAGTCCCCAGATAGCAAAAGCTTAACTCTGAAGAAAAAATAAAAATGGACCATTTTCACTAAGCAATGTACAATCACTGTTTATTTCATTGATTAAAATGTTCAAGTCCATTGTGCTAGACATAAAGGGTGATGGTAATGTGTAGGCATAATATTACTTCCATGATGATTACATTGTAGAAAAAAACTTGTATTCTGATTTCATTCTGTAGCAACAGGCCTACCTACTGACTTTTCAAAAAAGGAAAATTCCATTTGGTCCCATACCTCACTTCCTCCATAACTGCTGCTCCCCCCCACCCCCCACTGCCTCCTGGTAGATACTCTGTCCTTTGCTGTCCTGCCCACTGCTGCCTTGCAGTGTCTTCAATAAACTTCTATCTTCTTTGTTCTGTCTTGGGTGACTTCTTTCGCCACCTGTGCCACGGGCCTCCACCAGATTGTGTTGCCCCACATTATAAACATAGACTATAATAGGTACAAGAATATATCTCTTATATATGTATATACATGTATATATGTGCGTGTGTGTGTATACATATGCACACATATACACATGAAGGAATGTGATGTGGGAAACAAAGGCAGAAGAAAAATTATTAAATTTCCTTACCCTCTACAGCCCACTGACAAGTCCCTGAAACAGGCACAGTGACATTCTTCTAGGCACTCAGCTGCCTCAGTGTTAATACTTTGCTAAGGGCAAAAGACAACTTTAGTTTGACCCCCTAGAATCCTGTAAGTCTACTTGAACATATAAAAATTCCTCTGGAAACTTCATCTCTACCCCCTAAGATACATGTTGGCAATCATCCCCCGAGCATATGACCCACCGATACACATCTGAAGGGTCTCATGATTGAGTTTTTACTAAACAGTGATAAATTATCTCTTCTAACAATAGCTCGTTCCCTCGGAATTCTGGAAACCTTGTTTCCAAAATACATAAGAGGCTTACATTATCCCTAACCCTCTCCCAACTTGAAAGTATATAATGGGCCACTCCTCCTGACCCCAGTGCAGCTTTTTCTGCCCAGGAGTCCTGCCCCTGTGCTTTATTTAATAAAACCACCTTTTCCCCCAAAGACATCTCAAGAATTCTTTCTTGGCTATCAGCTACAAACCTTAACATCTCTCCTACATCAGAATGCAGTAGGAAAATTATTTGCAGTATATATAACATACTAATTTTTTAGAAGAGACACAAGGCAAAGTTGTAGATTTTGGCATCAGTTGTCTTTGAATGGTTATACAGGTGCCTTTTATATTAAGTTTCTGTATGTTCAAAACTACTTAAACACAATGCAATATATGAGCAAACTAAAACCATTCCCAGAGAAAGGCTAACATTATTCTCACAAATGGTGCAATGAGAAGCCTAGGAAGAAAGAAAGCATCCCCTGGATTCCTGAATCCACTGTCTCTTCTCAGCCACACCATTTAGGGTACCCACACTTTTCAGCATACTTCCCATACTTCAGCTTCAACATTTTCTTATATCGGTTGAACTTTAGGTTAAGTCTGGTCAGGTTAAGTCTGTGAAAGCACTCTCAAAATCCCCAGCCCAAATTAAGATTTAAATAAATGAAGAAAAAACAAAGAGGGTTTGAGAGCAAGAGAAAGAACAAATGAAAAAAAGTATAAGCAACAGGAAGAGTATATGCAAATCCTATGGTTTGTGTCAGGATTATGGTGTCATTTTCTCTCTCTTTGTCTCATGCACACACACCTAAACTAAAATAGGGGAAGACAAATACAGACAGTGGCAAAATTATCAATCATAAAAAATATAGAATTAATTTCAGTGGAGTTCATAATAATACATTTGATTAAAAATTACAGAGGTACAATATGGAGAAAGGGAGAAGCTAAATCGTAAATAGTGTCATAATGCAAATGAATCAAAAAAGACTTTTTATTAGAAAAGAAAATATAAGTTTGGGATGTTAGGATAACAGGATTATGTGTGTTACAGACCAGCCTTAACTAAATGTTCATAAATAGGCTATCAAATTATGTAAAATTGTCACTGTTTAGGAATGCAAAATTTTATTTGAAACACCTTTATAGAAAAATATGAAATAACTATATAAAAATATTGATCGAGCCCTCCTCATTCTTATAATACAAAATGAGACTCCTAAACCCATGAAACATTAAGATTTAAAACATTTAAGATTTAAAACAATACCCAAAAATGGTAGAGTTCTGGTCTCTGTCCCTTTTAATCTGTTTAATTATGACGATATTCTTTATTTTCTTTGAATCTATTTTTTTCCTCTCTGTAAAATATACAAGATAATATCTATAGGGTAGAGCAAAACAGAATTTATATATGAAAAGGGTACTCTGTGTATGTGTGTGTGTACTGTACTCTTTATTGAACTTCTTGAACTAAATTTACCGATAAGAGTCATCTCAATAATAAAGTAACACAAGTCCGTATTTTATTACAGTAAGTGTGAAAGTATGAATTTTACTCATAAATCTGTTAATAATTATCATAGTAGAAATCTGTTCTTTCAGCTGAACATCCATTCCCATTATCCAGTGGCAGATCCTGAATGTATTTTGGGAAATTCTCTCTTCCTTATTAGATGCGGTATTCAATTACACCGTCAATGAAGATAATCCATATCCCCTTGACTAAGGGTTAAACATGTGATTTAAGATTGGCCATGGGACATGCTTCCCAGAACTTTAACATTGAATAGTGATTGAAAACAGAACATGTGAAAACAATTGGAATTTCTGCTTCCAAAGTTTTGCCCTAAAGTGACTGGTCTTTACTTGTTCTTTAATCCTCAACTCTGAATAGTTCTTTTTCCTGTCATTTCTATATCCCCGTACTTTAGCTTCCCCTTCCCCTGTGAACCACTTTATACCTTTTCCATGTATTTCATTTTTAGTAAATTAGCCAGAGTTGGATTCTGTTGCTAGTCTCCAAAGAAGGCACCTCATACAATTATTCTTTGAAAATGGAAATCCGACTCATCTCCAGCTTATGGATACAGACTTTACCTACTGTTTGCAACATTAATCAGTTGGGTATGCTACATCAATTTTGTTTCTTCTAATTCTCAGATGCATAAATAAATGAGGTATAGGCAATAATAGAGACAAAAATGTAAATAAAAGTATAGAAATGCAGACCTAATTTCTGCCTGAACTTTCCTATACTCTTCAGCTCCACTTTTTTTTTTTTTTTTCTACCTAGCATTTACCTTTCTGTGGCAAAAAAATAGAATAGGGATAAAAAATCTGAGAGAACTTTAGCTTGCTTCCACCTAGGTATTTGACACTACCTAGAAAATGGAGGAAAATTGGAAAGCCAGTATAATGTGTCTCACTGATAATGGCTTGAATTATGCTAGCCATTCTAATCTGTGTATGAGGCCCTGTAAATACAGTAGTCTATTTTGTACAAAAAATACCTCATTGCCTGCTCTAGGAGAAGCCAGATAACATAAAGATGAAATAAGGGAAATGGTTTAAGTTACCAGGTTGTAGTTGGGAGGAAGAAGCCATAACTACTCCTTCATCTTGCTGACATGGCAGAGAAAGAAACCATATCCAATAGAGTCTTAAGTAAGCAGAAGTGTATATTTGCGGTCAATGCTCCTTTGCAAAAATGGTGATTAAGAAACAAAGGTTGTTTGATAACATAATAACACTATCACATAAACTGTGAAAACTGACTTTCTATTTAATTATCAAATTGATAGGAACAATCATTCCCTTTAATGTGCTATAAAGAGGGCACCAATAAAATTTCAGGCCCTTTTAATATCGTAAGACTTATGGCTCACTTATATCTCTTCAAAATATTTTAGTTGTGGAGACTTAAATAATCGAGATGGAACCGATAGTTATCAGTCATCTGGACCTGCTTGGAGAGGTGATTTTCAGTAAAAAGAAATACAGTGCAAAGGCAGGGACCTCTATTTCCCTATGTTCTACAGAGTGTCTAATACAGTACAGGTAATTGGCAGATGCTCTCACATCCAATTCTTGACTAGTCTTGTCAAAGTACTAGCTTGAGAGGTCTGTATGAAGCTATTTTGATTACATCTAAAAATGCTTTTCAGAATAGTCCTTTAGGAAAAATCATAGGATGCTGAACAGTGAATAGAGATAACAACTTCAAAACGTTGCGGTTTCTTTTTGAACCTTCTTCTTTTCTTCTTTGAAAAAGAGAAAACACTAACCTTGAGCGTACATTTCACTGAATGTTTGTACGTCTGCTGTTATGAAAACAACTATTAAAAGGTACCAGGTACTGTGCTTAACAAAGTAACTGTGAGATATGTTTTCTAAGAGAATATCTTAGCTCAATGGAAACAGACTCCCGTCAGAGGAAAGGTTAGAAGGCTCTGTGAAAAATGTTTGGGGATGTACTCAAATGTGATTTATTATGCCTGATTTGAGGATGCCAAGTCATCAAGTTTAGCAGGCCAGGCCTCCTGGTTTCACAAACTTGGAAAGGACATGGTACCCTTCACATTTATTTCTGGTGCTGTTAAAATAAAACTAGTTCAGCTTCTCAAATTTCTTTCCAGCAAATCAGAAGAGGGTTGCTTGTCAAAGGTGTTATGGATGAGGGTGAAACGCATAATGGCAAACAAGTCAGATAAATGGATTAATGTACGTAATCACTTAAGCATTTTATCATTTGTCAAAGTAATCTGAATTAACATTTTGTATTTGATGTATGATACTGTATCTAAGTTCAGGAAAAAAAAAACCCACTAGTTTTATTTGTACCAAGTGACTGTTACTTCCCCATGGTAGTAATCTAAGTCCCAGTTAAAAAATTTTTCGGAATGGCTAAATGTTTGAGGATGCGGACCAATCTCAAGTACAAATAAGATATGTAGAAATTGAATTGTTAGAATCTATTTTAGAACTCAACTCATCCACACGCTTACCTTTAATAGAAGGTCTGAGATACTATAGTAATCATTTTTCATACAGCTGCCAGTAAGACATTTTTCATTTACATTAAGACCAGCATTGAACTAATCATAATGTGAAATATTAACAGTCTACTTTTGTTTGACCATTGAGGAGACCTTGTTAAGTCTATAGAACTATTCTTTGCAGTTTGTCAATGATTCCATTTGTTTTCAAACGTGGTAATGGGAAGTAATGTTTTTATAAAAGAAACTCTTAGTTTTCTACATGAGACTTTTAAGCTTTTGGTAATCATTTTGTGGCATTAGGTTGGTTATTTTAAAAGTTAAAAAAGGAAGTCCTAAAATAATACATTCACTTTAGGATGCATATATATTTTTGAAATCTAAATAATTAGTTATACAATTAAATAAGTGCTTGCTATTTCTCTAATTAACAGGAGAAAAACCAAGAAAGTATTTTTAAGTTGGTTTTATATTTAAAATGACCTTCTCCTATATTGGGGAAATGTATTATAATTTTAAATTATGTCATTAAAATCTAGGGGAAGCTATGCAAAAATGTCTTATAAATATAAGAAAGCACTCATCTTTGAAAAACATGTCAAAGATTATAATTTGATTTTTCTGTCTTTGAGGTATATTTTGATGCATTTTGAAAGCTAAATGATTGCAAAAATAATAATAAATAAAGCTGAGTTTTCACTGTTTACAAACATCATTCCCCAGACTTCAAAGTAAGAGATTGACATATTGTAAATGATAATTCAGCACAGCTCTGCTCCCCATAAATTAACATTTAAAATGTAACTTTGAAGAAAGTAAGCATTTTAGACATTGCTGACTGTTTAAGGGCACATGGTCACAATTTCTGAAACAGAGGGAGTTTCTTAAGGTGAATGGATGTGATAGAAGATTTATAATCAGGGGCTCCACTGGCCTTCCTAAAGACTTTGAACAAGTCTCACAGTACTTTATTTTCTGAATTTTTAAACTAGAGCTTATCTATAGACATACAACTCTTGAGACCTTTGAACAAAAGTCAAATAGGAAGGTGCCATGGGACAGACAAGAATTATTATTCAGAGAAAATCTTATCTTTTTCACATTGCCATTTATCTTTCTCTGCCCATCAATAGATAAGTAATGGAAAACAGGGAAAATGTTGTTTTCAGCATACTGAGTATTTTATTTTGTTACTATTAAATTTCTCTTGGCTGTTGGTCCTCTTAATCCTTTTTATTTCCCGCCATCATCTTTCTCACCAAGCAAATACAAAGTAGGAAACTGGAGGATTGTACTTATTATTTTTAAATTTTTCAATGTTGGTTTCAGTAATAAGTATGTGTAGATCTGAATAAAAAGCCAGACCTATCTAGGAATTCCTCCTAACAGTGAACTTATAAAGATGATCAAGATTGTCCTTGTATAATAATGCTTTTAACAGTATCTTTCTTTATGAGACCACCTGAAATATCTATGGGAATTGAAAATATGCAATTCTTGTGGCCTGTGCCTCCATACGTAGGAATCAACTCTAGAATATATTTAATCCTATTCTGAAAGAGATAGATTCAAACATGTTCACTTCAGACTGGTGAGTGACAGTGAAATATTAGAAACAATATATATGCCCATGGGCAGAGAAATAATAAAAATATGTATACACAAATATTTAAAAAGTTTGCACGTGAAAATTAAGTATATCTATATAGATCAGTGTGCAAACATCTTTAAAACATAGTGCAGTGAAAAGTGAGTTGCAGAAAAAGTATGTTATTCTTCACCTTAATTAATAAAAATACACAGGACAAAACTATAATTCACTCTGAATATGTATGTAAAGTTTAAGAAAGAGAATGGTAGATTAAATCATAAGTGTGTAGCTTATGGAAACTTCTGAACAGGAGTCCAGTAGATTGGAACTGAAGGTGAGGTGGTGACCTTCACATTCTGTTGTCTACTAACAATTTCTGCTGCCAATGTATTTATAAAGTTCTTGTGATTTCCGTAGATAACAAATAGAGTTCTATTTTATATGTGACCAACACTCCCCCTAATTATTGTAGTTTAAAGAAGGTAGAAATTACTTTCTCCATTACATGATAGAGTTAAGTTACCAGGGCTAATATTGTGACATCATGATGTCATCAGGCACCCAATTACTTAATTTTCTTCTCAACCATTCTCAAAATTCTTATATCAACTCATGATCCAAAATGTTTTTTTGGAGCTTTAGCTGTCACTTTTGCATTCTTTTTTTTCTTCACTTTTGCATTCTTAAGCAGTAGTAGGAGATCGGGATTGTAACTGTAACGGCATGTCTTTATCCTTCACAGTTGTGCTGACGAATCTTTGTTAGAGCCTCATCAGCCCACTTTAGTCGTAAAGTACCTCTTGATGTCAGGGATACTGAGGCATGTATCACTGTAGCTTGTTCAGATAAGGCATAAGGGGTGAATGGTATGGGAAAGCAATTTGCATTCTTGGAGAGTGGGAAAAAGGGGGAGGGGAGGATAATGCAAAAATGAATAGTAGTTAAATTTGATATGGGTGGCTACTTGAAAAGGTACTTTCATATTTTAAAAATTCTCTTATACTTTAAAACAAAAATGTTAAATTTGTCTTTAAAAAGAATTACCAGGGGTACCAGTTAAGCATCTGCCTTCAGCTTAGGTCATGATCTCAGGGTCCTGGGATCCAACCCCATGTTGGGCTCTCTGCTCAGTGCATGCTTCTCCCTCTCCCTCTCCCTCTCCCTCACCTTAAGAATGCTCAGTGCATGCTTCTCCCTCTCCCTCTGCCTGCCACTCCCCCTGCTGGTGTGTGTGCACACGTGCTTGCTTTCTCTCTCTCTCTCTCTCTGTCAAATAAATAAAATCTTTAAAAAAATTACCAGCTCAATTGGGTCAACAACATTTCAAATGTAAAACGCAGATAGTAAGACAATCTCTCACACATTTTTTTTTTAAGATTTTTTATTTATTTATTAGAGAGAGAGATCACAAGTAGGCAGAGAGGCAGGCAGAGAGCGGGGGAAGCAGGCTCCCCACTGAGCAGAGCCTGATGTGGGGCTCGATCCCAGGACCCTGAGATCATGACCTGAGCCGAAGGCAGAGGCTTTAACCCACTGAGCCACCCAGGTGCCCCAAACTACATCTCACATATTGCCGAAATATTTTCAGAAAGTCACTCTGGCTTGGAGCAAGAGGTTGTCAGTGTGAATGCTGAGTGCCAAAGAATTATGAATGGTCATTGACAACGTATGCTACAGATGTCTTATGTTCCAAATGATGCCTCCAAATGAGTTTGTCCCCGTGGGCATTTATTTGCTTCATAGTTTTTTTGAAGGTGATGAGAAAGAGAGAAGGTACTGTTACTTGTGAATGGATACAGAAAATTTAAGTTTTAAATAGAGTAAGTATGATTTCATTAATTCAAGTTTTCTTGTTTTGTTTTTACTGAAGTGTGGTTGACATATAATCTTGTATTAATTTCAGGTGTACAACGTAGTGACTCAACATTTACATACATAATGAAGTGATCACTATAATAAATTTAGTTATTGTCTGTCACCACACAAAATTATTATAATAGTGATTACATGGCCTATGGCTGTATTTTCTAACTCTGTGACTGACTTATTTTATAACTGTGAATTTGTACCTCTCGATCCCATTCACATGTTTCACCCATTCCACCATCCCTCTCCTCTCTGGCGATCATCGGTTTATTCTCTATATTTTTGAGTCTCTCTGTTTGGCTTATTTGTTTTGTTTTTCATTCACGCATGAGTGAAATCCAACGGTATTTGCTTTCTCTGACTTACTTCACTTAATGTAATACCATCTAGGTCCACTCATATTGTTCCATTCTTTTTTATGGCTAATATTCCAGTCTATGTGTATGTACATCTTTATCCATTCATTTATCGGTGAACCACTTAAGTTGCTTCCGTATCTTGTGTGTTGTAAATGATGCTGAACATGGGAGTGAATTAATATTGAATTACTCTCACTCTCATGAGTGAACATGAGAGTGAATTAATTTTTTTGAATTATTATTTGTTTTCTTCAGGTAAATATCCAGAAGTAGAATTGCTGGATCATATGGTATTTCTACTTTTAATTTTTTGAGGAACTGCTGCAAAACCTACAGTTTTCCATAGTGGCTATACCAATTTGCATGCCCAGTAAGGTCCAAGAGTTCCCTTTTCCCGACATCCTTCCCAACACTTGTTATTTCTTATCTTTTTGATACTATCCATTCTGACTTGTGGGAAGTGATATCTTGGTATGGTTTTTATTTGCATTTGTCTAATGATTAGTGATGTTGATCATATTTTTCATGTCTGCTGACGATCTGCATTTCTTCTTTAGAAGAACATCTATTCCAGTCCTCTGCCCATTTTTAACTGGATTATTTGTTTTTTGGTGTTGAGTTGTATGAATTCTAAATATATTTTGGCTATTAACCTTGTAATAGATATCAGACATATCATTTGCAAATATCTTGTCCCATTCACTAAGCTGTCTTTCCATTTTGTTGATAGTTTTCTTTACCATACAATGCTTTTTAGTTTGATGTGAGTCCCAATTGTTTGTTGTTGCTTTTGGGTTCTTGCCTGAGGAGACAGATCCAGAAATATATTGCTAAGACCAATGTCCAAGAGTTTACCACCTGTGTTTTTTTTAGGGGTCTTATGTTTTCAGGTCTTACATTTAAGTCTTTAAACCACTTTGGGTTTATTTTTGTAGATAGGGTAAGGTAATAGTTCGGTTTCATTCTTTTGTATATAGCTATCCCGCTTTCCCAGGACCATTTATTGAAGAGACTATCTTTTCCCCATTTTGTATTCTTACCTCATTTGTTGCAGATTAATTGATCATGAAAGTATGGTCTTTATTATGTTCCCTCTTGGCCCATTTTGTTGAGAGTTTTTATCATACATGGATACTGAGTTTTGTCCAGTGCTTTTGCTGTAACTATTGAGATGATATGATTTTTATCCTTCATATTTATAATGGGGTGTATCATATTGATTATGGATATTGAATCATTTTGGCATCCCTGGAATAAATCGCACTTGATCATGGTATGTGAGGCTTTTAATGCATTGTTGAAGTCTCTCCTTCAATTTAATTAACACAAACTGGTCTTAACATGTAGTATACTACATAGCATGTAGTAAAGGGAAAAATTTAAAATTTCTAAAATTTGCTATTCAAATGCCGTTTCCAGGGAGCACTACCAAGTATGTTCCTTTAAGCATTAATTACTGTTGTAGCACTTAGGTGACAGATCATCATTGTGAATAGATGTGCTTCTCTGAAACTACTTTTTTCCTCCATGCATAAGCACAGGGGGATTGATCGTAATGAACTCCAAAATTCCATCTCTTCATTTTCTCCTTCTCCTCTTGTTTCTAAATACTTAAAGGAAATTTGAGAAAATATACGTTGAGATTATGGATTATTTGGTTATAAATGACATTAAATACACTTTCTGTTTGCTTAGTTTTGCTTTAGAACTCTGTCTCTCTCTTCTTCCTTCTATCCTCTATTTAAAATATATTAGGCAGTTTAGATACAGCTAAACCCATTTCCCATCATATGTTTCCCTTCTCTCTCTCTTCCAAAGTTTATCATCCCAGAAAAGGGGATTTTTTTTTAAATTTACATGAATAAAATCATAAACCTATTGTTGTTCAATAAACCTATTCTTGCTGTTTTTTCTCATGCTTTGAAAATGTATCTATGTTGATACATTTGGATCTACCTAGATTGTTTGATTTAATAGATGTTCTTTTCAAATAGATGTTTCATTAACCCCCTCTTCTCTGAAACTAGTACATGTAAAATATGGATCCTTCTTATAAATATTTATTTATCTATTCTAGTTGTCTTTCTTT
>CM053605.1:55690500-55714557 GCA_028646535.1 Procyon lotor | reverse complement strand
ATTTAATTTGAAAAATTTACCTATTTAAAAACACAGATGACTATTGGTTTCTCTGTAACTTAACTTTGCAAAGACTTAAACATTCCTCGTAGGAATATAGAAAAACATTTTTGAATATTATTTCAGAGGGTTATACACATTTTAAACCTTCTTGATTACTTATTCAAATCTACTAACATCTTCCCTTCTATTCTGAAGCACCATTATTCAAGGTGGTGTGGACAATATGGTTGTCTTTGAGCAAAACTAAAACAGAACTAAACAAAAACCAACAAAACAAAATAAAAACAAAAGCAAAACAACTGAGTTGTAAAATCAAAAAGCAAACTTCTCAAACTACTCTTCTTGGGCCATGACAGTTCTTTTGCTTAATAGGTCTATAAACAGACATGTCATTTGTTGGTTCATTTGTTCAACATCATCTGTTGGTTGAGTATCTACTGTGTGCTAAAGTAGTGGGGAATAGAGCAGTGATAAAAAGACTAAAATCTTTGTCTTCATAGAGCTTGCATTCTCTGAGCCATATTACCATGTGGAGTAAAGCACATTCTCAGTAGAGATAACAGCTATTGTAAAGACCTTGAGACAAGCAAGGTTGGCATACTGGAAGATCAAAAAGGAAGTCAGGGTGGCTGGAGCAGAATGAGTGAAAGAAGAGTGACAGAAAGGAAGATAAGGAAGTAGATAGGGCCAGATAACATATAGGTGTTGAGACCAAGATAAGAACATTGAACTTTATAGACTTGGTGTGCATAAAACTGTTAGATTAATGACTTTTTGCCATTCATTTAACATAATGACTTTTTCTCAAAAAACTGTACCTAATGAATGTGATATGACATGATAATTTTATTAGTTTCAGCACATAATCATCAATTTGGCATATGGTTTTTATTCAGAATAATGGACAAATCTGAATTATGCATCATGTTGGGCCAAACCTACCATGTTTGGGTTTTCATAATTGCACAATGTATGATGGGTGGAAGAAAAGAATCTTCTACCTCTTATTTGGTGAATACACATGCTCTATACAGGTGTTTTAAAGCACCTTCTTATTGAGCCTTAATTTGGCCCAAATGTTTTTTTGTGCTATACCTCAATTTTTAAGTGAAGTTTGAGTATATAAGTAATCATGAGCCCTAAAGCAGTTAAATATTTGTGAAGAATAGGATACAGAATTATTCACGTACGAAAGAGGATTGACTTACAAACTCCTCCATCACCCACCATTCACAATCAAGACTTTCTTCCTCTTTTGGCAAGTACCTCCTATATAAAAAATATGTTGTATCAAATTGTATATACTTAATGCTTATATGAATTTGTTCTCACTATTCAATTTTTCTCAATGTGAAGATTGCATATTTTGGGTTGTGGGTAGAAGATATCATAATAGTTTTCATTAAAATTAGTGGATTTTTAAAATTAAGTACTTTTCACTTATGGCAGAGTGTTGAAGGATAAATGAAGCTCATTAGGTGAGAGAGAATTGTTTTGAGATGGGAAGACCAGGAAGAACCAAGGTAATTGAATAAAGATTTTCTGTTTCAAGTTGATTTTCTCTCTGGAGCTCTAGATACAGTGTCAAACTTTACATAGCAATTTCTTTTTCTAGTAAAGACCAATGACAACTACTTAAATAACAAAATTTCTGCCTTTTTAGGGCATACCATCATGCTTACTTAGCTAGACATAATTGCAAAAAAAATCTATCACAACCCAGAGTACAGGTAGAATATCAACTGTTTAATAATTTGTTTTTGGTTAAAGCTGATTCCTAATTTTTAAATCTCAGATTCTTCAAAGATCCTCCCTTTATATTGCAAAGTATTTTTATAGATACCATTTTCTCCCATTTTCTCATCTTTGAAAAGGGCTCAGGTGTATAGGATAGGTATTTAATATTTAGGGTACATGGAATATTCTTACTGTGTTTTCTTTTCAGATCTAAATTTGGAAAACCCCAGTGTGGTTCCTATCTAACGCATTAGCTACTGGGTGGTTTTGTTGACTCTTACTGTTCCGTCAATGGAGGCCTATAATTTTTCTTCAGAGAGTACAGGTCATCCAGATAGATGCTCCTCATGGAGAGTTAGAATGAGTTTGAAGGTACAAGCAACTCTAATGACCAGTAGTCTTACTTTTAGCAGCATGGAATGCTTTCTCCCCATTCTAGCACTGTACACTCTACCAATAAAACACTTCCTATTATTCATTTGCCTTTTCCTGACATTATCAAATAGCACTTTCTGTCTTTTTCTATTTTTCTTTTCTATGTCCCCATCATTTACCTCTGTCTTTCTCTGTATGCCTCTTTCTTATCTTTACCATTATCTCATACATTCCAGATCCCTAAGAGGCTTATCTTTGAGTTAGCCACGGACAGAGCTTTTATGCCAGGCTCCCTGAAGTCAACTGGTCATCTCCTAGATGACTGATTGAGCTCGTGTCCGTGTCCTGATCTAATTTGTTACACCAAGGGAACAGGATAAAATGCTATAAAGCATGACAAAAGTACACAAAATCAGTTCCAGACTCTGTTCAAGACCAGTTTGTTGGTATATGAGAACTTAATGGTTTTAGATCCATAATCTCTCCCCTTTGCCCTTCCCCTATTCTAACCCCTAACGCCGTCCCTCCCTCTAGTGAGCTGCTCATAGAAGTTTTTTTTTTTTTTTGAAGATTTTACCCATTTATTTGAGAGAGAATGAGAGAGAGAGAGAGCGCGAGAGCACAAGAGGAGGGAGGGTCAGAGGGAGAAGCAGAGCTTCTCCCCGCTGAGCAGGGAGGCCAACGCGGGACTTGATCCCAGGACTCCAGGACCACGACCCAAGCCCAAGGCAGTTGCCCAACAAACTGAGCCACCCAGGCGTCCCCATAGAAGACATCTTACTTGTACCATTTCTCAGTAATTAGAATTCTGTAGAAAACCATATAGCAATGTCCATCCTTGTTCACTTCTTACTCTATTGTGTACTGGAGGCATATTCTCTAATTGGAGGTAGAAATTATTATACTATTAAGATCGGGCAAAGTGGGGAGCATGACTCTTTTTCAGGATGACTCAGAGGATAATTCCTTTGTAGTTGGGCTATGGACATGTGGTTTTAGATTTACATTACTCTTGAATACCATAGTGTTAAGTAGTATAATGGTTCAAATGTTTTTTATTCATTGAGGAAAAGCAATTTTATTTTTGGCTACAGGGGTAGATTACATAAAATAATCCATTCCTAGTAATGATGAAGGTAAATTCTCCAAATGTTATATGTAATTTCTTTATATGCTGTTATTGCCAGATAATTTTAAAATTTTGGAAATACAGGTTGTATAATCAACACGGTAGTCACTTTCCAAAAGCTCCTCTTATTCTGCTGTCAGAAATTCTTAAAAGGTCCAAATTTACAAGGTCAAGTGACTGAGACCAAATAAGTAAACAAATGAATGGAAAAGACATACTATAATATGATAGGGTGTGGGGGGATCTATGGTCAAGTAGAGAATATATGCCTTGTCTGAAATAGTCCAAAATAAAATATACATTTCTCAGAACACTCTTGTGGCACATGAATACATATGAGCCACTAAGGGGTTATGAGCTGTCAGATTATAACATGTGCCTGTTCGTTTTTTTAATTATCTATTTATTTGTTTTTTTATTTATCTATCAAATAACTCAACCGGTAAGAGAAGAAATAATTGGACGTAGTCCAGGGTAAGAGGGGATTTCTTAATCTCATGTATAGGAAAATCAGACTAGTTTATGGGGAGAAAAATATAAATCATAGGGGAGAAGAAGAATGAATTGAATAGATGGCAAACCCATAAGAGACTTGTGGAGATGGCAAATATAACCCTAGATAAATTGTTTCTCATCTTCTGAGCCTGAAGCCTAACTTCGAGATTCACTGAACTTCTCATCTTTTATGCCTGTGCTGAAAACTAATCCCACTGAGGCCTCCTGTGACCAGCCAATTTAATATTGTGAGCACTCTGGCACTCCTAATCTTTTTAATCTTGTACTACTATTTCTTTTACCCACAGCACTGACCCATAACACTACTGTTATTTAACAATAAGTAATATGTATGTATCATAGTAATATGCTAACGTTATATATCATGATCATTGCTTACTGTCTGTTTTCCTTGCTAGGATGTAAACTAGATGAAGGCAAATACCTTCGGCTCTCAGTGAATAGTTGTTGAGTGAAAAATGGAGGTGGACACGGGTGTGGATAATTGTAGGTAGCAAATAAACTTGCTGTTGAATGACCCAATATTCTTGTAAAACAGGAAGAAGGCTATCTGTTTAGAGATAAGGATTTGAAGGAGTAGCAGGGTCTCTGGGTAGAATGGCGAATACCTTAAGAAGCTAAAGCCGTGAACAGAAAATCCTCTGTCCTATTCTGTTGAAACCCTATCTAAATGAGGATGCTGTAATTTTGCTGTGGTAGGCTTGGTTCTGGGACTATTTTCCTTCCCTCTATCAGGACACTGAAGCCTGTGGCAAGGGAATCACGTACTTAAAGTAGTGGATTAGTGGATTGGAAGTGACCCAAAAACAGGGAACACTAATAACAAGATAATGATTAAATCATTGATACAATAGAGTCTAAAAAGGAAGTACAGCCATGAAGAGGCATTAGCCTGGAAGGATATTTAGGTTTTAAGTATTCAGAGATAACAGAACAGCAAGCGGGAATACTTAGAAAAGGGCCTGAGAACATTATGGTTAGAATAGTCTTTTGTGAAAACAAGTTACACGAGAGCAGAGACTATTGTCTGTTTGGATCATTGCTGTATACCCAGAAATGCTTAGTACATCATAGGTCCTTCATGCATACTTGTTGGATGGAAGGTGAAGTCCACAATATGACCATGAGAGTAGGCTCCTATGGTACAGGACAAGGAAATACTTCTGAGATGAGAAGAAGAATATCAGTGATCAAATTGTTGAACAATTCATGCCTGCACTTAAATGCTTCTATGAAGACAAAAAAAAAAAAAAAAAAGGGGGGGGGTGCCTGGGTGGCTCAGTCGTTAAGCGTCTGCCTTCGGCTCAGGTCATGATCCCGGAGTCCTGGGATCGAGCCCCGCATCGGGCTCCCTGCTCGGCAGGAAGCCTGCTTCTCCCGCTACCATTCCCTCTGCTTGTGTTCCCTCTCTCGCTGTGTTTCTCTCTGTCAAATAAATAAAATCTTTAAAAAAAAAAAAAAAAAAGGGAATTGGAGGCCTTTTGTTAAAGATCTTAAATAGCAGACCCATATGGCTGGTAGGTCTACACATGGCAGATTGGATGGAGGGTAGATGTCATGAATGTTGAAAAAAGAGGGATTTTCTGTATCAGAGTGGAAGAATAGTAGTTTTGAAATGAAAAAAGAGGCTAATTTGAGGTATACTAATTTTGCCTCTAATGCCTGAAATATAGAAGAATGGCTGACAGAACAAATCCTCCAAAAAATTATAGCAGGAAAAAACCAAGTTTCATTTAAGCCAAAGAGGTAGAAGCAGCATTCTATGAACATTCAGAAGTATAAGAGGATTGACTTAAAATGGAATAGTTCTTCCAAAGGGTGCATAGTTAAGAGGAGAAAGACTAAACGGGGGGACGGGAGTAATTATGGGGGAAGAAATTCTTCAGATGATTTAGTAGAACCTACCAGTACCCCTGGAGGAGGACTGATAAACCTCCCCTAAGGGTAATGCCCAGTATTTTGAGAGAATAAAAGTATATTTCAGTGATATTAGCATTTATTTATAACTAAAAAAAGGCCATTATGTCCTGAACATATCACTATAATATTTATTGAACATTATGATAAACACTATGTTACATTATCTCACTTAATTCTTCTCATACGAGGTAACCACTATCCTTCTCCATAAACAGGCTCAGGAAGAGTAGCTTGCCCAAAGGTACAGAAAATAAGTGGAAGAGTTGAGGCTTAACTACAGAAAGTTTGACTATTAAGATTTCATTTAATGAGAACAAGAGTGAGAGAGAGAGAGGGAGAGAGAGAGCGTGCACGCAAGAGCAAGCACTAGCAGGGATGAGGGGTGGGGGCAGAGGGAGAGGGAGAAGCTGACTCCCCACTCAGCAGGGAGCCAGAGGCAGAGTTCTACCCCAGGACCCCGAGGTCATGACCTGAGCCAAAGGCAGAAGCTTAACTAAGCCACCCAGGTGCCCTGAAAATTTGATTTTTAAATCCTTCATTCTTAACCACTGGTACATCTGCCGTACTTTAAATCTCAGGAGTTCTTCAGGATCTTAATATAAAATAGGCTTCCCTTCTTGATTATATTTCAGGTTTTCAGTGTTCAAGTGTGTGTGACTCTGCCAGCCTCACACAGACACAACTCTCAGTGACATAAACATGAAAGTGTAAGATAACACTCAATTTTGAAGATGTGTGTTGAGAGTACAAAATAGTGTTTTAAAATAGAAACTAAATGATTTGAAGTTTTGGTGTGAATATATAAAAATTTCATGGAAAACTGTGAAAATATTCTAATTTACTGGCCTATATTAAGGATTGGAGAAGGGAGCAAAGATAGAGAACAGACATTTGTATGCCTACTGTATATTTTAGACACATGATTTATATGCATAATCTAATTAAATTCACCTAACAATTGCATAAGGTATGTATATAAATGAGGAAACAGTTTCAGAAAGGGTAAGGTCTTAGTTATTCAGTGGCAGATCTGGGATTTTCGAAATCAAATACAAAATACTCTGAAATATTACAAAAGTTTCTTTAGCTATCCTATGCTTCCTGATAGGACTATGATCCAATTAGTAGAATTTAGCTCTGTGCACACATTTTATGGGAAAATCTATGTAAATGAAAGGCATCCAGTTAAATATAGGGGTGCCAGATAGTTTGGTCTGCTATGTGTACTAAAATAGACTAAAATTGGCCTGCCCATGCACAGAAAAATGATATTCTATATGGGAAATTTGATAAAATTCAACACATTTCATTTTACTCCATGGAGATTTAATTAAAATGTAAATTTTAATCTTAAATGGAAACAATAGCAACAGTAATTAACATTTACTGAGCACTTTGTGTAAGACACTGTGCTAAGCATACATACATATATATATAAATAAAATGGATCATCACAAGTCTACTGGGTCCTACATATTGTGAGTTCTGTCTCTCCAGCCTGATCAGCATGTTTTATATCAGTGGTTCAACAGCGTGATCCACAGATTGGTGCTGGTCTGGCTTCAAAGAATACATCCAAGATAAGGTAAACTTAAAAAGCTAGGAGGAGGACCTTACTTAAATACATTTATTTTAAATATGTTTCCCTAACAAATGAAAGCTCTCCCTAATGTGACAAAATACATATCTTACTGATTTAATATCCAGTATGTTGCATTAATCAGTTTATGGATTATTCATGGCTCTAACAATTAATTCCATACTGCTATGTGACATATGAGTTGTATCAAAACATTGAACATGTTTAATAAATCTGTAGATTTTAATTTTCCAAAATAATGATCCAATCTCAGAAATGAAAATTGTGTCTAGAGCACCCAACCATGCTAAAATGTAGACAGAGCTCTTTTCCCCCCATAAGTGACAACATTCAAATCTCATTTATTTTTTTTCAAATGAAGAATTATTATACTTAGTCAAATACAGTATGTGCAGATCATGACAGTGAATTTGTTGAAGGATCTCACTTCTCCAGTAGAAGGATCCCATTGAAAGACTAGAATGTTCTAGTATACAAAGTAGGGCTTACAGTAGTGTACTTACTATGTATAGAGATTGAAGTATATGCTGAAATCCCCAATGATATTGATTTGGCACTTAGGCTCATTCTTCTGTATCTTTAGATTAATTTAGGATATTATCCCAAAGTGTAGGTCTACAAAGTGAGTATGTATACTGAAATACAAGGTCACATTATAATACTTTTTCTACAAGACTGACATTTTTTGATATGTTTGGATATTTTTATTCAATATTGGATACTTAGTAAACTCAAAATAAATAGCATATGAACTTCAGTGATATTTATGAACAGAGTTGGCTTTAATTAGAGCAAGCCTACAGAGTGTAATGTGAAGGGTACATAGTGGTATGTCCTTTCTTCAAAATCTCTTCTGTTGGCCCTACCTTAAGGCATAAAACTAATTTATTATTAAGGCCTTGAAAGCTAGTGTTAAAAGACAAATGTTACCTGTGAAAAATCAAGCACTACTTTCACATTAGAATTCACCTGTTTTGTAACTTTTGGGTCACTACTTACTATAGTCCCCATTTGACTGAATTTACAGGGCTCAAAAAAAATGCAATAAGTGATATTTATAAACTAAGCAAAAGTCATTTTCTCTTTAAGGACACATTTGTATATAATATCTATGTTCAATATCTGCTTTATTTTCCAGAAAATATCATAAAATAATTCCAAAGTACTTTAAATTCAATAAACTATTTTGTTGGGGTGCCTGGGTGGCTCAGTGGGTTAAAGCCTCTACCTTCGGCTCAGGTCATGATCTCAGGGTCCTGGGATTGAGCCCCACATCGGGCTCTCTGCTCAACGGGGAGCCTGCTTCCCCCCCCCCCCCGCCTGCCTCTCTGCCTACTTGTGTTCTCTCTCTCTGTCAAATAAATGAATAAAATCTTTAAAAAAAATAAACTATTTTGTTGAGTATAATAATGAAGTGACTATTTAGACTAAACACATTGAAATGATTATTAGTTTTTCTCAAAGAAATGGTCAAATTGTGTCTTCCATGGTAGGTAGAGCTACTGAAGAGCCCACACTTGAAGGTTCACAATGAATGGCTGATTCGAACACTTCAGTTTTGCATTATAGAGTGTTATGCCAGATTAAAAGAAGAGTTGACTATAATTCCCTGGTTTTCTGTGTAGACTTTGCAAATAAGGCTTTACCTACTTTTCTTCCCTTAAAATATGTAACCTTGTCAATAGATAAGTATTCCATGCATTTTTAATGAAATTATTTAATAAACAAAACATTATCAAAATTTATGTGGTTCCATGTAATGGGAAGAGTTTATTGTACCATACTGTTGCAGAGAATACTTCACAGATAAAAAAAAGAGCTCAGTAATTGCATATTAGATGTCAGACAAGGCTGTGTTTAATTTTCATGCTTAATTATATATCAGAATTGTTCAGAGATATTTTGTGTTCAGGAAAGTACCATTTTAGAGAGGGATAAGGTAATATTTCTTAAGGATATTCCTTTGTATTGAGTTACCATTCTCATTTAAATACTTCTTCCTTTTAAGATGTCCTTCCTAAAATTTCTTGAACCCAAACGAGTTTTGTTCTTAGGCTAAGTAGGAAAATAAATAAAATGCTTCATGCATTTATTCATTCTTTCATCCAGATGGTATTTGTTGGATACCTGCCATATGTGAAATGCTGAGGACACTACAATTAGTGAGGCATGTGTTTGCACTCAGGAGCTCTCAGTCAGGTGCAGAGAGACAAAGACAACCAAAGATGACAATCCAGTGTGATAAGAACCATAATAGAGAAATGCACAATCTTGGCTTTTCTAATCACCCGCAGAGAGGGGTTAGTGAAACTGGAGTGGTGCTGGATATATTTTTAGGAAGGCTTCCAAGAGTAACTGAAGCATGAATAGTCTTAAAGAATAAAGAACAAGATCATCAGGGTAGAGGAAGGAAGTTCTAAATACAGGAGGAATCAGTAAACTTAAAAAATGGAATAAAAAAACCCAGTCTATTAAGGAAACTAAAGTAGTTTAGGATGGCTGAATGTGAGTTGCTTTAGGGGAACATGGATAGATACATGATGAAAGGCATGGTAAAGACCAGGTAATGAAGGGGCTTGTAGATTATACCAAGGATTTTAATATCATCTAAAAGCCATGAGCAACCACGGAAGAATCTTGAGCAGAAGGGGTGGGATTTGGATTTTAGAACACTTATTTTAGCATAAGAGTGATGGAGAATGGTGAGATGGCCAGATTGGAGACAGAATATTAGTCAGAAAACTGTAATGAATGGTGAGATTCTGTTCTAGGGCTGTAAGAGTGGGCATGCTGAAAAGGAGACATCATAGCTGAGGTGCTTAGATGTCAAAACAGGACCTTCTTACTAACTGATGTGGAGGCAAGCAGGGTAAAAAAGTTTCCTTGGATATGGCCTTTTTTTTTTTTCCTTTACTTTGACTTTTTATTGGTAACATTAAAATTATAATAGGAAAAATAGATTTTTTTTTTTTTTTTGAAAACTGCAGAGAAGATAGAGCTCAACTACATTGTTCATGTTGACTCTGAAATATCCTCAGGACATTCTGACCAGTGGCTATGACTGTAAAGGGGAGAAAAACCTATGGAGCAAGAACAGACCATAGAGATGAATTTCCTGCGTCTGAGTCCTAGATCTATTTACTAGGTAGAGGATACTTGGAGAAATACTCAACCTATGTAAGCCTCAATTTCCCCACATGGAAGCTTTTTATAAACGTTAAATGAAATATTTCATAGTAAATGTAGACCAGGGCATGGCATATAATGTACTCAACAGATCTTGCTGTCTTATTATCACTATAAAAATAGACAGTATTTGAGTCTTATGTTCAAGAGAAATAAGTGGACTAGAGAAATGGATTTAGAGTTGTAGACTTGAGAGCCATTGGCATGAGTGATTTTACTTTTTCATCTAGTTATCTGCTGTTGCAGTCTTGCTACTATAATCACTGCTTAACGAACTCAGAAGGATTGAGCCTTCAAATAAGCTGTGCATAACTTCTGGTCTTAGCTGGGCTCCTTTATATTTCTGTAATCAGCTATGGATTGCTGATTTGGTATGGGTTGTCTCATATGTTGGAAGGTTGGTTGGATGTTTACTAGTTCAGAATGGCCTCAGTTATTTTTCATATGTGTCACCAATTTCCCCAGCAGATTGCAGTATGTTCTCATGGAGAGGCAGATGTACAAGAATAGACAAGCTCAATTATACATAAAAATACATATACATTCTCTTTATTTTATTTTAAAGATTTTTATTTATTTAACAAAGAGATAACAAGTAGACAGGGAAAAGCAGGCTCCCCGCTGAGCAGAGAGCCCGATGTGGGGCTCGATCCCAGGACCCTGAGATCATGACCTGAGCCGAAGGCAGAGGCTTTAACCCACTGAGCCACCCAGGTGCCCCAAAAAATACATATACATTCTTAACAAGCCTTTGCTTGAATAATGATTAATAACATCCCTTTGCTTAGGCTGTAAGAAGTCACATGGTTGATCTCAATTACACTGAGAGTGCTACAATGTTAGAGGACAAAAGGGCATAGATACCGAGTATGAGACATTGAGACTATTAATTCAATCAATCAATCAATCATTCTGTTTATTGACATAGAGCCATGAAGTCACACTGAGCATAAGGTAAACTTAGACTTCTCCTTCTTGTTAATTGGACTCTTTCTAGTCCTTGATTTCTCTTCCTTCTCCCACAGCTGCTCTGGGTGAGTTGTTACCTTTTCATATACTAGTAAGGAAGGTGTCTAATCAGAAGTGGAGCCACTTTAAGGCTTCCTGTGTTGAAAGCAAAAACACATTTTTTTGATAAAAAATGACTACTAGCCTTGAATCATTCATTCCACAAATATTTATTGAGCATTTTTAATCTATTAGATCCTATTTTGGATGCTAAGAATAGTGGTAAATAAGTTAGACCTGTTCCTTTCTCTTATGAACTTACATTCTACTAGGGAAAACAGATAATCAACAGGTAACCAAAAAACATGAGAGACTTCTGAGCATGGTATAATATAGGTAAAAGATAAGGCTGAAGACAGAATGAGTTTATCAAGAATGATTTAGAGTGGTATGCACACTAGACAGGGAAGTTGAAACATCTAGGAGGAGATCTCAGTCATGTGAGATCTGGGGAGAGTATTCTAGGTGGAGAGGTAAAAAGTACCGAAGGCCTGAGGTAAAAACAAGCTTAGTTCGTTGGAATGTCGAGATCAGACTGCTGAGGAAAGATGAATGAATTCAAGTTTAGAAGCAGTCAGACACTTGGAGCTTTGTGTGCCATGGTAGCATTTGGTGTTCATTGTAGGTATAAAGGGAAGCCGGTGGAGCGTTTTAAGCAAGAGAGTGACAAACTATAATTTTCAATCACTGAAGATCATTGGGCCAATTTAATGCTATACTTAACATCTCTTGGTCCATCTTGGTCCATCTGCTTAGAGCATATGACTTACGCAAATCAACCCTGTTGGTACAGTGTTTTTTTTTTCCTAGTCACTGCCAGTTTAAAATTCACTTTGTCCTGATAAACTGTTGAGACATATGAAGGTATAATTGCAATCTTAGTTACTACACACAATTTAATACTTTTTTTCCATCTCTTCCTCAACCAAAAACTCCAAGGAGTTTGTATTTCACCTACCACCTAAAGAGTAAGAATTGTTCACATAGAATGTAGGAAGGTAGGAGGAAATTGGAAAGTTTTCTGGTTGATGTGTAAGTGGTTTACAGCCAGCCTAGTCTCCCAATTTTATTCTGCATCCCCTATGAACCCCCTCCACAGTTCCCTGTTGTTGGGAAGATCCCCAACACACCCCACCCTTTCTTCAGTTATTCATTCTCCAGCAATAGGTCTATTCTTAATTTTCAGCCAATATAATCCATTGACTCCATTGAGGGGTTTCTTGGTGGGCAGGGTGAGGGGAAAGGGATAGCGGAGAGGGGAGACTTGTAAACTTACTATCCTCCATGGCCGACTCTATCTTAATGAAAACCTAAGAGTTACTATAAAACAGCTTCTCTACAAGAAACTGAGTTACCTTTAATATTTTGCTTTCCTTCTATGTTTGTCTCCTGTGGTTCAGCAGCTTATCTTGTGTTAAATGATCTAAAATGGCAAACTAGCCCTATGTTTAGAACCATTCCCTGGTCCCAATTCAAGAAAAAATATCTCCTAGTGGGAGAATATCTTCAAGGGAAGGTGGATATACAGACCACATCTCCCAATGAAAAAGGGTAATGCATCAAGGAAAACTATGGTGCTAACAATGTGACCCTCTCCTGGGGGAAAAGGCAAAAAATTCTCATGTTCTAGAAAGACTCTATTCTAGAAAACCCCTTTCCATCCACAGGCTTTTAATCATCTCTTCTTATCAGTAGGAGAGGACTAGTATTTTTTTTTTTTTCTGGTTTTATCAATGGACCCTAACTCCAGATAATATCTAAATTAAATTTAGCCATCTGCATTTGTCACAGAAGACAAGGCTAGGAATTGTCACAAGGGAGGAATGCACAGATACTCCAGGTGTTGCCCCATTACATATGATTTTTTTAAATAAAGCTTTTTATGCTATATAAAGAACAGATTGCGGTGCTCAGGTCCTGATCTCAGGATCCTGAGATTGAGAACCCTGCATTAGGCAGGGAGTCTGCCTCTCCTCTTCCCTCTTCCCCACCCAATCTCAGCCCTTAGTTACTCACTCACTCTCTCAAATAAAATCTTTAAAAGAAGAGAGTATGGAGTGGTGACATAAGTGGGTGGAGGTGATAAGGCACATGAAGACAAGAAGAGGTGTTAGGAGGCCATTATGGATAATTCAGTAAAAGAATAATTTGGATGAATCAAAACCATACGGGGCACCTGGCTGGTTCAGTTGGTGGACTATGCAACTCTTGATCTTGGGGTTGTGGGTTCTAGCTGCCCCACATTGGGTGTAGAGACTACTTAAAGATATATATAAAAAAAAAAATCATGTTGTATTTTCTTCCATAGAGTGCCTAGCAGAGATATAGGCATTAGAACATTTCTTCTGTATTGGCTTATCACTTTTAAGGGAACATCTGATGCTTATCTAAGTTTTATGGCTGTACCTTGAGGAAAAACAAGGAACCCTTTGCTGGAAAAAGTTACAGCATTTTAGAGGTATCTGGAATATTAAGTTTATTGCCGTCATACAATCTAGTAAAAATGTTAACAGGAAATGGTTTTTCTTTTTTTTTTTTAAATTTTTATTAACATATAATGTATTATTTGCCCCAGGAACAGGAAATGGTTTTAAGTAAAACATTTCTCCATGGGCCTTTGAAATTTCTGACTAGGGATTTAATGGTTGAATTTTACTGTTGGTTTAAATAGAATAAAAAGTCTGAGAGAAAAACTGATGGATCTGGAATCAGAAATATAAATATATAAGCAATAGCTAGTTAGAAATAGATGGACTTAGTAAACTTTAGTTTTTTTTTTGTTTTTTTTTTAACAGCCTTTTAGAATTCAGTTGTGTTCTTTAGGACAGATTATATGGATATTTTAAATACCATCTCAGTTGATTCTTTTTTTTTTTTCATTATTAAAGAAAATTAGGGGGCACCTGGGTGGCTCAGTGGGTTAAAGCCTCTGCCTTTGGCTCAGGTCATGATCTCAGGGTCCTGGGATCAAGCCCCACATTGGGCTTTCTGCTCAGCAGGGAGTCTGCTTCCTCCTCTCTCTCTCTGCCTGCCTCTCTGCCTACTTGTGATCTCTCTCTGTGTCAAATAAATAAAATCTTTAAAAAAAAAAAAGAAAATTAGTTAAAATTAATTAAGGACAAATGAATGATCATATTGTCTGTTTTATTAACCTCCCAAAATATGTCATATAATTTTAGGAGGTAAAATCTGAGGATAATAAAATAGAATAATAAATATAAGAAAAATAAAAATTTTACCTTTATAAAAATCAGTAGAAACGTGATTATTTTAACTTGACCTGATACATTATGTCAGTGTTCTAATAGTATTACCACCAGATTCACCTAACAGAGGTTGGTGGTAAATTCAAATTCAATGAAAAATGGATTTAAGCTCAGACTTCATTGGCAATGAATACTGGTATCTGTGTAATTTCTCACTGAATTACTCTCACTCTGTCTCTCACTCTCTCTCTCTCTCTCTCTCTTTCTCTCTCTCTCTCCCCTCTAAAAGTCCAGGCGGGGTCCCTTAGAAACAGAACTTTATTAGCCTGTTATATATATTTTCATACTACATATAATTCAATTTGACAGATCCTCTTTATTCTCCAATCTCACCTCCATTGGTATCTTAGTCTCTTCTTATAATGTAAAAATGCATGACAAGTTAGAATGACACAAGTGTAGAGAGTAGGGCTGAGTGGTGTGATCATAACTGAGCTGAATTAATTTCTCCAGAAATTTCCTTTGGTTAAAGTGGGGGTAGAGATCTTAGTGCTTTACCCACTGGGCACCTTGCTCAGACTCTTTTGGGAGGCTGAGTCCCTAAGATTATCCTTTCCTGAGGTCACAAATGGTACTGGAGTTACATAAAGGTGTGGCTGTCAGCAATAATGTAGATTTATTCATAGGGTGAATAAACAGGTTGGTGTTTGTTGTGCCTTCACCAGTTGTTAAGCACTACTGTGCCCTCCCTTACATCAGTCTGCAACACATACAAATGAGTTTACTATATATGGCTTAGAAGGCTAATATAGCTGGCTGTTGTTTCTATTTGTTTGCAAAACCAGTTCCTCTAGAGCTTTGCAATTCAAAGTATGGTCCGTGGAAGGCAGCATCAGCCTTCCACCACCTGGGAGCTTTTAAGACATGGAGAATCTTAGGCACTGCCTCAAACCTATTGAATTTAGTAAGATTCTTAGATTTTACTGTGTATTAACATTTTAGAATCTCTGGAATAGCTCCCAATAAGAGTTGCACACTAGAACCTTCTTTCAAAAGCATAGAAAAACTAGTGTTCTCTCTCAGGTCAATTAAGTCAAGATAGGTAGAATGGACCCTAGGTATTGGCATAAAAAAAAAAATAAGTTCTGTGACTGATTCTTGACATTTTCTGGGGCTAGGGGTCAATAGATGGCTTCCAGGCAGGAGTTTCAACATGGAAAGAGACAATTCGAGAGACCTTAGATGGAACATTGCATCTTTCCTCACTGATAAAGTACGGGAACAGGAACAAAGGAATTCTATGGGGTCACTGGACTAAATTAGTTATGTCAGTCTCCTTCCTGGAAGAGTGGCTAGCTCAGTCACCTATGCTAGTCAAGGCACTCTGAATGAGATCCAAAAGTTGGATTGGCTCTCATGTGTTGGGTTCCCATCTTTGGACTCAGTTATTCCAGATGATATGATCCTGGCTTCGTAAGATTCCTGTAACACATGTTTCTGAGGCTCTACTCTGGCAGAGAGGAGATAGTACTGAAGGAGTTGGAGGCACAGGAGTGCAGGAACATTACCAGAAATTTAGTTACTTTTGTAATCACAACTCTAAGAGGTCCAAGTTCCTACTCTAACATATCTAACTTTTTTCACTAAACTCTAAATCATGAGATTCACTCTGCTGGATTTACCTAAGCTGTCCATTTTCCTTGTTGAATATGAACCGGCAGAATCTTCATTCCTGCTCTAGACAATCTACTTAAGCAAACAGGGAATGGAAAATTGACCTTGCTTAGGCATCTTACTTCTTACCAACCTGAGTGTCTGTAATATACTAAACCTGTGTTGACTTTCAGAAGTCCAGACAGTCTCACTTTCACACTGGTCCTTCTGATAGAAATTTAGAATGAAATCTTGCTTTTCTTTTTGTTGTTCTACTTTGGTAGTCTTCATTTAAGAACTCTGGTTAGCCTTGTGGCTGCCTTGCTGATGCTGTGTTCCAGGCTTTTTTTTTTTTTCAATTTTTGAATTTATTATTTGTTTTTAGAAAATCTTTGTACAGGTAGAAGAAAATTAGGCTGTTGGGAAGAGGCTTCAAATCACTGACGTTGAAAGGATCAATTGATATTTGCCAAAATCTTCTATGTTAGGCCAAAAGCTTTGAGGGAAATAATGTTTTGAAACAATAAGTTTGGGGAAAAATAAGGTACATTAGAGGGTTAGGGGAGAAGGCAGAGTAGGTAGCACCAGGAATCTATCTTCCCACCCAGATAACAGATGAACTAGAAGAATCTGTTTGAAAATAGTTTGGACTCTGTAGTTGATAGAAGGTTTAAAATTTCTAAGGAAAAAAGAAAAATATGGCCAATTCAGAGGGGGAAAAAAAATCAACAAACTATTTCTGAAAAACACCCAATGGCAGATTTACTAGACAAAGACTTTAATACAGTAGTCTTAAAGATGCTTAAAGCAACTATGATGTTGAGAAAATCAAGAAAACAATATGCTCCATGAATATACCTTATAGTACATCCAGCTTCTTGGATGGTTATTGTTATGTCTTCCACCAAATTTGTTTACCATCATTATTTATTCAAATAGGCCTCCATTCTAAATTGCAGTTAATTTTGGTCAATTTTAGCTTCCTATCTCCCACCCTCAGATCTATGACAGTAAGCTGAGCTTACATTCCTGGAGCAACCTGCATGCACACAGGTTATAGAAACCAGGATGGATAAAAAGGACCCGTTCTCCAAATACTGGGGAATCTGCGCTGTGACCCCGATCACCGAGGTGCAAAAAGTGTGATGGACATTGATATTGGACCTTCTACCACTGTCGGAAGCCCCTTCCTTCATGCAGGAGTGATATTTAAAGGGCTATGACCCTTTTTTCTCCTCTTCCTCCTCCATTTTTCTTTTTCCCCTTTTGGGAACCAGATATTAAAGACTAAGGCATTAAAAGGTAGCTGCATATACAAGGAAAATTAGAAAATGACCATACATGCCCAGGGAAAGGTTACAGGCTCACAAAAGTCCTAGGAAGACTTTAAGTTTATACCTTAGGCTGATTCTTCTCTGACAGCCTATAACAAGACAGTAAATAATGGAGAATGGGGAGAATATGATTTCCAGAGTTGCCACAATATTAAATTCAAATATCTAGTTTTCAATAAAATTCACAAGGCATACAGAGAAATGCTCCGGGGGTCCTGCAGGGTGAAATGATTAAAGGACACCAGACAGTATGTCTGTGTCCATACTACTCAGAGCCACAAGAAGAAGTGTCCCCATAAAAGTAAATATATGGACAGCTATAAAAGCTGGAATAGTAACAATGAATTTTAACTCTACTTCTTGTTTTCTACATGATTTAAGATTATAATACATCTTAAAACACTCTAAAAGCTACTGTCATTGTAACTTGAGTTTGTAGCTCTACATTTTATTCTCTACATAATTTAAGAGACCTTTAAAAAGAACTATTAGCTTCTGTTTTAGGACATAGACTGTATAAGATGTAATTTTGTGACAACAACCAAAAGATCTGTGGAAAGAACTGTGAAAGGAGCAGTTGTACATTATTGAAGTTAAGCTGGCATGAATTCAAATTTGAGTATTATAACTTTAGGATATTAAATGTAGTCTCCATGGTAACCACAAAGAGAATAGCTAGATAATTCGTACAAAAGGACATGAGAAAGGAATTTACATTACAGTGTTAAAAATAAAAAAAAAAAAATCATCTAAACCCAAAAGATAGTAATGCAGGAAGTAAAAGCTATAAGGGATATAGAAAAAAAGTAGCAAAATTACAGAAGTTAGTTCTTCCTTATCAGTAATTACCTTTTTATTGAAGTAAGATCAACATACAGTGTTTGTGTATGCTGATGTGTACATCAGCAATTAAATGTAAAAATATTAAAATCTCCAAATCAAGAGATGAATATTTACAGAACAGATAAAGAAGGTTCAACAATATGCTGTTCACAATAGACATTAGAGCCAAACACAAATAGATTGAAAGCAATTCCGTGGCAAAGATAATCCATGCAAATAGTAACCAAAAGAAATCAGGCATGGCTATCCTAATATCAGACAAGATAGGCTTTGAGTTAAAAAAAACAAAAACAAAAACAAAAACAACCTCATTGTATAAATAAGTTTCAATGCAGCAAGAAGATAAAACATCTATGTACCTAATAATGACCTTCAAAACATATGTAGCAAAAACAGAATTGAAAGAAGAAACAGACAGTTCACCGGTAGTAATAGGAGACTTCAGTACTTAATACTCCATAATGGATAGAACCACTAGATAGAAGACAAGAAAATAGGGGATTTAACACAGTAAACCAACTAGGTCTAACAAAGAAAAACATTCTGCCCAACAGCAGCATATATGTTCCTTTCAGGTGCACATGGGACATTTTTTAGGAAAGAATACAAGTTAAATCACAAATTAAATCCCAGTACATTATAAGAGACATTATACAAAGTATCTTCTCTGACCACAATGGTTGAGGTTTAGAAATCACTAACTGAAATTAGACCTTGAAAATTTGTGGAAATTAAATACACTCTTTTTTTTTTTTTTTTAAAGATTTTATTTGACAGAGAGAAACACAGCGAGAGAGGGAACACAAGCAGAGGGAATGGTAGTGGGAGAAGCAGGCTTCCTGCCTAGCAAGGAGCCTGATGCAGGGCTCCATCTAGGGTCCTGGGATCTAGCCCCGCATCGGGCTCGATCCCACCAGGGCCTGGGATCATGACCTGAGCCGAAGGCAGACGCTTAATGACTGAGCCACCCAGGCACCCCAAATTAAACACACTCTTAAGTAACTAATGGTTCAAAGAAATCACAACTGAAGTTAAAAAAAAAAAACAAACACAGATGAAAAATGAAACCATAATAAGCCAAAACATGGGATGCATAGGAGTGTTAAGGGGAAAATTATCACTATAAATGTTTTCATTAAAAAAACAAAAAATAAAACCTAACTTTACATAATAAACAGCTAGGAAAAAAAAAAAAAACAAAAACCTAAGCCTAAAGCTGGCAAAAAGAAGACAGTAAAAAGATTAGAGCAGAGATAGGGAATATAAAAAAGTAGACAATGAAATCAAAAGTTGGTTCTTGGAAAAGATTAGCAAAAGTGATGGAAATTTAGCTTGATTTTTTTAGAAGATGTTTTAAGGAGTTTTTTTAGGGAGTTCTCTGAGGCTTTTTTTTCCTTTTGAGGGTTTTTTTTTTTTTTCTTTGAGGGACATTAGTAAAAACAGAAATAAGAATGGAAACATTACTGACTCTATAGAAATAAAACTTTAAGAGCCTTATGGACAACTGGATGATTTAGATGAAGTGGACAAATTCCTGGAAACACAAAACCTTTCAAGAGTAAATCATGAAGAAATAGAAAATGTGAATAATCCATAAGTAAAGATATTGAATGAGTAATCAAAAATCTCCCAACAAAGAAAGCCCTGGACCTGATGGATTCATTGGTGAAGTCTACCAAACATTTAAGAAGACTAAACATGATTCTTGACAAACTTTTCCAAAAAATTGAGGAGGAAAGATTTCGTAACTCACTGAGACCAGCATTACTTTAATACCAAGCCAAACAAAGATATTATAGGAAAACTACAGATCAATATCCCTCAGGAACATTGATGCAAAAATCATCAAAAAATACTAGCAAACTGACTTGAGCAGCTTGTTAAAAGGATTGTATGCCATGACCAAGTAGAATTTATTCCTGGTTTGCAAGGATCATTTCATATATTGAAATCAATCAATGTAGAATGAAGGGAGGAGGGAAACACATGGTCATCTTAACTGATGCACAAAAATCATCTGAAAAAATTCAATACCATATGATAACAATACTTGACTGACTAGAAATAGGAGGAAACTCCCCAACATGATAAGAGCCATATATGGAACACCCACGGCAAATATCATACTCAGTGAGGAAAGACTGAAAATTTTTCCTCCAAGGTCAGAATAAGGCAGATACCCACTTGGACTACTTATATTAAACATACTATTTGAAGTTCTAGTAAGAACAATTAGGCCAGAAAAATAATAAGTACCCAAATTAGGAAGGAAAACAAGTTTCTTTTAACAGATGACAAGATCTTCTATGTAGAAAACCTTAAAGATTCCACCAAAAAAAACCCCCAAAAGCCCAAAAAACCTGTTAGAACTAATAACTCAGCAAAGTAGCTGGTTACAATGTCAACCCATGAAAGTCAGTTGCATTTCCATGTGCTTACATTAACTTGAAAATGAAATTATATAAAAAAAATAAAACTTACAATAAAATCAAAAGAATAAAATAGTAAGAAATTAACCAAGTAGGTGAAAGACTTGTACACTGAAAACTATAAAACATTGCTGAATGAAATTGAGACATAAATAAAAACATATTTCATGTTAATAGATCAGAAGACTTAATATTATTCAAATAGCATAGCTACCCAAATTGATCAACAGATCCAATGCAATCCCGATAAAAAGTTGAATTTATTTTTCCAGAAATAGAGCAATCCACCCTAACATGCATATGGAATCTCAAGAACTTCTATAACCATCTTGAAGGAAAAGAACAAAAAACAAAAGAAGAGACTCACACTTTCTGATTTCAAAACTTAATACAAAGCTACAGTAATCAAAACAGGGTGATACTGGCATAAAAAAAATAAATGTGAACTAATGAAGAATAGAGAGTTTAGAAATAAATCCTTTCATACATAGCCAAATAATTTTTGACAAGTATGCCATGATCATTCAGTGGGAAAAGGGCAGTCTTTTCAACAAATGGTACTGGCAAAACTGGATACCAAAGAATGAAATTGGATTGTTGATTAAAACCATATATAAAAATTCAGTTAAATTAGACCAAAGACTTAGGTGTAAGTCTTAAAACTGTAAAACTCAGAAGAAAACATAGGACAAAAATTTCATAGCATTGAATTTCTTGGATGTGGAACCAAAGACACAAGTCACAGAAAAATAGGTAAGTTTTATTTTATGAAAATGAAAAACTGCCTCAAAAGGCAGTATCAACAGAATAAAAGCCAACCTACAGAATGATAAAAAATACTTGCAAATCATATATAAAAGGGGTTAATATCCAAAATAGAGAACCAGATCTCAAGAACAATAAAATAGCCATATTAAAAAATGGGCTAAGAACTTGAGCAGCTTTTTTCCCAAAGATCTAAAAATGGCCAATAAGCACATGAATAGATGTTCAATGTCAGTAATCATTAGGAAAATGCAAATCAAGAGTATAATGAGATTCCATCTCATGTTCATTAAAGTGGCTACTGTCAAAAGAAGAGAAAAGAAGTGTTGGTGACAATGTGGAGAACTGGAACCCTTGTGCACTATTGGTGGGAACGTAAAATGGTACAGTTGCTGAGGGAAACAGTATGGTGGTTCCTTGAAAAGTTAAACATGGAATTGCCGTATGATCCAGCGATTCCACTTCTGGGTATATAACCAAAATAACTTACAGTAGAGTCTCAAAGATATTTGTACACTTGAATTCATCGTAGTATTATGCAGAGTAGCTAAAATGTAGAAGCAATCCAAGTGTCCACCTGTGAATAGATAAGTGAAATATGGCATATACATAAAATGGTATATTATTCAACTTTAAAAAGGAAGGCAATTCTAACATATGCTAAAGCATGTAAGGACATGATGCAAGCAAAATAAGCCAGTTATAAAAAGACAGATACTGTGTGATTCTGTGCATTTGAGGCATTTTGAGGGGTCAGAATTATAGACAGTAGAATGATGATTTCCAGGGGATGGGGTAAGAAGAGCATGGGAGTTAAAATTAATGGGTATAGATTTGTTTTGCAAGATAAGAAAATCGTGAAGATGGATGGTGGTAATAGTTGTACAAACTTACATATTTAGTATTAGTTAACTGTAAAGTTAAAGTGGTTAAGGTATTAATTTTATCTTGGAGTATTTTACCACAATAAAAAATACAAATAAGTTAGTCTTTGAATTAGTGGTTAGTAACCAGCTTTTTTCACTTACTGAACAAATCATTGCATTTTCATTTTTATGTAAACAGTGCTTTTCCTACTCATCTTAAGACACGACTGGTAACAGCATAAAAATGATACAGAAATGAAATAAAAAAATGTAAATTGAAAATTATATAAGGATATATAAATGTTGCAAAAGAGATGGTATTTGGAAATGTTTAATCAAAATTACTACTTTGTGAAGATATATAGATGGCTAGAATTCTTATTTCTGGAGAAAAAGGAATAATTCAATTTAATTTTGACTTAAGTTTTATCCTTTAGCCCTTACCAAGGATATAATTCTAAAAAGTGTATTTAGAAGCAGGCAGAAACGACTAATTTTACCTTCCAAATTTTGCTTAAGACAAGCTCATCTGCTAAAAAGAAAACTTTTCTCTGCCTAAAGAACTAAAAAAATTCATAGATTTTATAGATTGGCAAACTCATTCTAAACCAATTCTGTATAAAAATCTTATTTTGATCCCAAACTCCCTACTTCCCCATGCCATTAAGAATGGGGAAAAAGAAACCTAAAGGATTTGTACAGGACCTCATTGCTAGTACTTGCCATTGCTTCGCATGAGTCACAGATTGATTTTCTGGCTTTATATCTGTGAGAGACAGTGGGCCTTTTTAACACCATAATTTTTCATAAGCTGATGAGTACAGGGATGATGAATGAGCCTTCATCCCACGGTCTCCTCCAAGTGGACTCTTTACAAGAAGTTTGTTGTTTTGAAGTTATCTTTATTTTATTTTTATTTTACTTTCCATTGCTTTGCAGAGCTTTCTGGAAATTACATTATTTCCTTATCAGTTATTAAACCCTACAGATTACTTTTGTTCCCTTTAAGTTTAGAGGTTATTTTTAGTACATGGAGTTGAAGAACGAGACATACAGGTACACTGTGCTAGCCCACATCCGATGATAACACTGGTTATCATAATAATAATACAGGTAGTATTAAATTCTGGTTGTGGCTACAAATTATTGATTAGGAAAGAGGTTCTAAATATGTATGAGAAGAGGCAGAAATGATAGCCGCAAAAAGAAGGCCAGCATAGAGGAGAGAAAGACTCCATCCCCAGCGTGCAGCATCCTGCAGGCATTTAACTTGGCAATAAAAGGCAAGTTTTCAGAGGGTGGAAATGCAGCCATGTGTGTCTTTAGTGTTTTTCTTGTCTTCAGCTTCTTCCATTTTTTGGAGAAGATTTCATCTGACAGTTTTAGATATCCATAACTCATAAAGTCTTTCTGTTCTCCCTAGTGGTATCTACTCTTAGAAAACATAGGTTCCCTGCTTCTTTGCTTAGAAGTACTTTCTTTTTACA
>CM053605.1:55636468-55684437 GCA_028646535.1 Procyon lotor | reverse complement strand
CCACTGGTCTATGTGTCTGTTTTTGTACCGGTACCATGCTGTCTTGGTGATCACAGCTTTGTAGTAAAGCTTGAAATCAGGCAGTGTGATGCCCCCAGCTTTGTTTATCTCTTTCAACATTTCCTTCCTTAGCAATTTGGAGTCTTTTCTGGTTCTGTTCAAATTTTAGGATGTTTGTTCCAGCCCTTTGAAAAAAAAAACTGGTGGAATTTTGATCGAGATGGCATTGCAAGTATAGATTGTTCTGGGCAGTATAGACATTTTAACGATGTTTATTCTTCCCATCCAGGAACATGGAATGCTGTTCCACCTTTTTGTGTCTTCAATTTCTTACATGAGCGTTCTGTAGTTCGAGTACAGATCCTATACCTCTTTGGTTAGGTTTATTCCCAGGTATCTTATGGTTCTTGATGCTACAGTAAATGGAATCAATTCTCTAATTTCCCTTTCCCTATTTTCATTGTTAGTGTATAGGAAAGCAACTGATTTCTGTGCATTGATTTTGTATCCTGCCACATTACTGAGTTGCTCTATGAGTTCTAGTAGTTTGGAGGTGGAGTCTTTTGGGTTTTCCATATAAAGTATCCTGTCATCTGTGAAGAGAGAGAATTTGACTTCTTCATTGCCAATTTGAATACCTTTTATTTCTTTTTGTTGTCTGATTGCTGTCACTATCTAGTACTTCTAGTACTTGTCGCTTCTAGTACTATGTGGAAAGAGTGATGAGAGTGGGCATCCTTGTCATGTTCCTGATCTCAAAGAGAAGGCTGTCAGCTTTTCCCCATTGAGAATGATATTTGCTGTGGGCTTTTCATAGATACACTTTATGATGTTGAGGGATGTTCCTTCTATCCCTATCCTTTGAAGAGTTTTAATCAGGAACAGATGCTGAATTTTGTCAAATGCTTTTTCTGCACCAATTGAGAGGACCATGGGTTTCTTCTCTCTTGTCTTAATGATTTGTTCTATCACGTTGATTGACTTGCGAATGTTGAACCACCCTTGCATCCCAGGGATAAATCCCAGCTGGTCATGTTGGATAATCTTTTTAATGTGCTGTTGGATCCTATTAGCTAGATCTTGTTGAGAATCTTGGCACCATATTCAACAGGGATATTGGTCTGAAATTATCCTTTTTGATGGGGTCTTTGCCTGGTTTGGGGATCAGGGTAATTCTGGCTTCATAGAAAGAGTCTGGAAGTTTTCCTTCTGTTTCTGTTTTTTGGAACAGTTTCAGGAGAATAGGTATTTTTTCTTCCTTGAATGTTTGATAGAATTCCCCAGGGAATCCATCAGGTCCTGGACTCTTGTTTTGTGGGAGGTTTTTGATCACTGCTTCAATCTCATTACTAGATATTGGTCTGTTCAGGTTGTCAATTTCTTCCTGTTTCAGTCTTGGAAGATTATGGGTTTCCAGGAATGCATCCATTTCTTCTAGATTGTTTAACATATTGGCAAATAGCTGTTGATAATAACTTTTGATGATTGTTTCTTTTTCCTTTGGATTAGTCGTGATCTCTCCCCTTTCATTCATAATTTTGTTAATTAGGGTCCTCTCTTCTTTTGGATTAGTTTGGCCAGTGGCTTATCAATTACTGATTCTTTCAAGAAACTAACTTCTGGATTCATTGATGTGTTCTACTGTTTCTCTATTTCTAAGTCATTGATCTCTGCTCTAAACTTGATTATTTCCCTTCTTGTGTGTAGGGTTGACTTAATTTATTGTTTTTCCAGTTCTTCAAGGTGTAAAGAGAGCTGGTGTATTCGAGATTTTTCAATGTTTTTTGAGTAAGGCTTGGACGGCTATCTATTTCTCCCTTACAGCTGCCTTTGCTGTGTTCCATAGGTTTTGCATCATTGTGTCTTCATTCTCATTGGTCTCCGTGAACTGTTTAAGTTCATCTTTGATTTCCTGTTTGATCCAAACATCCTTGAACTGGTTGGTCTTTAGCCTCCAAGTGTTTGAATTACTTCCAAACTTTTTCTTGTGGTTGAGTTCCAGTTTCAAAGCATTGTGGTCTGAGAAAATGCAGGGATCATCTCAATCTTTTGGTATCAGTTGAGTCCTGATTTGTGACCCAGTAGGTGGTCTATTCTAGAGAACGTTCCACGTGCGCTCAAGAAGAATGAGCATTCTGTTGTTTTAGGGTGGAATGTTCTGTATATATCTATGAGGTCCATCTGGTCCAATGTTTCATTCAAAGCTCTTGTTTATTGATTTTCTGTTTAGATGATCTGTCTGTTACTGAAAGTGGCGTGTTAACATCTCCTACTATTAATGTATTGATATCAATATGACTTTTTATTTTGATTAACAGTTGGCTTATGTAGTTGGCTGCTCCTATATTGGGGGCATAAATGTTTACAATTGTTAGATATTCTTGGAGGATAGACCCTTTAAAAATGATGTAGTGTCCTTCTGTATCTCTGACTACAGTCTTTAGCTTAAAATCTAATTTTTGCTTTCTTTTGAGGCCCATTGGCATGAAAGATAGTTCTTCACCCTTTCACATTCAGTCTGGATGTATCTTTTGGTTCCAAATGTGTCTCTTGTAGACAGCATATGGACGGGTCCTGTCATTTTATCCATTTTGCAACCATGTGCCATTTTATGGGAGCATTTAGGCCATTTACAGTGGGAGTGCTTATTGAAAGATAAGTGTTTATTGACATCATGTTGTGTGTGTAGTCTTTGTTTCTATAGATTGTAAGTTCCTGTTCTAAGTCTCATGGGTTCTATTTTTTTTTTTTTTTTTTTTTTTGAAGATTCCATCTGCTTATTTGACAGAGATCACAAGTAGGGAAGTAGGGAGAGAGGCAGGCAGAGAAAGGGGAAGCAGACTCCCCACTGAGCAGAGAGCCCGGTGCAGGGCTCAATCCCAGGACCCTGGGACCGTGACTCAAGCCAAATGCAGAGGCCTCAACCCACTGAGCCACCCAGGTGCCCCAGGTTCTTTCTACTTTTAAAGAACCCCCTTTAATATTTCCTGGAGTGCCAGCTTGGTGGTCACATACTCTTTTAATCCTTACCGGTCTTGGAAGCTCTTTATCTCTCCATCCATTTTGAATGTCAGCCTTGGTGGATAAAGTATTCTTGGCTGCATGTTCTTCTCATTTAGGGCCCTGAATATATCATGCCAACCCTTTCTGGCTTACCAGGTTTCTGTGGACAGGTCTGATGTTATTCTAATGGGTCTTCCTCCGTATGTAAGGAATCTTTTCCCCCTAGCTGCCCTCAGGATCTCTTGTCTAAAAGTATAATTTGCAAACCAATTAATTAATTAAATTATAATTTGCAAATTTTACTATTATGCGTCTGGGTTTCTTTCTAGACTCTGATCTTGGCAGGTGTCCTTTCCATCTCTAGGACATGAACATTTGTTGAATTCCCCATATTGGGGAAATTTTCATTCAGAATTTGGTCTGCTATATCTTCTAGTCTTCTGTCTTTCTCTACCCGCTCTGGGATTCCAATAATTCTGACGTTGGAACATTTCATGGCATCATTTTTTCCCCTAAGTCTCTTCTCATGATTCCTGAGCAGTTTGCTCCAGTTCTCCTCCTGACCTTTCTTCTCAAACATTCTATCCTCTAGATCACAAATTCTATCCTCTGTCTCCCTAACTCTAGCTTAGGCTATTTATATTGGATTGGATCTCACTGATAGGGTTTTTTACATCAGCTATACTGGTTCTCATTTCTGCCCTTGTAGATTCTATGTTGTCATTAATGTTTTTCTCCATCCTAGCCATTGCCTGGATAATTGTCACCCTGAATTCTCTTTCTGACATACTGTTTATGTCTATAATAGTTCTGAGGGAGAGGCTACAGTCTCTGGGTTTTTCCTTTGTTGAGTGTTCCTCCTCCTAGTCATTTTGATGAGAAGTTGATGAGAGTTGTATAGCTGGATATATTGCCCATGATCCAGGCAGGGTGCACCCTGGAAGGTTTTGGAGCAATTGGGATTCACCACCAAAAAAAAAGATAGGGAGAAAAATAAGAAATCCCAGCCAGCATGGGCCCCCAAAATAAGATTTGTAAGGTATGTAAACAAACACAAACAAAGACTAAGAAAAGTAAATGACAAGAAATAAAAGAACCTAGTCAGAGTGAACCCCAAGAATAAGGTTTATATAATAGTAGAACAAAAGCAAATACGTAGAAACACTGACAGAAGGATAAGAAGGGAGGGTGGTTATATCTCCTCAAGGGTGAGGAAGGTTATTTCAGGTCTTCCTGGGTTTATCGTTGTATTAAGCCTGTAGTTGTAATGTTAAGTAGTTTAAAAAAAATTTGAAAACCAAGAAATGTGAAAATGAGTGAATAAAAAAATAGAAAATAAGGAAAACTTTTATCTATGAAATATACAGGTTTGATGGTATTATCAGGCATTTAATATATTGATTTCCCCTGATGTTGGGGATTTAAAATTTTATGGGGACCCTGTGGTTATTGTCCTTTTGTTTTTTTGACTTGTCTTATGGGGGAGGGGCCCGCCACATTGTTTTCCAGTCAGTCTTGCTTGGGTTGAGTCACCCTGCACCCCAATTGAGGGGCTGACCTCTGTGGAAACTGGTTTCTCAGTCTTTTGCTCTCTGAAGGTTTTTGGCCTTTTGTAGCTTTTTCACCTTTTCGGAGAGTTCAAGCAGGGAATCTGCCCATAAGTACCCAGACTTCTGCATCACAGAGAAGCCTCAGTCCACTCCCCTTTGGGTAGTCCAGAACACACACTCTCCTCCACAAAATTCTGCTTACAGTACAGCCTATCACAGGTGGTGTGCACCCCCTGCTATCATTCAGTGGCTCCAGGGGTGCTCTCCAGGCTCCAGGCCCAAGCAGGGTGTGCTCAGGTTCCTGCCCAAGGTGAGGCCACCCACCAGCGTTCTCTCTGGGGCCAGCTGGGAGCCTGCTGCAGGCCCTGTCTTGTGGTCAGGGGTGGAGAGTCCATAGAGCACTGCACACAGAGAAAAGCTGCAGACTCCTGGATCACACCAGACTCTATAAGGTGCTTGTAGGAGCATGCCCCGCCCATAAATGGTGCAAGGAGCAGAAAGCTGCAGGTTCGTGAACCACATGGACTGGACTTACCCCCCCGCCCCTCCCCCCCACCAGTCTCTCTTTGAGGTGAGTGGTGTCCTTCCTGTGAGTGTGGGCCCAGGCCTGTACCCGCAACCACCACCTTCCACTAGTTGGTCCTCAGAACCTTTTACTCTTTTTAAGTTTTTTTAACTGGATTCTAAGTTAATGCTGGTGCCCAACCACTGGGCACTTTCCTCTGGGGTATTACTGTCCTTGGATCGCTCCCTCCCCCTTTTGTTTATCCTCTGATACTGTTCAAGTGTTCCCACTTTGCTTTACCTCTCCACTGCTGTCTTCTGCTCCCGTAGAGATCCAGAAGTGAAAAATCTTGCTCCTCAGGCTGATTTCATGGCTGTTCAGCATGTTCTGGTAGATATCCGGCTCACCTTGGGGGACAGGTTGCAACAGGATCTCCTACTACTCCTCCATCTTGCCCCCCTCTGACCCCTTCTTTCTTTCCTTTTTTTTTTTTTTTAATATTTTATTTATTTATTTGACAGAGAGAAACCCAGTGAGAGAGGGAACACAAGCAGAGGGAATGGTAGCGGGAGAAGCAGGCCCCCTGCCGAGCAGAGAGCCCGATACGGGGCTCCATCCCAGGACTGTGGGATCATGACCTGAGCTGAAGGCAGACGCTTAACGACTGAGCCACCCAGGCGTCCCTGACCCCTTCTTTCTTTAAAAAAATATTTTATTTCAGTTTTAGTAGTTGCCCTAGAGGTTAAAATTAACATCTGAAGACCATTGAATTTGATTTATACCAACTTAATTTCTAAATTGTACAGAAACTTTTCTGTGAGGGGCGCCTGGGTGGCTCAGTGGGTTAAAACCTCTGCCTTCAGGGGCACCTGGGTGGCTCAGTCGTTGGGCGTCTGCCTTCAGCCCAGTTCAGATCCCGGGGGCCTGGGATAGAGCCCCGCATCGGGTTCTCTGCTCTGTAGGAAGCCTACTTCTCCCACTACCATTCCCTCTGCTTGTGTTCCCTCTCTCGCTGTGTTTCTCACTGTCAAATAAATAAAAATCTTTAAAAAAAAAACAAAAAACAAAAAACAAAAAAACCTCTGCCTTCAGCTCAGGTCATGATCTCAGGGTCCTGGGATCAAGCCCTGCATTGGGCTCTCTGCTCAGCAGCGGAGCCTGCTTCCCCCTCTCTGCCTGCCTCTCTCCCTACTTGTGATCTCAATCTCTCTCTCTCTCTCTCTGTCTCTCTGTCAAATAAATAAATAAAATTAAAAAAAAAAAAAGAAACTTTTCTGTGATATAGCTCTGTTCTCTCTTGTCCTTTGGGCTATTATTGTCCTACAAATTACATGTTTAAACATCTTAAGCCTTTCAGTAGAGATTTAAAACTATTGCTTCATGCTGTTATGTTTCAAATCAGAGGAAAAAATGAGTTATAAACAAATGCATATTGTCTTTTATATTTATCTATAGAGTTATCTTTAGTTATGCTCTTTAGTCTTTACATGGATTCTAGTTATTGTCCAGAGTCCTTTTCTTTTATACTCCCTTATTTCTTACAAGACAGTTTTCCTAGAATCGGATTTTTTTTAAATTTAGGAATATCTGGATTTCTCTTATAATTTTTTAAGTGCATCACTGAATAAAAAGCAATTATGTTGATGTGCTTTTCTTTCAGTCCTTTCAATATGTCATCCCACTACTCTCTGGGCCTCTATTGTTTCTGATGGAAGTTAGTTACTAACTTTTTTAATTTTATTTATTCATTTGAGAGAGAGAGGGCACCCGAAAGCAGTTTGAGAAGCAGGGGGAGAGGGAGAAGCAGACTCCCAGCTGAGCTGGGAGGTGGAAGGCAGTTGCTTAACAGACTAAGCCACCCAGGTGCCCCATTAGTTACTAATCTTACTAAGAATCTTTTTTATGCAATCTTCTGTTTTTCTCCTTCTACTTTTAAGATTCCCTCTTTGTTTTTATTTTTGACAGTTTGGCTATGTATGGCTAGATTTGGATGTCTTTGAGTTTATCTTATCAAGAAGTCATTGAGCTTCTGTTCACGTAAAATCAAATCTAGCAAGTTTTCAACCATTTCTTCAGATCTTCTCTTTTTTTCTCTTCTGGGACTCTCATGAGTATCGGTACATTTGATAATAACTTATTGATTAGTGGACTCTATTCTTCTTAATTGTTTTTTCTTAGTTACCTGTAACAGAATATTCTCATGTCTTCTCATGATTTCCTTTTTGCCAGTTCAGATTTACTGTTAACTTAGTGATTTTTTTTATTTCTATTTCAGTTATTCTTCTCAACTACAGAATTCCTACTTGGTTCTTTTTTTTTGTTTTGTTTTGTTTTAAAGATTTTATTTATTTATTTGACACAGAGAGAGAGAAATCACAAGCAGGCAGAGAGGCAGGCAGAGAGAGAGGGGGAAGCAGGCTCCCTGCCGAGCAGAGAGCCTGATGTGGGGCTTGATCCCAGGACCCTGAGATCAAGACCTGAGCCGAAGGCAGAGGCTTTAACCCACTGAGCCACTCAGGCGCCCCGGTTCTTTTATTATTATTTTTTTTAATCTTTTCATGGATATTTGCTATTTGGTGAAGTATTATTCTCATCTTTAATTCTTTGGATATGTTTTTCTTTAGTTTTTAAAATAGATTTGTAATGTTATAAAATTTTTGTCTAATCCACATCTGGATTTCCTCAAGGACACCTTCTATTGACTACTTTGTTTCTTGTGAATGGTATGTTACTATCCCATTTCTTTGCATGTCTCAAAAACTTTTGTTTAGAACTGTGTATGTTAAATAACACGGCAGCCCTGAAAATCAGATTTCCCCTCACTTGCTTCCACCCCACATCTTCCGCTTCTGTTGTTGTTCCTGTTGCTTCTTTTTGTATGTTAGGTAACTTTACTGGTTTTACTGGGCTAATTCTGTAAAGTGTGTGTGTGTGTCTGTGTGTGTGTGTCTGTGTGACACTTTTTTTTTTTTAAATCATGTTTGGACACTGAAGTCTCTGGTCAGTTAGCTTAGTAATCAGTCAATGATTGGGAATAGATTTCTATAAATGCTTGAGCCATCCTTTGCTAAAGGGCTCTGTATGTGTTGGCACATGTCTTCAGTGCTCTCAGAATTCTTTCTTAGCTTCACATTCTGCTTATACAAAGCGTCAAAGTCAGTGAGAGGTGATACTGGGGACTTCTCAGTTCTTTTTTGAACATATTCACAGCCCTGCACATATGTGTGATTTTTCTAAATTTCCAGGAATTTGTCAGAGCTTTATAAAACTTCCTATGAAAATCTTTTTCTACATTTTATTCTTTTTTTTTAATTCCCTCCTTCTCTTCCCCTCCCCCTCTACTCCTCACCAGCTATTATTTACTCCAACTGCTATTGCTGCTTTAGGCAGCTGCATTATAAACTATTGCTGTTGATTTTTTTTTTTTCTCCGCATATGTCCTTAGAATAGAAATTTTCCTTCTGAGCAAGCTTTTGAGGAAATACAAATAATAACAGTAGGAATGGTTTTTTTGTTTTCTCCTCAGGGAGCTATCAGTTCCTATTTCTTGGGATGGGACTTTTTGGACTACTCCAACCTGTCCTCTTTGGTGGCTGCTAGACTGCTGGTTTTCACAACTTGGGTATTGTGAGGTTACTGGTGTTTAAATTTACCTTGATTTGAAGAGCATGGTATGGGAGAGGGTAAGTTAAAATGCCACAAAGAGTATTCGTTCTTTGATTCAGCCATTTTTTCTTGAATAAATGTTTCTGGACTATCACCTTAAGTTTATTTCTAGAGTTTTGATAAAGTTGATTTTCACCAATTTTTCTAGCATTCTTTTTGCTTCTAGAGAGGAATGAATTCTGAGGTCTTAATCTGTCATTCTGGAATTGTATCTACTCTTGTGAATATGTTTTTGTTTTGTTTTGTTTTGTTTTGTTTTGTTTTTCATTTATCTTCCTAAGGCTGGTAATTTTACTTTAGTATTTAGTGTTTGGTGTTATTGATGTAATGCTGGCCTCATGATATCTACTGGCAAATACTCTTTTTCTGTCTTCTATCCTTTGTGTAGGATAGGCGTTGTTTTCTCAATGCTTGTTGTTTTCTCAGTGTTGTTTTCTCACTGCTTGATAGAATTCAGCAGTGAAGCCATCTGGGCCTGTAGTTTGTGGGAAGGTTTTAAATTTTAGATTCAAGTTCTTTAATGTATATTGTGTGTGTATATGTATATGTACATATATATATACACACACACACATATATATATGTTTAGCTATTGAGATTTTTATCTTTTTGTATCAGTTTGTATAATTTACATATCAAGAAATTTGTCTCCATGTTAGATATTCCTTTTGTGGCACAAAGTTTTTAAATATACTTCTTACCCTTTGTGGATTTTCTATTAACGTAGCTTTTTCACATCTTATTGTTATGCCTTTTTTTCTGATCAATCTAGCTAGAGGCTTACCAATTTTATTAAGGTTTAAGAGCCAGTCTGATTGGTTTCATTGATATTTCTCTATCACATCTCTTTTCTAATTTCTTTGTGCTGTTAGAGGTTATTTCTGGACTCTATTTTGTACTGATAAGTCTGTACTCATTCCAGTATCATAGTAGTATAACTTTATAGTAAGTTTTGAAATTGGGAAATGGGAAGTCTCCAACTCTCTTCTTCCATTTTCAAAATTGTGTTGACTATTTTGGGTCATTCACATTTGCATATAAATTTTACAATCAGTTTCCCAATTTCTGCAAAATACCTGCTGGGATTCTGATAAGGATTCATAGGATCTACAGATCACTTTAGGAAGAATTGTCACCATCAAAGACCTCATTACAAAGAGTGCAGAACTTCATTTATTTGAACAGTTATTGTATGAATATACATAGAAGAGGTGAGCTATAAAATCTTAGATAAAGCCCTTAAAATTCAGTGGGTTGATTTTTATTAACTCTCTAAGAGGAGGGGTGACAAAGGTGGTTAAAAAAAAAAAAGTAGAAAGATTTGAATTCTGTGCCTAGAGGATAGGAGCAGAGGATAAAACTTAGGAGGGGGAAAGGGCACAGAAATGCAAGTCTAAGGGTCTCAAAATACCAAATATAATACTAGGGCTGATAAGTTGTTTCTGGGGAGATATGCAGTTTAGCATGGATAGTATGTAATTGCATAGGATATGTATGTAGAATAGAAATAGGCACATGAGATACAAGGCTTGGAGGGATTTAACTTCACTGGTTCTTAACAGTTTGAGCAGGAATATCTTGAACTTTGAGGAAAGTACATGTACAAACGTATTTTGAGGATGAGTGTATGTCTCATGGAGCTACTGTTATGCTGTGTCAGCATGCTTCAGTTTTGTGGGCAAGAAGCCAGGGATTAATGGCGGTGTGGTTTTTTTTTTGTTTTTGTGGTGATGATATTTAAGATCTACTTTCAAGTATACAATACACTGTGTTTAACTGTCGTCACCACACTATACATTAGATCCCCAGAACTTATTTATCTTACAACTGATTTTGTAGTCTTTGACTCTCCCAATTTCCTCCACCTTCAGTCACCACAATTTGGCAACCACCAATCTACTTTCTTTGTATGAGTTTGGTTTTTTTAGATGCTACATATAAATGAGATCATGCCATATTTTGTCTTTCTCTATTTGGCTTTTTTCACCTAGTATAATGCCCTCAAGTTTCATCCATATTGCATTTGCAACAAATAGCAGGATTTTTTTTTCATGGCTGAGTCGTGTATATGTGTGTGTGTGTGTGTCTGTGCGTGCATATATACACTACAGATTTTCCCCCGATTCACCTATCATCAGTGGAAATATAGGTTGTTTCTATGTTTTGGCTCTTGTAAATAATTCTGTAATGAACATGGGAGAGCCATATTTCTTAGAGGTCCTGTTTTTATTTCTTTGTGTATATGCCCAGAAGTGGGATTGTTGGATGGTATGATAGTTTTATTTTTAATTTTTTTATAAACGTCCATATTGTTTTCCATAGTGGTTGAACCGATCTATATTCCCATCAACAGTATATAAAGGTTCTTTTTTCTCTACATCCTCACCAGCATATCTTAATCTCTTCTGTTTTGGATAATATCCATTCTAACAGGTGTGAGGTAAAAAAAAAACTCCTTGTGCTTTTGATTTGCATATTCCTGATTAGTAATCTTGAGCACGTTTTCATGTACTTGTTACCATTTGCATGGTATTTCTGGGAAAATGTCTATTTAGGTTCTTGTTCATTTAAGTGGACTGTTTCGTTTTTGCTATTGAGTTATATGAATTCCTTATATATTTGGGATATTAACTCATTAACAGATAACATGATTTACAAATTTTTCCTCCATTCTATAGTTTGCGTTTTCAGTTTGTTGCTTGTGGGTTTTTTTTTCTTGGGGGGGGTTCCTATACACAGGCTTCATAGTTAATATGTAGTCTCACTTGTTGATTTTTGCTTTTGCTGCTTGTGCTTTTGGCATCCTATCAAAAAAATCATTGCCAAGATCAAATCAGGGAGCTTTCCTCAATTTAATTCTACAAATTTTACAGTTTCATATATTATATTTAAATCTTCAATACACATCAAGTTAATTTTTGTAAATGGTATAAGTTTGGGGTCCAATTTCCTTCGTTTGAACATGAATGGTCAGTTTCCTCAACACCATTTACTGAAGAGGATCTCTCTTCTTGTGTATTCAGTTGGCTTCCCCGTTGAATGTTAGTTGCCCATATATGTGTAGATTTATTTCTGGGATCTTAATTCCATTCCATTGGTCTGTGTGTCTTTTTATGCCAGTACCATACTGTCTTGATTAGTATAACATTGAATATATTTTGAAATCAGGAAAGGGGATGTGTCTTGCTTTGTCTTTTCTCATGATTGATTTGGCTATTCAGAATCTTTTGTGTTTCATACAAATTTGAGTATTCTATTTCTGTGAGTAGTGTCATCAGAATTTTGATAAGAATTGTATTAACTTTTTAGAGGTCTTCAAGATGCATTGGGCATTTTAACAATATTAATGCTTTTGATCCATGAACGTAAGATAACTTCCCATTTATTTGTGTCATCTTTCATTTTGTTGATCAGTTGTCTTGCAATTTTCAGTATGCAAATCTTTGATTTCCTTGGTTAAATTTATTCCTAAGTATTTTATTGGTTTGCATGCTATTGTAGATGAAATTATTTTTTAAATTTCTCTTTCATATAGCTGTTAGTATATAAAAGTGAAATTTTTTTTCTACAAATTTTTTTGTATGCTCTAACTTTACTGAATTCATTAACTTTAACAGTTTTTGGAATATTTAGGATTTTCTTTATATAAGATCGTGTCATCTGCAGAGATAATTTTACTTTTTCCTTTCCAATTTATGATGCTTTTTGTTTTTCTTACCTAATTGCTCTGGCTAGAACTTTTAGTACTATGTTGAACAGAAGTGGTAAGAGTGGGCACCCTTGTTCTGTTCTTTTTTTTTTTTTTTTTTCCTTGTTCTGTTCTTACAGGAAAAGATTTCACCCTTTGACCATTACATAGGATGTTAGCTGTGGGCTTGTCATACATGACTTTTATTAGGTTGCGGTATGTTCTTTCTGTATCTACTTTGAGAGTTTTTTTTTTATAGTACATTTTTATTTTTTTACTTAAATTTAGCCAAGGTATAAGTACATCATCAATTTTTGATACAACGTTCAATGATTCATCAGTTGTTGAGAGTTTTTATCATGAAAGAATGATGAATTTTGGCCTAATGGTTTCTACCATGTAAAATATAGATGCTCTTTTGGGATCCAATAATTTGAAAATTTGAAAACTTAAAATCCAAATATTGAGTAATTTGGGTTTTTAACCTAAAACATCTTTATATTTTCAGATTCAAATTTAATCTATAAATTCCCTTTATACCTTTCATTTATCTAATTTATTCACTTATTAAATGCCATTTTATGTGGACTCCTAAACCGATTTGCTGGGTATTTTGATTAGAGTTATTCATAAAATTCATAAAATTCAAAGACAGCTGATTTCATTTTAATGATCATTATCAATATAGCATTTCATAATGGAAAAAAATCGTCCTTGGTTTTTAAAGTAAAAGAGGGTATAATTCTTCCTCTGTTGTTTTAATTGTAATTTGAGGCATAAATGTGATTTTAATGGCAAATAATACTAATAAAACATTTATATTTAGTATCTTTTATGCATTATTTTATTCTTACCTTAAGTAGAACAGAAAAAGGGAAAAGAATTAACTTGGATTTTTTTCTTTATACTATCTGCCTCACGGCTATAATTACTTGGAAATCGAAGGCAAACCTGAGGGTTATTAGAAGAAAATGCCTGTGGTTAATGACTTGCAGGAGGTAGAGTCAAACTGGGAGTGATCAAGTGAAGAAGCTGTGTTTAAAGGTAAGAGAGTGTATCATTCCAGAGAGATATGAAAGGCAGTGAGTTGTTGTTCAAAGACATCTTTTAATACAGGTTGAATTTTGTGTTGGAAATATGCTTAACTTCAGAGTATTCTTTTTTTTTTTTTTTTTTTTTTTAAAGATTTTACTTATTTGACAGAGAGAGAGATCACAGGTAGGCAGAGAGGCAGGCAGAGAGAGAGGGGAAAGCAGGCTCCCTGCTGAGCAGAGCCCAATGTGGGGCTCGATCCCAGGACCCTGAGATCATGTCCTGACCTGAAAGCAGAGGCTTTAACCCACTGAGCCACCCTGGTGCCCCCAGAGTATTCTTTAAAAAAAAAAAAATGCATTAATGAGGTGCCTAGATGGCTCAGTTGGTTACGTGTCTGACTCTTAATTTCAACTCAGGTCATGATCTCAGGGTCATGGGATTGAGCCCGGTGTCAGGCTCCAAACTCAGCATGGAGTATGCTTGAGATTCTCTATCTCCCTCTTTCCCTGCCCTCCCTCCCAACCCCCTCCTGGCAACTCACGCACGAGCTCCTTCTTTGGCTCTCAATAAATAAATGAATGAATCTTCAAAAATAAAAGTCTCTGCATTAACTATAAGAATTATATTTATATTATAACACTGGTGGTAACATTGAGGAATCAAGAACAAGAGCTCAGACTTTATGATCACAGGTAGAGCAGGACTTCTGGAGCCTGTGAATAGGTTGAGGTTCTACAGAAATCTGCTCATCTCATGGGTGATTTCTGGTCCCAGAGAAGAAATCACTGGTGTTGGAACTTTCCTGGGCCATACGGTACTACTAGCCCTAGATGGTGAGCTTCCCTGACCTTCTCCCAAAGGAGCTCCTAGGTTGAAGTTTTTTTTAGGTGCAGACTCTGCTACATTCCAAGTGGCCTTCATATTTTTAGTCAATGATACTGACCAAGTCCTTTCAATATAAGATTGAACTCTCAAGTGAACTTTGTAGATGAGATGAGTAATATGCACTAATGGGACCCAAGTGAGAGACAATATACAGATGGGAACCATGGACCTAATAAGATAGCAAGAATCTGGGATGTGCTAAGTTAAAGTAAGTTAAAGGGAGCGATCAAGTACTTAAGATAGATGATGACTTTCTCTTTCTAGGAAAGATTATTAAGAACTTTTGAGGGGCACCTAGGTGGCTCAGTGGGTTAAAGCCTCTGCCTTTGGCTCAGGTGCTGATCTCAGGGTCCTGGGATCGAGCCCTGCATCAGGCTCTCTGCTCAGCAGGGAGCCTGCTTCCCCCTCTCTCTCTGCCTACTTGTGATCTCTCTCTCTGTCAAATAAATAAAATCTTAAGCAAAACAAAACAAAACAAAAAAACTTTTGAGTAAAGGTTAAGCATAGCAGTTTACTAGAAACTGAAGATAAATATAAAGTAAGAAACACATTTGACCCTGATGACAACTTTAATGAGAGCCTTTAAGACAAATGACAATAATATAAAACATAGATTTGAGAGGCTGAGCTTTAGAGATTTCCACATGTCAAAATATGCCTGCCTGGTATACTGGCAAGGCAGGAAAGCTAGAGGTGTATTTACTTGGGGCCACTGACCTTCAGAGGAGAAGAGCTGTTAACATTAGCTGTTCAGATTTACCAAAGCAGATCTGAGGTGATAGAGCTTGAATGGGCTCTCCTTAGAGCTCTGTGGAGGAAATTCTGAAAGAACTCAGCCTATGGAAAGCAGGAGCTATGGGTGATGGTTTGTATTAAAGGCTTAGTGGACAATGGGGAGAGGTAATTCCGAGTATAGACAAGTATCAACATTTCGTATTTGTCTTCTGGTCCAGTATCCATTGGAAGTATGTCTGAGTCAAGGAGTGTTATAGTGAAGAAACAGTGTCTTCTAAGTTGCCTTTCTTGAGGTTGTGGCTTTCATTCTGGTATAAGAGCATTATGACAGATAAGAAGCATAAGTCATTTTGTTTAATCCTTACTGTGAACTCAGAGTAAAGTTATTAGTATCCTTATTTTACACAGGGGAAAATGGGGGCTTTGAGAATTTCTATTGATTTTTAAGATTAAAATAGTAAGAACTGGACTTGAATTTGATTCTGAATCCCATGCTCTAGCATTGATTGTGCCTGCCTTCAAGAAATGGAGTAAACGTGCAAATGGGAATAGATTTTTATTATGGAGACTTGAAGTTTAAGTCTTAAAAACAATAAGAACACTTGTTTGCTGTCGGGTTTGTTTTTTTTTATTTTTTATTTTTTTTGGTTTTTTTTTTTTTTTTGGTTGTTGTTGTTGTTGTTGTTGTTGTACAAGAGAGTCGAATATTTAAGGGAGGGAAAAAAAGCAGTAGTGTGGAAGCTGGGAAATAAGACATGGGCAGCTCTGGGGGCAAAGAGACTGATCTCTACTCTGGAAAATTTGGGTTTGGGCTTGCATTGAATGGGTTTGGGTCTAGCTGGAAAAGAGACCTGTCCTGCTCTCAGCTGATGAAACCACTCTTTAGTCACCCTTTCTTTATTTTTACTCCCTTTAGTAAGTTAATATTCTGGTGAAAAACTATGATGGATAATTGGAAGAAAGGAAGGCAGGGACAAGGGGCTCTTGCCCTAAGGAAAAACTACTCTTGAAGGAGCCCTCCACCCTTTCCCAATTTATAGATGACAAAAATCTGATTGGATGACAGGTGCAGGGAGGGTTTATCATATTAAAATAGTCCTTCAACAAGCCCATAAACCCCTAGACTTAGAAACTCTGATGGGGAAAAAAAAGAAACTCTGATGACCACCCTCCTGGGTCCCCTCCCTCCTCTGGAGCTTGATACTATCACTTTACTATCTCCCAGTAAACTTTCCTTTGCTGCCCACTACTTTTCCGGTGGTCTACCTCTTCATTCTTTGAAATGTCATGACCAAGAACCACAGGCACCTAAGGAGAAGGAAACACTTTAACAAGTATACATGTGCTTTTTGCTTGTCAGTCCTAAGCAAGAGAGACCCAAAGGATTTAATAAAAAGCAAGACATTCTAGGGGCCCCTGAGTGGCTCACTGGGTTAAAGCCTCTGCCCATAATCTCAGGGTCCTGGAATCGAGCCCTGCATCGGGCTCTCTGCTCATCAGGGACCCTTCTTCCCCTTGTGAACTCTCTCTCTGTCAAATAAATAAATAAAATCTTTAAAAAAATAATAAAAGCAAGACATTCTGACCTTTTAATTCTTTAATATCACTAAGATACCATTAGAATTACTAACTAAATTTAAAATCATCTGTGCTTTTCATTTGAGAATTAATCTTAGAATTTTTACTTTTTTGAGTCAGATCTGCTCTAACACAATCATTAAACAACACAATTTGGTATTGCTATGTGGTGGGTCTATGGTATCTTATGGGTAGCGAGCTTCCTTCAAGTGAGCCATGACATTTAGTTTTCTTCCAAGTTCTAGAAATATTGTTAATTAAAATAATATATTGTTATGGTGAGCTGCATAGAATTTAGCATCTTTCTTTTTTTTTTTTTAAAGATTTTATTTATTTATTTGACACAGAGTGAGAGAGAGAGATCACAAGTAGGCAGAGAGGCAGGCAGAGAGAGAGGGGGAAGCAGGCTCCCTGCCAAGCAGAGAGCCCAGTACGGGATTCGATCCCAGGACCCTGAGATCATGACCTGAGCAGAAGGCAGAGGCTTTAACCCACTGAGCCACGCATGCACCCCAGAATTTGGCATCTTTCTTACAGCTTTATGGATACATTTGGAGGATGTTTCTGGGCAAGTTCTCTAAGTCACCTTAGGGAACACTTAATCATTTAAAAATATGGTAGAGAAATTGTCATGCAAATATTTTGTGTTGTTATGCCCAGATTTTGAAATCCCCGAAGACCACCAGGGAGCGGAGTCCGATGCATAAGCCAAAGAGCCTTTATTCGAGCTAGCTCAAGCTCAGTCTCCCACACTCACCAAGGCAGTAGCGTGATGTAGAGAAAGAGAGCGCGTTTCGAAAAGCGCCGCAGTTTAATAGGGGCCAGTGGCCAATGAGATTATAACACACACAGAAAGTTGCATAGTCATGTTAGGCCACACACAGGTGGCCAATTGAATTACAATTTACCCTTTGGTAGCTGTTTGAGCTAGCCTATCACTCTGGTCAGAATTGGCGTGCAAGTTTGGTGGGCAAAAGGCAGGGTTTACATTCTTTGGCGGTTAGGGGTTCCGCATTCCTATTGGCTAACTCTAACTCAAGGGTGGGCTGGGTAATATTCTGACATGGAGGTTATACACAAGATGGCAGGTGTAGCACAAAACGGAGTTAGCCTTGCTCTGCTCTTTCAGTGTATTTTCTTTTGTGTGTGTGTGTGGTGTGTGTGTGTGTGTGTGTGTGTGTGTGTGTGTATGTGTGTGTGTATTTTCTATATTAGGGTTACATTCCATTCTTTTTGGGCTTTCTCACATACGATGACCTATCAAATTTAATAGAAAATATTATAACATCCTCAATGAAAATTTTAAATTCACAAAAGAAAATTTTCTAGTTATTTTTTATGTTGATGAAGGATAACAGTACTATAGTTTTTTAAATGTAATTCTGACTTTAATGCACACTACTATAAAGAATATGGAAAAAACATGGTTATGATCTCAGACAGAATGCTCTTGTCTCCTTTGTTTGTGGGTCAAAATTAACAATTTTGACTACCAAGAGCAATAAGGATCTTCCAGTTACTGCTTGGTCTTCTTTCCTCCTTACTGCATAGAAAACAGATTTTTACTTATTTGTAAAAGTAGTTGAGTTCTTAAAAATAACAGTAAGTTATGAAACTTACTATCGTTTCCAGATGTAAACCTCTTTAATTTTTTAAATAGTAACTCCATGAGCCTCTTTATCAGAATGACTTCTTTCTTTGAGTGGGATGATGGGAATCAGCTTGTCTAGTTGTGGAGTATCACGCCAACATAAAAATCCTTTCTCGAAGAAGTAGGAAACATGTTTTCCACCTTAATTTTTCCATTGTGTACTTTGATCTGTAATCATTTAAATAAACTATTTCTGGGTCAGGGCATTGAGAGTTCTGAAATTAGCATTTCCTTAGGGGATTGTCAACACAAGTTCTTTGTAATAAAGAATTTACCCTTGTCCAAAAAAAGAAGTTTAGCCTTTGTGTTAGGCATCTGGGAGATAATCTCTAAGCTTTTGGGAAATCATGCCTGATGGGAGTGTCTGTGTTTGTTTTGGGGCCGTAGTTCCCTGGATGGTCTTATGGTGGAGGCCAACAACATCAGAAAGACCAACAATGTGAGTTAGAGCAGACTTTGGGTCATGGGTATCATTGGACCTCCAGATATTAGCCACTTGGGAGGTCAATCAATCATGTCTCCGGAATGGAGCCCTGATAACAACTCTGAACATTAAGGCTTGGGGGGAGGGTCCCTGGTTGGCAGTATACCGTGTTTATTGTCATGTACTTGTCTATGACTTTATGGGGAAAGAACAGCTGAAGCTCTGCATTTGGTGCCCTTTCTGAACTCTGTCCTATATATTTCTTCCCACTGCTGATTTTTAACCTGTATCTTTGCCCTGTAATACACCATAAATATGAGAATAAAAACTTTTTTGGCATAGGTCTGAGAGTCCTTCTAATGAATTGCAGAACCTAAAGGGGGGCTTGGGGACCCTCAAACTTGCAGTTTAAGTAGTGAGGATAGTCTTGAGTGGGAATTGATACCTCTAAGCAGACAGTTAGCTAGAATTTTTATGCCTTTATTTTCCTAAATAGATAAAATTCATGATTCAGCAATGGATTGAAGCCTAACATGTACAGTTAATGAATAAAAACTTGGGCATCTTCTTGTGTATGTTTAGGTGTATATTTGCACATGTAGTTTTCTATATATTTACTCTCCATATGTCCAGAAACTCAAAGTAGTGTGATAAACTTATATCTGAAGTAAAAAAACATTTAATGTGGTAAGACTTTTACTTTCAGGGAGAGTAGGGTGCCAGATTGGAGGCCCTAGTTGACTCACCCATCACTGGAAATTGCCATTATAGAATCTAGATTGTCAGGAACCCACAAGTGTGGAGCTAGCCAGTACTCATCCTATCTGCGAAGAATTCTGTCATTAACTATAGGTCTGAAGGGAACCCTTCATTCAATTGTACACAGATTCTTAAGTGTTTTTCATTGTTACTGAGGTTTTGATTCAGCATTACAAAGAAAATATAGAGAAGGTGAAAATTTTTGGACTGAAAGAGACCTCAGTTCGAGTTCCAGCCTTGTCTTTAATTAGCTGTGAAAGCAGGCAAGATGTTTTAACCACTTTGGGTCTTAATTCCTATTAAAAAGAAAAAAAAAAGTTGAACTAGATTATCTTATAGACCCACATGGCTTTAAAATGAGATGATATTTAAGTAGTTTTAAAAATCTAGCTTCTAAACACAGGTCAGATTTCCAAACTTGAGAGGCCAGAGGCACAAATCCTGGTGTTCTCTGTGCCTGCTAAGCTAAGAAATGGAAGTAAACTGCTTTTCTCCCCACAGAAACAGGTGCAATCTGGCATTTCTCTCATACAAGTTTGAGTTTTTGCATCATGAATAAGTTTAGAAAACGCTTTTACCCAAATGTTCTTTGCATGCCTTCTTTTCTGTCATTTATAGAGTGTATTTTTAATTAACATATTTTTATTTTGCAGCACAGATTGTTTTAACAAATTCCATAGCCTGAATTTATAAGAACTACATTTTAAAATTATTTATGAATAAAATCTGTTACTAATTGTAGCATTTTTATGATACTTGTACTTCATTGCAATTCTGCCTCTCCTTAGCATTTCCGAAGCATCATTAATGTTGTGAACTATATCAAGGTGTTACTATGTGTCATCATAGGGTGGATAGAAGGTAGAGGAGAGTAATTGGGGTCAAGGAAAGAGGAATGGAAGAAACAAGAAAAAAATAGAGGAACAAATAACTTCAACCTAAATAAGAAGTACCTTGATGGTAACACTCCATTTATATAAAACATTTGTAGTGCATACACATAATTAGAAAAACAGGTTTTAAATGAATGTCTATATACTGATATATGGAAAGAGCTACTTAAAACGAAACATGAAAAGACAGGTTAGATGAAGTATAATGTGTGAGTCAATTCTGAAAACAAACACCTGTGTAGGTGTATATATTTGGGTGTGTGTTTGAGCAAGAGAAAAGTGAATGTGCACGTGCCAGCCTGCTAATATGGATATTGCAAGGCAAATAGGCAACCCCAAATAGGGTTGGGAAGAGATAATTTCTTGTTCTACCCAATTCTGAAATTTTTCATATGACTTAATGTATACATTTCTTTCGGAATTTGAAAAACCTCACAATAGATGTAGAAATCTAAATTGGTGATATTTAATTCTCTTTAATATGCAAAGGACTGTAGATTGATAATCCACACTATCGCATTTGTGTACTTGGCTTAATACTCAACCTATAAAACATTTTTGTAAAAGTTTGAAAATTTTCTTGCATTTTTATTCTTGTTCAAATGCTTAATTAAATCTGTTGAACTACTGAAACTGTAATTCCATTGAGTGTTTAAAACTTTCTAGAGAGCAGGCAAAACATACACAAACACAAGCATTAATGGACTGATACTCATTGTATTAAAAATCTTTGGCAGTACATACATATTTAATGTTTATTTCTATGTATTTTTAACTTAGTTGACTAAATGAAAATTGGGTGTGTGATCAACTACAATTTCTAGACCTTTTCTTATGAAATACCGTCAGATGAAGTCTTTAACCATTCACCCCTTGACAAGTAACTTGTATTTCTAATTAAAAAATAGCTCATATTTATTGTTAATATTGTGATAATAAAGATAATTATCCTCAGTTACCCTTGTATTCACATGGCAGATTAATACCTAATTTTCTAGACTTCTCATTTGTATATCTACTTTTTACTAAAATGAGATCATAATTCACATACTTTAAACTGAATTATTCTTACTGTACATGTTCAGCAGATATTTTTTTTTCATGTTCAGCAGAAATTCTTAAGATAATATTTTACTATGAAGGTATAGAATAATTTAATACAATTTACTTAACCAATCAACAATTTGAAATGTAGGCTATTTATAATTCATTCTGAACTTAATGGTATTGCATTCAACAATGTACATAAATTTATGGGATATCCATAATTATTTCCTTGGTATAAGGACTTGTTGCATCAAGGAATATAAAATATGCAATACTGCTAATAGTATTATAAGTAGATATATTTAAATGTAAAAACTGAAACATTTGTGACTTTTCATAGTGGGTAAGAATTTCATACACCACTGGTGAAAGTGTAAACTGATATAGCATTTTTGGATGATGATTTAATTATACCTACCAAGCAAGGAAAAGAACAGTTAGTTATAAGTTCATTTTTTTGTCGAATTTACAGCCTTTTTCTTTTGGCCTAAAGGAGAAAATCAAATATATTTTTTCATTCTGTCCTGTTGAAATCTTTTTGAATCCCGAATCTGTTCCCAACATCAGAGACATACTCTTCACTTTGTACATTTAATGAGTAAATCTTCTAAGTCTCTATTTACAAGGAGTAGATTACAAAATTTTGAATGAGAAATGCCAAATACGAAATAAAGTTGTGAACTGTTAAGGTATTTTTTTTCTTCTGAACTTTTGATTCCCTTCATCCAATTCTCCCACCCCCCACCTCTGGCAACTATGAAACTGTTTTGTTAGCTTGCTTTTGATTCCACATATAAGAGAGCATGTGGTACTTGTCTTTTCTGTCTGACTTATTTCACTTAGCATAATGCACTGGAGGTCCATCATGTCCCAAATGGCAAGATTTTGCTCTTTTTTATATCTTTGTATGTATATGCATATGTGCCACAAATTCTTTATCCATTCATCTATTGATGGCCACTTAGGTTGTCTTCATATTTTGACAATTGTAAGTAATGCTCAGTGAACATAGAGGTACATATTTTTTTCTGAGTTAGTCTTTTCATTTTCTTGGGATACATATCCAGAAGTGGAATTGCTGGATCATATTGGAGTTGTATTCTTGATTTTTTTGAGGAAACTCCAAACTCTTTTCCATAGTGGCTGCACCAGTTTACATTCCTATCAATAATACCTTTTCTCCACATCCTCCCACCAATATTTGTCACTTCTTGTCTTTTGAAAATAGCCATTTTGGAATGCTTGAATGGCTCAGTTAAGCGGCTGCCTTCGGCTCAGGTCGTGATCCCACGGTCCTTGGATTGAGTCCTCCATCAGGCTCCTTGCTACGCAGGGAGCCTGCTTCTCCCACCGTGCCTACTCTCTGACTCTCTTTCCCTCTCTCTGACAAGTAAATACACGAAATCTTAAAAAAAAAAAAAAAAAAATAGCCATTTTGACAGGTGTGAGGCGGTATCTCATGATGGTTTTGATTTGCATTTCCTTGATGGCGAGTGATGTTGAACATCTTTTCATGTAGCTGGCAGGCATCTGTGTGTCTTACTTGGAAAGATAATCTATTCAGATTTTCTGCTCATTTTTTAATAAGAATTTTTTTTACTCTAGATTTGTATGAGTTCTTCATATATTTTAGATATTTTCTTATAAGATACATGATTTGCAAATATTTTCTCCCATTCAATAGATTGTCTTCTCCTTTTGTTGATGGTTTCCTTTACTGAGCAGCAGCTTTTTAGTTTGATATAATCCAATTTATTTTTAGTTTTGTTGCTTCTGCTTTTGGTGTCAGATTAAAAAAATTATCAAGACCTTTGTCAAGGAGATCAGTGCCTATGTTTCCAGGTCTTATGTTCAAGTCTTCAATCCATTTTGAGTTGATCTTTATATGTGGTATAAGATAAAGTATAGTGTTCAAGTTTCATTCTTTTGCTAGTGACTGTTTTCCCTACATCATTTATTGAAGATAAACTGCCCTTTCTTCCTTTCTGTGTTTATGGTTCCTTTGTCATAAACTGATGTATATGTGTGGGTTTATTTCTGGGCTCTGTTCTGTTCCATTGATCTATGTGTTTTTATGCTGATACCATAACATTTTATTTTATTTTATTATTTTTAGAAGATTTTATTGGTCAGAGAGAAAGAGCATGAGTGCACAAGCTGGAGGAACAGCAGAGGAAGAAGGAGAAGCAGACACCCAATAGAGCCAGGATATCTAATCTGATCCTCAGGATCCTAGGATCATGAGCTGAGCTGAAGGCAGACGCTTAACCAACTGAGCCACCCAGGCATGCTGATACCATACTATTTTAATTTTTATAGCTTTGTAGCATAGTTTGAAATCAGAGTCTGATGGTTTCTTTGCTTTCTTTTCTCAGGATTACCTTGGATATTTGGGGTCTTTTGCGATTCCATACAAACTTTAAAATTGTTCAGTTTCTTTGAAAATGTCATTGGAATTTTGACATGGCTTGCATTGAATTTGTGAATTTTCGGGGGATAGTATGAACATTATAACAATATCGAATCATTCAATCCATAAGCTTGAAATATCTTTACATTTACTTGTGTCATTAATTTCATTCATTGAGGTCTTGTAGTTTTCAATATATAGGTCTTTCATCTCCTTAGCTAAATTTATTCCTAGGTATCTCATTCTTTTTGTTGTAAATGGAATTTTAAAAATTTCTCTTTCTGATAGTTATCCGTGTACAGAAAGACAACAGATTTTTTGCATATTGATTTTGGTATCTTAGAACTTTATGAATTCATTTATTCTAAGTTTCTTGATGGGGTCTTTTAAAGTATTCAATGTATAATGTCATCTACAAATTGTGACAGTTTTATTTCTTCCTTTACAATTTGGATGTCTTTTACTTATTTTTCTGTACTCAGTTTTTATGCTTTCCTAGGGTTATGGAAATACTTATTTTGATATTGTTTTATGGCTTCAGAGCAGAAATACTTTAATATAGCTAATGTATTCAAGTAATCTTTTCAGACCAAAAAGCAAAAACAAAAAATAAAAGACACTGTCTCAGACCCATCTAAGTTAGAATATCTGGATTATCAACAGATAGATTCTTGGAGTCTTGGTACCTGGTTGCTTCTTTGACAGTGAGTCAGATCTTCACCTCTGTTCAGATATGACTTCCTGTGTATATTGGTAAGATTTCTTATATCGAATTATTACATATTTTAATTTACTATTTTTTTCTCCAAAGTGTGCATTGTATATGTATTATTTGATTATCCAGCAGTACATATTCTATGGAATTATTATTGTATAATACTGGTTTACTTTCTTAGCATTATTAAAACATTAGGAATGCATTAGTGTCATTAAAATTGGTTGTCATCCACAGAATTAATGTCTTAGGACATAGGTTAACTTCTCAGAATCATTGTCCTATCTATTTAAAATATTTGTCTAATCATTTTATAATATAATATTGAACTCTTTCCACCTGGCTATAATGAGAGACCATTGGTGATGAACAGTTGCTAGTTTTGCAGGATACTTTGTTTTACACATAGTTTATTGTGTTTACTCTTACTTACTTGTACACAGAAAATGGTATACAACCTATACCTTATAAAACGACATACACAAGTGCCTGGGTGGCTCAGTTGGTTACACATCTACCTTTGGCTTAGGTCATGATCCCAAGGTCCTGGGATTGAGTCCCCCATTAGGCTCCCTACTCAGCGGGGAGTCTGCTTCTCCCTCTGCCTCTCCTGCCTGCTCATAATCTCTCTCTCTCTCTTTCTCTCAAATAAAATCTTTAAAAATAAAGATTGGGAGTACTTGGGTACTTAACTTCAGTTAAGCATCTTACTCTTGATCTCAGCTCAGGTCTTCATCTCAGAGTTGTGAATTCAAGCCCCAAGTTGTGCTCCACACTGGGCACGAGCCTACTTGAAAAAGGCCTACTTAGTAGAAACAAGATGCTTATGTGTATTAACACTGATGTATCAACATTGGTGTATTAACACCAATTATCCATTATCCAGCTACAGACCATTAACATTATTAACATGCTATTACTGACATGTATTAGCATTGGCTATGTTTATTGAAATGACTAAAATCTAAAACATATCCTTTAATATATATCCATGTTTTGCATGGCTAAAATCTTTTGTAATTTATATTAGTTATTTCTTTTCAATATGACAATAAATGAAGAACATCTTTATAAGATGTTCTTATGACATAGGTTAACTTCTCAGAATCATTGTTCTATCTATTTAAAATATTTTAGCAAAATAGTTTTGCTAAAGCAAAACTAGCAACTGGTCATCACCAATGATCTCTCATTATAGCCAGGTGGAAAGAGTTCAATATTATAAGAACATATAAGAACATCTATATAAGCTCGTATATTTTCATTATTCATAATATTGAAGATTGTGACTATAGTGGCTCAAATTGTTAACAGTTGGAACAGTGTTAGCCCCATCAAGTTGTGTGGGTTGTTTGGTTTTTATTTACTGCCTCCCCATAAGTCCCCAAAGCATCCTTGCCTTCTGACAATAATAAAATGTTCTAGGACCAGAGTTCTTCCAAACTATAGAATCCACTGGACTACGAGGATCTCTCATACCTTTCAGTAGAAAGAGGCCATAATTTGGAAACTTGGACTTCATCAGACTGGTGGTGGTAGGTCAAGTCCTGCTGTTGTCATTAGCCAGGTGGAAACCTAAAGATAATCCCTTTTAGTTCCATGTGTTAAAAATGAATCTGGGAAAAAGCTCACATGTATGAAAATTTAATGGTAGAAGTGGAAACATATAATGGAGAAAGGATGGTTAGTCAATATATGTTGCTGTGACAGTTGGCTATCCACAAAATAACCAAGATCAGATCTCAACCTCAAATCATGAACAAAATAAATGCTATAAAAAGACAAAAATAGAAAAAAAAATACAAAAATAGGAAAAGTAGCAGTTGAAATGATTAGAAGAATACAGATTTTTTTATTTTAATACCCAGCTAAAGAGTGACACAATGTGTAAAAGATTAGTATATTAAGATCTGTGTGACAGGAGACACCATCAACAAAGTGAAAAGACTTTGAAAAGACTAGATTGAGAGTGTTTCAGTGCATGTATCAATAATATATACTTTTAAAACAACTATATACCATTAAGGAAAAGTTTTGATATAAAAATGGGTGAAAATGTAAACAAGCACTTCAAAAAGAAAAATTACATATTGTCAATATTGACATGGAAAACTACTGAACCTTTTCAGAAATCACAGAAAACACAAAACATCTCAAAACTAACACCATTCTGTTTTGCAAATCTAAAGAAGTCTGATAATTCCAAGTGTAAGCAGGGAAATGGGGAAATCAAATCTCTTGTGCAGCACTGGTAGAGGAGGGAGATATAAACATGTAAGAATATAGCTTTGAAAAACGATTTTGTGTTCTGCAGTAAAGCTGAATGTATAAATATCCAGCAATTCTGCTTCTCACTATATCAAGCAGAGCAGTGTTTTTTTTATATTTTTTGTCATCTCTGCACAGACATATACAAGTTAATATGGAAGTTTTGTGGGGGAGGAAAAATAATTTTCCCTCTACCCTCTAAATTCCTGGCTGAGACATCCTTATAAAAGATTAACAGGAGAAAAAAATAAAACATGCAGAAGTTTAGTAATGTACATGTTCCATATACATGGTAGAGAACCAGGAAAACTGAATAACTCTTTGAAATGGCCCAAGCTAACACTTTAACCTCTCCAGCAACAGACAAAAGATGTTGGGGGTGGGGAGGCTACTTTGGAGACGTTACTAGGAAATGCAAGTCAACAAGGGCATGGTTGTCATACAGATTTTAGTAGTCGACTTCTCCATTAAGAAGAGTTTTTAGAAATTTAGCCATCCTTCTCTTTCTAGGTGGGGAGGGAGGGCATCCTACCAAATTCAGATTTTCCTTATAAATGTAAATATTTCTTACAAAAGGGTAACTTCCACTCAGTTTATAAGAGCTTTTCTATATCTGCTGTTTATTACAAATAATCAGCTTAAAATAATTCTTTTGCCAAGGAGACCTATTTTGGAGTGGCAAATTCTGTTCCCCTTTGGTTTCAAGAAACAATTTTTACACTTGAATTTGCAATGCACAGTTATTCTTTTTTTATTCTGTTTTTAATCACATATCATTGTTATATCCTACTCAACTTCACAGACCCCATTGTTTGGTGGGCCAGAATGATTGGCCTCCTTCATGTTTAAGGCGACTGGGCTTGCACTAAGCAGGCACTCCCAAAATGGCAGAGCTCAGTATCTATTCCCATGTAAAGCCTCCTAAGGATCAAGTCTGACCAGAAACAAAGACTGGTTCAGGAATAGGCTATAGCATACATGCAGAATCACTGTCCCCCTTCCTCTCTAAAGGATCTCTTTTTCTGAGGAGATGATTATATTTCCCTTACACCCTTGCTTTTGGGAAGCTGGTGTGGCTGCCAGGATTTGTCCTTCCTGAGTCACTTCAGGGCCTGTATAATCTCTTTCAGAGGGGCTATTTTTTTAGTGATTCCAAGGTGATTTTTGACTCCTGTTAAAGAACAAAAGATCAGGGGCACCTGGGTGGCTCAGTAGTTAAGTGTCTGCATTTAGCTCAGGTCATGATCTTGGGGTCCTCGGATCGAGCCCCAAGGCTCCCTGCTCAGTGGGAAGCCTGCTTCTCCCTCTCCACTCCTCCTGCTTGTGTTCCTTCTCTTGCTGTAGACGTCTGTCTCTGTCAAATAAAATCTTAAAAAAAAAAATCAACTGAGTAAACTTGAAGTTCTAACTGACTTTGTTAAATCATTCCTAAATCAGGCAGTGTCCCATGTAGCAAGTAGAGGGGAGCTCTGAGGAGTTGTGCAAAATGGGAGATTTTTATAGGAAGGAAGGCAGGGCATCAAAGTGACTAGCAAGGGGAGAGGGGATTGTTCCAGGCCAAGGCCAAATTTCCTTGGTGGTGGTGTGGGAGCGGACAGGGGCAGGTGGTTTTGTTAGGTGGATTACCTCATCTTTCTTTGAGGGATGGAGAAGGCCCCTGTGACAGATTACCTCATTCATGCTAATCAGAAAATTCCTGATGGATTAAGACTTAATATTTTTGGTGGACGTTGAAACTACAGTTAGGTTAGGTATTAAGCCCCAGTCTAGTGACTTGGCCTGGCCTAAATGATACCAATTCCAGCCCCTGACTTCCTTTCTCACACTTCAAAAAAATGGAAGAAAAGTGTGTGTGTGTGTGTGTGTGTGTGTGTGTATGTAAATGTACACATGTAAATTTGTGTATATATGTGTATATAAACAGATGAACAGTAAAAAAAAAAACAAAAAACCCAGAGAATCTCCACTCTCCTCTGTCTGCTCACGTTGGAGTTTCCCACTCAGTGCCTTAATTTTTGCTGAGGTTTTGTTTCCTGAACCTTTTCCACTGGGGTTTGCTTCGCAGACAGCTTGCTGTGTGTCCCACACTGCAGCTTGGACAGTAGCATGCTAACCATCCCCTTTAATTCTCTATCTGCAGAGGTTTCCTTCTATTCTGTATTTGCCCCCTACCCGCAGAATGACATTTAAGGCAGTGGTGAAGCATTGGTTGTATAATTCAGCATTGTATTATTCAGGTGACATTTCTTGACAAAGTGATTTTATTTTAAAATTTAAAGGAAGTTAAAGAAGAGATTTGACACACATTTATGCATTAAATAATTAATGATAGAAAATGTTGTTATAAATGTTTTAGGTTGTTCTTGATCCCAGAACTTAAAAGGCATCTTTCTGTATTTTAAAATGATTCTATCTTTGATGTAGTGGCCTCTTAAAAAAACACTTGCTCCAAGACTCTTTATCTCCAGAAATACTTGTTTAGGCAAATCTTCCAAAAGAATGGATATTCTCTTAAGGGACTTCCAGTCACTAGATTGTCTCCTTTTGTGTGTTTTTCTGAATATTTGTTTCAAGTACATAATACCAACACAGCGTTATAGTGTCTTTTAATTTCTGTAATTTTTTTAAAGATTTATTTTAGAGAGTGTGCACAAGTGAGCACAAGAGCACGCAAGTTGGGGGAGAGAGAAACTCAAGCAGACTCCCTGCTAAGCACAGAGCCCAAAGTAGGTCTCCATCTTAAGACTGAGATCAAACCTGAGCCGAAACCAAGAGTCAGACACTTAACTGACTCAGGCGCACCTGTAGTGTCTTTAATTGTCATTATTGAAATAACTCTTTAGTTTAAAATTTTCTTGTTCTCTATGTATCAGTAGAGTAAGTGGAGAGTTAACTGTTGACAGCCTTCTATGAGGGGGAAAAATCTGCAATAAAGCAAAACAAAACAAAAAACCCACAGTAGTGAAGAATAAAATTAATGATGATAGCCTGACCCTGACAAAAAAATATTTTCATTTTATGTTTTATTTTCTTTACGTTGTAAGCACAATGACTAGATATGTCAAGCAGGTTGCAATGTTAATAACATGTGTAGGTGCATGATTTGCTGTAAGCATCTGATTACGGTTGACTTCATTTAAAGCTAAACCTTTACGGAGGGCATATTAATATTTGGTGTTTGTTGCTTGGGATGCATTCTGTTTGTCACAATCTTAAGCCTCAGAGGACCAAGGGAGAGTGTTCTAATTAACCCTGGGTGAGGTGCAGCAGTGCAGAACTGTTTTGTGTTCCATTTGGTCTTTATTATATTTTTTTCCTTTTAGTAACTATAATAAAGAATATAACCAGAATTTTGAAACCACAGACAGGGTTCCTTTGTGTGAAAACTCTGCCAGCGTTATCACAAAAGACTGTTACTATAACTTACTGGCTTCATGCAATTTGTGTTGGCCTTTCCTAAATTAAAACTATCAGGACAGTTTGGGGGCTAGGCTGCCACACTTAAGGAACTATATGTGGCTTGTGGGTCTCTGATGTGATGTTAGAGAAATATGCATATATATTTCAGTAATTAATGATTCTAGGACAGCGAGCAACTTTTGAAAATATATTTAAAGGAAGATCATACACATCTTCAATAAGAATTAAACTGCTGTAGAGGGAACTCAAGATAGAGAAAATGAATGATTTCCCTAAATAAAATTTACTTCTGAGGTTTTTTTGAGAGAAGTGGATAAAGGAAGTTAAATGAGGTAGTGATGTAAAGGATCTAATATGATATCTAATATGTCAGATTGCTTCACTGAGGTCCTTAGTGGAGTTTGATGGAATGAGAAGACCGGACATCTGTCAGAATTAAGGAAATAGTCTTCTATCCCAACTCTGGCTACCATCCAATTTGGGCGTATCAAACTCATTTAGAGAACTTTTTCAAGCTGACCCAGCCAGCCCTTCTTTATAAACCACTTTGAAGATTCTGATGGGCTTTCCCCTAGGTGAAACTCTAGGCAAAACAAACAAAACCCAAAACAACTACCTAATGATTCTCCAGAAGACTAGTCTGAATCTATCCATGACTTCTCTAAATATCCTTTCCCTATGTGTTTCCACAGTTGTTTTAACGGTTTGGATTATGGGTGCGTCCAGTCATTTTATACCATGGCTGCTTTTCTGTAAAGTGAATGGATATTCCTTTCACAAAAATATTTTATCATGAAGACCATTTAAATTTATCCTTTCTCTTTGGAGGCAGGGGAAAGAGTATAGGAAACTATACTCAAAGCTACTTCGAGTAGCCCACTTGGTTCTGTTTTTTTTTTTTTTTTTTTTTTTTTTTTTTAAGATTTTAGCTATTTATTTGAGAGAGGGAGAGCAAGAGAGAGCATGAGAAGGGAGAAGGTCTGAGGAAGAAGTAAACTCCCCATGGAGCTGGGAGTCCCATGTGGGACTCAATCCCGGGATCCTGGGATCATGACCTGAGCCGAAGGCAGTTGCTTAACCAACTGTGCCACCCAGGTGCCCCTTGGTTCTGTTTTATTGACGTTTTCCTGGAATATTTAAACAGTTCACATTGTGATTCAGTCATCTTATTGAATATGCAGTGAGGGAAAGTTCTAGAACAGGTAGGATGAATGATCTGGTTATTTGCATATTATAAATGAGAGGAGTTGGTGTTCATATTGGTTAATTGTGTGTTAACTTGACCAAACTAAGGAATGCCCAGATAGCCGGTAAAACTTTATTTTTGAGTATGTCTAGTTTCAGGAAAAGATTAGCATTTGAATTTATAGACCTACTCTGCTAAGGGCTTGAATAGAACGAAAAGTGGAGAAAGTACAAATTTGCTCTGTCTGTTTAGGCTGAGACCCATCTTCTGCTCTCAAATATGAGTACTTCTGCTCCTTACACCTTCTGACTTGAACCAGAACTTAGACCACTGGCCCCTAGTTTTTGGGACTTTGGACCTGATACCGTTGGCACTCCTGGTTCTAAGGTTTTCAACACCACTCACTGGCTTTCCAACTTGCAGATGGCAGACAGTTGGACTGCCACTGCATGGAAGTGCAAACTTCCATAATCATGCAAACTTCCATAATCATGCAAACCAAACTCTGTGGTGAAGTTCCTGTGAGCTCTAGCTATGTATTTACATCTATATCTACATCTAATATTGGTTCTATTTCTCTGGAGAGTTCTTGCTAAAACAGTGTTAAATCCACGATTGATTTAAAGACAAATATTAATACATGACTAGTAGTTAAAAGCCACATATATTTTTTTTTGTTTTTCTCTGCAAAATTACTTCATGAATGTGAACTAGTCATGTCAAGCCTGAGCCTACTGTACTTATATATAAATAAAGGAGTTGCACAAAATGAACTCTAGTGTCTTTTGCAAAACTCTGAAAATCTGGGTTTTACTGTATCTTTCTCTCTCTCTCTTTTTTTTTTTTTTACTAATGAGGTAGGAGAGTTGTGGTTGCACAGATCAAATGAATATTTACTGTGATTCATTTTTCTGTAGATCCCAACACTGGTTTTAGTGAGTTTTTCTCAAACCCTTGACTGAATTGCCTCAACATCTCTACTGTGTTATTGCTTCTACACCTTCTCAAATCAGAACAGTCCTGAATCTGCCTATTCTAGAAGGGCAGCTTAAGTCCTGGAATTCCTGATGCTAAATGATGTGTGATAACAGGGAGCTTTTCCTTTGGATCCTGCCTCCCTGAATTAATGTTCTCAAAATACTTCTATGTTTTCACCTTTGGCTGAGATGCTAGTTCTGGGGAAGTTTCTGCTAGGCTAAAGATATCTTTAGTTTTTTTATTGACAAGATAGCTGTAATACAAAATAATTCTAGAAAATGAGTATTTTATCTTTTGCTTTATCCTTCATGGACGTCTGTAATTTTTAAAAATTATGTTTATTATTTAGTATTTCCTGGCTAATTTTTATTTTTAACAAAGATAAAAATCTTATAAATTTAAAAATGACAGTCATGAATTTCAGTCTTTTCTGACTGTTGAAATTTTCCATACATTTCTGAAAAATATTTAGGATACCATGAAAAAGTAAGACAGTTGTCATTGTTACTTACCTGTTTGCCAATATATTAAGTTTTTACTTAAATTCCAGTTAGTTTACATACAGTATAATATTAGTTTCAGGGGCGCCTGGGTAGCTCAGTTGGTTAAAGCCTCTGCCTTCAGCTCAGGTCATGATCTCTGTCCTGAGGTCAAGCCCTGCATCAGGCTCTCTGCTCAGCAGGTAGCCTGCTTCCCTCTCTGCCTGCTTGTGATCTCTCTCTCTCTCTCTCTCTCTCTGTCAAATAAATAAATAAATGAATAATCTTTTTAAAAAAATGCAAAACTTTAAGTGGAGGAATAGGAGTAGAGGAATAGAGGAGTAGAGGAAAAAATAGAGGAACACTGTATTTTTTGTGTTCTTCGGAGTTTGAAAAACCAACATTAAATAGCTCTGTGTGAGAGGGATCTATAGATGTTCTGAAAACTGGCTGCCTTTGATTGTGCTTTCCTAATTGCTTCTCATTGATTATGCCATACCTGTAATGGTTGAAATTACTAGATAAACACTTTTTTATCAATACAAACAGAAGATGTTGAATTTTTTTTTAGTTTAATGGGTCAAAAATAAGTGTTTATGGTACATAGACATAAAATGGGCATCTGTATACATTTAACAGTTCGTATATATAGCATAGATAATTTATACTAATAGATTATGAAGTGGAGGAAGGAAAGGAAACAGTGAAATGAATTTTACCGATATGGTCAAAGTCTGGAAAACCCAATCCCTGTTGGCTGGGGTCTGTCTTCCCAGGAAGACAAAAGTCACTTGGATCATTATAGATAATGGCTTCGTGGTTCCAGAGTGATTGCTTTAGAAATAGCTGCCTTTCTACCCCCTTCTGTGTCTCCTTCCAGCTTCATTCAGTCAGCCCTATTGGACTCAAAAGAGTGAGCAGCAGCAGCCTAGAGGCTCTGGCTCTTCAGAACTTTTGGAAACAGCTCTGTGGGACCCTCCTTTGATATCCTGTATCTTCACTTCTTTGTCTTCTGTTCCCTCAGGCCTTGGGATGGTGGTTTCTTCTTGATGTTATTTTATCTGGGTAAACTCAGTATTGACTTAGGAAGAAAACCTTCCAAATCAAGAAGGTTTGACAATGAAAAGGTCAACTCTTAAAAAGCTTTTTAAGCTTTCTTTTTGGAATGGCTGTACTTTGCTGGGGACTATGCAGCTGGTGTTGAAGGCTATGATAACGAAAATGCTTTCAGAATGGAAGAGTGGTTGTCATATATCTCATAGTTTTTCCTTGCCACTAAATCTACTGTCCAAACAACAGTTGGCTTTGTTCTATAAGAACTATGTATATTTATCTGCTGTTTGTTTCTCATAATACTACTTGAATATCTCTAGAATAGGCATAAAGGAGCTTTCTGAGGCGTTTCTTTAAATTAATCCCAGTAGTGTTATATCTTGAGGAAAACTCCAAAAGCTTAAGGCATGACAGTGATACAATTATCTACATCCTAAGATGTTATCTTCCTACAAAGAGAATTATTTTTGCTTTTGGCAAGGAGTTCGAGTAAAGGGTGATCACCTAATTCAATCAAGGATTCTACTGACTTGCAGTTAGGTTTTAGTCTTTGTAAGGAAAGATCTACAGGTTCATTTCTAGTTTATCCTTATTAATTGTTAAGTTTCAGACTATAAGCTTTTGGTGTTTATCCGTGACCCATCTCTGCAGGGTCTGTGAACAACAAATTTTTTCTCCTCTGCTCTGTATTAACGAAAGGTCTAGGGGCGCCTGGGTGGCTGAGTTGGTTAAGCATCTGACTCTTGATTTCAGCTCAGGTCCTGATCTCGAAGCATTGAGATGGGAGCCCCATGGTGGGCTCTGCCAGGGGCATGGAGCTTGCTTAAAATTCTATTCTCTTTGCCCTTCTCTTTCTGCCTTCCCTGGCCCCCATGCACTCTTGCTCACTCTTGTCTCTCTCTCTCAGAAAACAAGAACAAAAACAAAAAAAAACAAAACTCATTAACCTTTTCAGCTTCTTTAATAACCCTTCCTATTCACTCTTTTTTAGCTTCCCATTCTCTTAGTTGCTAGCTGCAAATAGATGAAAAGTTGTCTCAAATAAGGTGCCTGCTCTAGGTTTCCCTTTCCTTGATTTTGGGCCATTAATTCCTTGATGTCTCGGTGGCTCTCTGATGTCACTGAGTCGATTTTGTTTACTTAGTTGAAGATTTTATCCAGCTTTTTTAGTTTCCTGTTTTAGCAGGTCAGTTGTCTGTTACATAGTAATTCACCATTACTAGTAAGAAATAGAAATCCTATTTATTTATTGAATTTAAGCAAAAGAGCAATCATAAACCATCAAGGTACCTGGCCAGTCAAACTGCTATTTGATCCCCAAAAGGAGCAAAGTGAAGAGATGAGATCTTGAAAGTAAGTTAAGACAAATTTTAATAAAACCTTCATTTACTTTTTATTTATTTTTATTTTTTTAAAAGATTTTATTTATTGGACAGAGAGAGAGAGACAGCGAGAGAGGGAATACAGCAGGGGGAGTGAGAGAGGGAGAAGCCGGCCTCCCGTTGAGCAGGGAGCCCAATGCAGGGCTTGATCCCAGGACCCCAGGATCACGACCTGAGCTGAAGGCGGATGCCTAATGACTGAGCCACCGGGCACCCCTCATTTACTTTTTATTAACTTAAATTCTTCACCTTCAACATGAGAGTAATAAGGATCTCTAAGAATCAAAAGCAAGAGAAATTGTGGGGAAACATTTTGTTCATTATTACATGCTACATAACTATCAGTTGCTTATAATTATCATGTTCTTCCAAAATTGTAATTCCTTGTGATATAGGCTCTACTTGGGGGAAGAGTTTGGGGATTGAATGAAACAGAGAAAGGGGTTATATAATCATAAAATCAAAAACTTGAATGGATGCTTTACATCCTTTTTACAAAAATATTTCTAATTTAAAATCAAAAGAATAAGGTATGTCCTAGACAAATTACTATCTTTTTGGCTTAGATCAATTAATGTAAATTTAACTAGACCTTTTCATATATGACCTAAATAACCCCAAGTTCTTTATAAGTTCTCTTATAAATGAAAGTTTATAATTTTTACAGATAATTTTTTTTTAAAGATTTTATTTGAGAGAATGTGAGAGAGCAAGGGCAGGGAGGTGGGGCAGAGGGAGAAGCTGATTCCCCACCAAGCAAGAAACCAGATGTGGGACTCTATCTCAGGACCCCAGGGATCATTATCTGAGCTGAAGGCAGATGCTTAACTGACTAAGCCACACAGGCACCCTTGGATAATTTGTATTGAATATTTATTAATCATATCCATTGGCCAAACTATATATTCTAAACATTTCTTCTTATTACTTATTGAATACTTAAAACTACCCTTTAACACAGTTACCCTTTAACACAGTATTTCTATTTTAAATATGAGAAAAAGTGTGTAAGCAAATTGTCTAATATTTGTAAATAGTAGAGCCAAGATTTGAATCCTTAAGCAAGAGTCTACATTCATTTTCTTTTTTTTTTAAGATTTTATTTATTTGACACAGGGAGAGAGAGAGAGATTGAGAACAGAGGGGAGTGGGAAAAGCAGATTCCCTGTAGAGCAGGGAGCCCAATGTGGGGCTCGATCCTAGGATCCTGGGATCATGACCTGAGTCAAAGGCAGATGCCCAACCAACTGAGCCACTCAGGTGCCCAGGAGTCTACATTTTTAACCATCATTCTGTATTGCCTTTGTGTCAAATGATCTAGAAAAAAAACCAGAATAAATGTGACATTTAAATAGAAACAGTAGAATTTATGAATTAAATCAAGGAGAGACGGATGCCATAATATATATAACAGTTGGTGGCGATGTCTGTTTTTCATTCCATTAATGTTAAGATTAACTGATGTGACTTACTGATGAGTTTAAGAATTCATTAAAGCATCTATAACACATTAAGAATAACCCTTTATTCAACAGACAAGGGTACAAAACTTGTTTTATTTTTAATTATTATCTAATGAATTAAGGAAAACTACATAAATGCTTATGCTTCATAATATGGTTTAAGATGATTAGATTTGATTCAGAATTTACTCTCATGAAATTGGAATAATTAGGAGAGAGAAATTGCTGAATTTCTGTTGATTTTGCATGACATAGAAGATGGGTTTTTTACATAGGAAGGCTGTTGTAACTTGAAGATTGGATTCTAGATGAGGGTCCTATTAAAACATATATCAACTGCTACTACAAGTTAGTTTTCAGAGATACTGTATAGATACAGTGAACCTCTTGCATAAATCATTTATAGTTAAATTATTAAGTTTTTAGTAGTGAAATGAATTATGCTGTAAACGAGTAGTGAAAATTTAGTTTTTATTTTATGTACTTAAACAATTATTTATAGATCATGAATTATATGCTATCACAATAACTGTCACCAGTAGTTAATCAAGACATTTGTTTATTTGCTTATATTGTGTAAAAGAAACTGTCTTTCCTCCTCTCTAAAACCATCAAACTCTGTCTGCTAATTTTTGTAATATATATGGAATAACTCCCTTAGCAACTATTATAAATCAGGTTATCTCTGCTCTTTTGATAAAGATTAATCTTTCATACTGGAAAACAAATTTCTTTAAACCTGTAATTCTTTCAATGTTCAAATAGTACTTAGTAGTATTTAAAAAAAACAAGTTACAGTGCTATGGATAATCAGTATCTTTTACATTCTTTAAAACTGTGAACCTAAAACTTCCCAGGAGATTTTAAAAACAGATTTCCAAGTTTCATACCATGGATTGATTGATTGATTGATTGATTGATTTTTATTTGACAGAGAGATCACAAGTAGGCAGAGGGAGGCAGAGAGAGGGGGAAGCAAGATCCCTGCTGAACAGAGAGCCTGATGAGAGGCTCAATCCCAGGACCCTGAGACCATGACTTGAGCCTAAAGCAGAGGCTTTACCCCACTGAGCCACCCAGGTGCCCCAAGTACATGGACTTTTTATTGCCTGGGTATTTTACTTGGGTCAGACCTGAAAATCTGAAGGTTCTTTCATAGTCACAGAGCTTTGGGAACCACTGCTTTATGAGGTACCAAAGCATAATCAAGCTTTGGTATCTTAACACACCTAGATTCAACCCAAGTTACGCTGTGTCCTACCTGGGTAACGTTGGGCAACATGTTGACTTTTCTCTGCCTGTATTCCTCAATCTTCTTATCATTACAATGGTTTCACTCAAGTGTGGAACATAAGGAATAGTACAGAAGACCACAGGGGAAGGAAGGGAAAATTGAGAAGAAATCAGAGACAGAGAGGAACCAATGAAAGACTCTGGAGGCTGGGAAACAAACTGAGGGTTAGAAAAGGGAGGGGGATGGGCAGTGGGGTAACCGGGTGATGGGTATTAAAGAGAGCATGTGTTGTGATGAGCACTGGGTGTTATAGCAACTAATGAATTGTTGAACACTACATCAAAAACTCATGGTGGGGCGCCTGGGTGGCTCAGTGGGTTGAGGCTCTGCCTTCATCTTGGGTCATGATCTCGGGGTCCTGGGGTCGAGCCCCACGTCGGGCTCTCTGCTCAGCAGGGGGCCTGCTTCCTCCTCTCTCTCTGCCTACCTGTGATCTCTCTCTCTGTGTCAAATAAAATCTTTCAAAAAAATTAAAAAAAAAACCTAATGGTGTACTATATGTTGGCTAACTGAACATAAAAATTTAAAAATGTAGATAAAAATAACTGTCCTTAGGATATGGAATAAGGATTATGAAAAGCAATGCATGTTAAGCAGTGAGCACAAACAATGAATAATTGACTCAATAAAAGCCATTTAGCTCTGAGGTGTTTTCCCCTCAATAAAGATTTACCCTACAATAAGAATGACATTAATCCACTTTCTGTTTCTTTCACTTGAGAATCTTATTGAGGATGCAACTTGAAGTAATTTCTGGGAAAATTAGGCATTTGTTTAGGGTAAAACAATGAAGCCATATTAAGTGGTCGTAAACAAGGATACTCAATGAATGAGAAAGATGAAGATTAAACTCAAGAGTCGAATCCTTGCCTCTATTGTGATTCTACAGAGTACCATACTCTAAATATGCCCCCTCTTTTTTTTCAAGTTTAAGGAATACATCTTTCTGGCATTGAAGAAAGAATCTGAGGGGCACCTGGGTGGCTCAGTGGGTTAAAGCCTCTGCCTTCGGCTCAGGTCATGATCTTAGGGTCCTGGGATGTACCCCCTCATTGGGCTCTCTGCTCAGCAGGGAGCCTGCTTCCCCCTCTGCCTACTTGTGATCTCTCTCTCTCTCTCCCTCTCTCTCTCTGTCAAATAAATAAACCTTAAAAAAAAAAATCCAGGAAGAAATGGAATAGTGGTGTGGTCCTGATGTCTGTTCTCTGGCACGTCCTGATGAAGTTTTTAAACGCAAACAGATGATTAGTTTACTGAATGCCTTCGTTAGAGGCTGTATTTTGCCAATTAAAGGTAGAGAATACTGTGAAGGTAAAATTGTTGAAACAGGACAGGATGAATGGAAAAGTTATTAGTCCCCCTTCCACCAACTCTCCTGAGTCATTGAATGCCATGGGTAGTTTCAAATATAGTGACATCTGCCTGAGGGCTATCTGTTGTGTCATTGTGTCTCACCATCGGAAGGATGGTTTGGAATGCTTCCTTCTTTGGTTTTCTTTTCAGATGACCCTGAACCAGATGGACTTTATTTAAATGTAAATTAAGTTTCCAAAACTGAAACATCAGTCCTCCTATTTTTTGTGTTTATTATCTACAACTGCATCCATTTTTGGAATTCAAATATTATGATTTTAGTGAGATATTTGCAGAAGATCATGGTCAGGGGAAATTGTATAATCTTAGATTGGATAAATCTATATTAGCAACAAGTCAAAAATAATGGTTGTAATCTCTTAATGTCACTGAGCTACTATGTTTTCCTTCTTCTTTCTTTTACCTCTCCTACCAACTTAATGTAAACACTGACAGATAGTGTGTCACCTCTAAGTACCATGGGGCTATTGCAAGGAATCCTCCCAGAAATGGTCATTGGTTTTAAAGAGCTATACTGGAATTCCAGCTGGCTTTAAATTATTCTGAGCCAGTAATGGTGAATCTAAATACCTACAAGAGCTTTTTTATTTTCTTGGAAGGATTTTAGAACAGGATGTTAGATTTAAAAATATTTTTAATAGGGCCGCCTGGGTGACTCAGTCATTAGAGGTCTGCCTTTGGCTTGGGTCATGGTCCCAGGGTCCTGGGATTGAGCCCCACATTAGGCTCCCTGCTTGGCGGGAAGCCTGCTTCTCTCTCTCACTCCCCCTGCTTGTGTTTCCTCTCTCTCTGTGTCTCTCTGTCAAATAAATGAATTAAAATATATACATATATTTTAATATTTCTTTAAAATATTAGCTTTTCATTCATGCACTAGAATAATCAGAGTACCTGAACTAGCCCAGCTCAGCCCTTTTACTGCTAAGAGACTGTATGGCATTCCCAGATTTTACAGTGTTCCGTTCTGGTATGCACTAGAAATGTCTAATCATTTCAAAACTACCAGATAATCTTTGTCATTTATCAGGATTTTTTTAAAGATTTTATTTATTTGACAGAGAATGAGATCACAAATGGGCAGAGAGGCAGGCAGAGAGAGAAGGGGAAGCGGGCTCCCTGCTGAGCAGAGAGCCTGATGCGGGGCTTAATCTTAAGGATCCTAAGATCATGACCTGAGCTGAAGGCAGAGGCTTTAACCCACTGAGCCACCCAGGCACCCCATCAGGATTTTTTTTTGCATCATGTAGATTAGATGTTGGCACAACCACACTGCCATGTTCTTAACTGGCAAATGTGTAGAGAAAAGGCATTTCTAGCAGCATGACAGTCTTGGACATTGGACTTCTTGGTAACCCTTCAACTCCATGGCCAAAAGACCTAAGAAAAATTCCAAGTAGCTCTTCATTAAGGATAAATTGAATTCACTAATGTGTCTGAGAAGACGAAAAAGTTCCTCTGTCCCTTAGTTTAATTTGCAGCCCCCTTCCAAGATAGAACCTAACAAAAAACTAGTTAGCATGGGAAAGTGGATTTAATCACATCTATAGTATGGGAGTTTATGTAAAGAAATAATACTCGAAAGGGCAGTTAGGATATGGGGCTTATATGCCCTCTTAATAGGTGAAGGGAAGGGCGACAAAGAGCACTTATAAGGAAAACAACTTTTTGAAAAGAAAAATAGTGCCCTTCAGAGAATGGATGGGGAGATATGATAGTTCCGAGACAAAGTCTGTTTTGATGTGGTTCCAGCTTCTTAACTCAGGATTGGAGGATTAGAACTGTTCTCCAACAGAATTCATGAGGCATTCTTTCTGAGTCCTTTTGGGAGTCTCTCTTAGATAAAAGGGAGTTTCTGATTTCAGAAACTGAAAAGCCTTCCATTTAAAATAACTTTTATGCCACAGTAGCATGTTCTGGACCCTTTCAAGTGTTATGGGTTGAACTGTATCCCCCAAAAAGATATGTCAGAGTCTTCATCCTGCTACCTATGAATGTGATCTTATTTATGAATAGGGACTTTGCAGGTATATAAAGTTGAGGTCACTACTGTGGCCCCTAATCCAGTATGCTTAGTATTCTTCTAAGAAGAAAACACCATATGAAGACACGGGCACACAGGGAAAACATTGTGTGATAACATGCAGAGATTGGAGTGATGCAGCCACAAAACAAGGAATGCCAAGGGTTGGCAGTCCTCACTAGAACAGAATAAACAAGGAAAGACTTTTCCTTACAGCATTCAGGGGTAGCATGACTCTGCTGACATGCTAATTTAGGGTGTCTAACCTTGAATATTGTGAAACAATAAATTCATGTCTTGTACCACCAATCTTAACCACCAAGATTGTGGTACTTTGTTATGGCAGCCCTAGGCAACTACTCTAACCATGTATACAGAACTTGGAAGTGGTCTCTTTACCACAGCATGCTTGATATTTTTAAAAAGTTATGAGGATGTGGAAGAAGAGGAACTCTCTTACACTTGGTGCATTCTTGGTGGAATGCAAGGTGGCACAGCCACTCTGGAAAGCAGTATGGAGTTTCCTCAAGACATTAAAAATTGAGCCACTCTGTAATCCGGCAATTGCACTGCAAGGTATTCACACCAAAGATACAGATGTAGTGAAAAGAAGGGGCACATGCACCCCAAAGGTGATAGCAGTAATGTCACCAATAGCCAAACTATGGAAGGAGCCAAGATGTCCTTCAACAGATGAATGGATAAAGAAGATGTGGTGTGTGTGTGTGTACACACACATACACGTGGAATGTTACTCAGCTGTCAGAAAGGATGAGTACCTACCATTTACATCAACATGTATGGAACTGGAGAGGATTATGCTAAGTGAAATAAGTCAAGCAGAGAAAGACTATTATCATATGGTTTCACTTGTAGGTGGAACATCGGGAATAGCACGGAGGACCATAGTGGACGGGAGGGAAAACTGAATGGGAAGAAATCAGAGAGGGAGACAAACCATGAGAGACTACACGAAACAAACTGAGGGTTACAGAAGGGAGGTGGGTAGGGGGCTAGGGTAGCTGAGTGATGGGTATTAAGGAGGGCATGTGTTGTGGTGAGCACTTGGTGTTATATACAACTAATCAAAAGCTGATGATGTACTATATATTGGATAATTGAATGTAATTTTTAAAAAATAAAAGTCCACCCTGTGGCTTTGCAAAGTCACACACACAGACACACACATACACCCTTTCTGAACTTGGAATGCAGGTTTGTTGAGTATAATAGACTAAGGAAAAGACTGAAATTCTTATAAGAAAGTTCAAGCAAAAGTTAGACCAATCTGAGATGTTTTTATGAGCACAGTAAATCATTTACCTGATTCATAAGTACCATAATGTATTCATAAGCAAATGTTAAATTGTTCAAAAGAGAGCAAGTGATAGATTATATAGTCATCTCTGCATCTTCTTATTACTACATATAAATCAATTCTAGAGTCAAGTGTTTAGAAGCACCATAAACAGTGACATACTGAAATACATGAGGGTATGATGGTAGTGATAACGTTTTTCTACAAGTGGTTATTACATTCTTCATATGTAAAAGACACATTTTAGATATATAAATATGGAAAATGTGTGGTTTTCAGAAAATATAAATGGACAGGACCCAAGATAGTCTAAGAAAAGAGCTTGAACATACAGGTAGAAAAGAGAAGGTATGTATGAGAAATAGAAATTAGCTCCGATTGAATAAACATAGGATTTATCCATAGGAACAATGAGAAATAAAGTTTGGGTAGATTGGAGAAGTATTGTGGGAGACTCTGAGTAGATACTGATAATCTCTAACATTAATTGAATATTTAACATTGGCCCTGTACTTTGTATGTGTACCAATTGTTTAATCATCACAGTAACACTGGAAATAGATACTAATATCATAACTATGTAGATAAGGATATAGAGGCACAAGAAAGTTAGTTTCCCAAGTGACATTTTGGAATCCACAGGATTTGAATCTAGGCAATTTGTCCATAGTGCTCTTAATCATTGGGCATTATAGGCATTCTAAAAGAATGACAAGTGGAGAACTAAATAATTTGACACTTTTTTGTGGGCAGTGATGTATAATTGCTAATTACAGATGACTATGTAAAGAAAATATGATGTGTATACACAATAAATACTATTCAGCCATAAGAAAAAAATGAAGCCTTGCCATTAGTGACAACATGGTGTGGACTCTGAGGACATTCTGCTAAGTAAAATAAGTCAGATAAATTCTGTATTTCACTTAAATATGGAATCTAAGAATAAATCATAGTGATATAATGTATGCAACATGGTGACTATAGTTATTAGTACCGTATTGTATATTTGAAAGTTGCTAGGAGTAAATCTTCAAGGTTCTCATCACAAGAAAAGATGTATATATTTTTTAATGGTGTGGTGATAGGTGTTAACCAGACTTAACTGTGATGATCATTTTGGAACATGTATAAATATAGAATTATTATGTTGTATATCTGAAGTTAATACTTAAATTATATCTAGTTTAAATTCTCAATAAAGAAAAACACCATTGACAGAAAAAAAATTGCTAATTATAATTGAGTACTTACTATGTGGAAGCACCTGCTAAGCACTTCAGATGCATCATCTATTTTAATCCTATATCCCTATCCCTTTAGGACTCTGAAGATTGTAGAAGTAGTGAAATTTACCAAAACAGAGTAATAACGTTTTGTGCAAAATATTTGGAAAATTGTATACTGGATCAAGGTGAAAAAGTAAGAGAAGTGAGAAAACCATATATGAAGCTGTTTTAATAATCCAGGCAAGAGAGATAAGGGTCTAAGTTTTGGGAAATGGAAGTGGGAAAAGATAAACTAATACAAAACACTGTAGAAGTAGAGTAGATATTATATGGCAACTAATCATTATAAGAGTAAAGAGATTGTGAAAATCAGTGAAAATTCTTAGATTTGGAACCTGGGTAACAGAGAATGGTGGTGTCAGTGAGACCATAGGGGGAACATAAAGGGAACTAGAAAAGGTGAAGATCTTCTATCATGCACAAATATATGAGGTTGATGGAGCTTTTCAGTGGGAGTGGTTTAGGCCTTGAGAAGTGTTAGCGAGAGCTCAGAAAACCTTCAAGACTGGGAAGATAACTTTTGCGTAGAAGGCAAAACTGGAAGATTGGAGAGAGTGAGCTAACGCAGGGCAGAGACAGGGTGAAGAGAGGGGCTCTAAAGGATTGTTACCTGTTCCTTAAGTATGAGGAGTCTGAGAGTCATTCTACTTCTTCCTCTTGTTCCTCTACCTCTTTTTTCCAACACTTTCCCCTCCTTCTTCTCCCAGTATCTTGGTATATAATAGTAACTAGATGATTAAAGAATGAATGAACAATGGAATAAAGGAATGAATGAATAAGGGAAATTTGTAAAATACTAGTAAAAGATGTTTGTAAAAGTAAAGTCCACGAGAAAGAGAAATTAAAAAAAAAACAGGAAAAAGATGAGGAATTTAAAATATTATTTAGCCTGTAAGTTACTGTGCTGTATAGATCCTAATGATCCAGATGATGATTAAACAATTTTATTTATTTTTAATTTTTCCTTCTGTAAAGGTATATATAAATATTTCTTAAAAATTCAATCTTATGAATAAAATGTATCAGAAGACTTTTTAGATTTATTTGAGTGTGAGCATGCAGCAGGGAGGGGCAGAAGCAGAGGGTGAGGAAGAGAGAATCTTAAGCAGACTCTGTGTTGAGTGGGGAGCTGGAGGCAGGACTTGATCTCATGACCCTGACATCATGACCTTAGCCAAAACCAAGAGTCAGACATCTAACCAATTGTGCCACCCATGTGCCTCTAGAAGACTTTTTTTTTTTTTTAAGATTTTTAATTTTTGTCAGAGAGATAGAGAACTCGAGCAGGGATATAGGGTAAAGGGAGAGGCAGACCCCCCCGCCCCCCAGGAAGAAGCCTGGTGGAGGAGGACTCGATTCCAGGACCCTGGAATCATAACCTGAGCTGAAGGCAGATGCTCTACTGACTGAGCCACCCAGGCGCTCCTAGAAGACTTTAAATAGCAGGAATATTGTCATTATCCCTAGAATAAATTGAAAATGCATCCTATATTTTGAATAAATTTAGATTATACAGTATTATTTATAGTACAGTTTCATTTGTTTAGAACATATTTCTCTTCCTAGAAGAAAGTTGCCTTTCTCTTGGTGCATATTTAGTAACTCTCAGTAAAAGTAAAAAGATAAAGAATATCTTCTGTTAACTCATGTCCCTATTTATTGAATTTTCTGATAAAAAAGTTAACTTGTCAGAGTAAAATTGAAGACCTAAAAATACATATTCTTATAGCCACACAAGTGTAAATGTATCTTATATCCAATTTTATAGCTTTATATAATCTATGTATTTCTCACTTCTTATATGTATATATTAATGCACATGTATACAAGAACCTTTATGTGTTATACCTCATATATAAATGTCATTCAAATCTTATCTAACATATTTTATTTCTTTAATGGGATTTGTCCTACCATGTATCCATTTTGAGGCTGCTTTCTATGTTCCTCCAAACTAAAACCTCACACCTTTATGAAAGTTGCATCTCTCAAAATTTTTTTGAGTATTGTGAGTGCTGCCTTGTGATGTTATCATGTGTTTTTGCATGTGTTACCTAATTAGTTTATTAGTTAACAATCATATTGTTGCCAAGGTCTTTTTCTATATTCAGTGTATAAACCACTGTGGGTAGTTCATCACATTCCATGTGCAATATCTTCTTTCTTTCTCGCCTGCAAGTGTGATCCCTTGAGTTGCAGGTGCATCTATACAATCTGACTCCTTGTATGGGAGGGAGACAAAGTCAGCCGAGACAGCACTATTCTGCCCTCTTTTTCACCCATAGAAATAGTGATTTTTCATTTTGTTTAAATACGTATTCCCTGGCAAAATCAGGACAATACTAGTGCAGGTTTTCAAGAATACCATAGGCATTCTTAGACTTACACAGTTTTTAGAATGAGAAGAAAGAGATTGGATCTCATGAAGTTAACTTGTTTTACTGAAGGGGAAACTATGTCAGAAAGAGCAAAGGAATTTTTCCAAATTTGCACAGCCTTTGGATGGCTAAGTTGGGACTAGAATTGAATTTTATTATTTTATTATTATTATATTATTATTGTATTATTTTATTATTTGTTGCCTTAGTGACTCACATATTGAATCCTATTTTCCAATGACACTTAATTACATATGTTTCATTTTAATGTAAAAATATATTCAATCTAAAAAAACCTTCCTTTTTCCTTTGTATTTCAAGTTCCTACTTAAAGATGGTTCTAGATGGTTTATAAACATAACTCAGAGCATCAGATTTTCTCTGCTGTTCACTCTTTGATCCAGTGTGCTCAGTTTACTGGCAGCTGAGCCTTGATGTCATTTCCATCCTTCTCATTTACAGGAGACTTAACCAAAGTCAAGATAATGAAAATCATGGCAATTTTATAGATGCCTTTGTTTTCTATAATGAGGTCTGCAAATGCTAGTCTGTGTTTTACCTCAGAACCTTCTGTATTTCTGTGGAGCATATGCTGTTCCTTCTTTTTATCTTCTCGATGCTTTTTTCTTGTTGGTGACCCTGGATTCTCTACAGGGCATTATGTTTGTGCCTACAGACAAAAGTTACAAATCAGAGTGAGCAAGCATCATTCTCATTCTGTAACTTTTCTTTATTCTAAAATATTGAAGAAATTCTAAGTGAACTGTCATTTTTTAACCAACATTGATGTTTTTGTTGTTGTTTTGCTAGATATTGAAGAATAAAGAAGCACTTCTTACCTTGGTGGAGCTCATGACCAATAGGGGAGATTACAAACTTAACTCGGCTTAAAATAACACAAGCATTGCCATATAGTACAAAATGCTATGGGACATTAAAAAAAAATCTAGATGATGATTAAACAATCTTATTTTTATTTTTTTACCTTCTTACCCAAGAGTAAAGACCTCTTGAGATGCCCAACACAGTAGAGGTTTGCATTTTTTAGTGTGGGTTCCTCCTCTGAGTCACAGAACACAGAAAATGCTTAATTGACTTTCGTTAACTCTCGCAGAGGTGGTATATGACTAGTACTATTCTAGATTTAGAGGAGATATGGTAATTTATTGCTTATAATGAATGCCTTAGGACATTGGGCTTAATTCTTTCATGGAATCTTAGTGAGGCAGTTCAGGCATCTCTCTAGAAAAGCCAGAATATTGAGTCATGCTGGGATTGGTCTTTAAAAGGAGATGGTTTGACTGTCCTAATTCTGTGAAGAGTAGTTCAAAGAGAGCCATGTGGATCAAAAAGGGAGAGCTTTGTGGATATGAGAGTTGAAGTTTTCTTACTTTTATAAACAGTTCAGTCTGATAAAAAGTATGAAAATGGAATCCTAGATACTAGCAGTCTGGAGTCTATACAAACATGAAGAACATAATTGTCATGTTCTATCAAATCTTCTGTGGTAATCTGACTCAAGT
>CM053605.1:55619479-55635968 GCA_028646535.1 Procyon lotor | reverse complement strand
AGAAAGACAAGTATCACATGATCTCTCTGATATGAAGAATTTGAGAGGCAAGGAGGGAGTTTGGGGGGGTGAGGGAGAGAAATGAAACAGGAAGGGATGGGGAGGGAGACAAATCATAAGAGACTCCTAGACTCACGAAACGAACTGAGGGTGGCTGGGAGGTGGGGGGGGGTAGGGATAGGGTGGCTGGGTTGTGGACATTGGGGAGGGTATGTGCTGTTAAGTGCTGTGAAATGTGTAAGCCCGAAGATTCACAGACATGTATCCTGGGGCAAATAATACATTATATGTTAATAAAAATTAATTAAAAAAAATGCTGATGGTACATTAATAGGGATTACACTGGAAGTGTAGATTGCTTTGGGTGCTATAGACATTTTAACAATATTTGTCCTTCCTATTCATGTTTTTGTCTTATCTTTAATTTCTTTCATTAGTATTTTATAGTTTTCACAGTACAGGTCTTTTACCTCTTTGGTTAGGTTTATTGCTAGGTATCTTACTATTTTTGGTACAATTGTAAATGGGATTAATTCCTTGATATTTCTTTCAGCTGCTTCATCATTGGTATATAGCAATGTAACAGATTTCTATATATAGATTTTGTCACCTGCAGCTTTACTGAATTTATCAGGTCTGGCAGCTTTTTGTGGTCTTTTGGGCTTTCTATAAAGGATAAATAGGATAGATTTTTCAAAAAAATCCTAAACAGTGCCCCTTTTTTTGCAAGAGGATTTATGTTTCAGGGTTTTGAAATTTCTTCAAGACCATTTTTTTTTTTAAACATACAGCTAATGACCCTAACAATGAGGCCTTTAAGGATCAAAAATACTTCAAATCGAGTGGCTTAGTTGAACTAATGGGTGGCTCCGGTTGTTGCTTAGACAGCATTTTGTTCCTAAAGCAATAAAAGGCTTTTCATATTTATATATTAGAGTTATTTGGCAAAGTGCATAATAATATAATTAAAATTAATTATCAAAGTTGACTTTGAGTGTGTCAACTCTTCAAAATTTGCACACACACACACGTCTCAACATATTAATGATTCAACTTATTTTCAATATTTGATATTTTGTATTGGTAGAGATAAAATATTTAAACATAGAGAACTATCACTTGAAAAGAATATGAACCTCAGAGACAGCTTTGGGTTGGAGACCCTGATTTGTTCTGATTCTTATGGTGTAGGCTAGGGGAAGGAACCTACCTTTTCTGAGCCATGCATTCTCATCTGTAAATACCCATTAGTATTATACTAAATGGAATTATAAAGGCAAAGCATTGCATCCTCCATTTAATATATAGGATATGCTTAATACATGGCAACTATATTGATGGTGATGATGTTAATAATGATGTTTTCTTTTTGTATTAGTCTTATATACTAGCTATCATACTTAGCTAATATGCACAACACACAAACAGCTCCTTCTGGGCATTTAGTATTAGTTCCAACAGGCTTTTCAAAGAAATTGCTTGTGTAGGCTGCACACGATAGAAATAATTTTCCCTACTTTGATAATTCAATCTGTAAGGAGCTTTATAACCTAGTCTCTTTTTTGCATCAAACAACTCAATGTATTAAGATGACTAAAAATCCTTTTAGAGATTGCTATGATTTTCTATCATTGAATTTTATATTCTTCATATTAAAATGAATTGTTGCAATAGAAGTTCTATACTCATCACTTAAGTAGCATGGAGTATAGGGAAATTCATCTGATATTTCATAATTATGATTCTTAAACTTCAAGAAGAATGCTCTGGACAATAACAAGAGTATAAATTTGGAAATATTTAAACTTGTATATATGTGAATATATACAAGAAGCTCTACAAGGATTCTAAACATCTTCATTATGCAATTTCATTGCATATGTATACTTAGAAATAAATACAGCCTGTCCATACATTTTGGAAATGTTAGAAATATACAGTGTTTGCTCTGTCTTGTGTTTCTACAATTTAAGTGTAAGGAGAGAGGGGTTAAAAGTTTTCAGAAAAGGAAACAGGAAATATTTTTTTACATTTACACTGTTTGAAAAATGTGCTCATTGCTAATGGAACATTCATTGGTATAGAGAAGTCAGAACTGCATCTCACTGTTAGTACAAACTACTGCAATATTTCAGCAAAATAAATTTAGTTATTAAATGCAGATTACAGAATTTCACTTATGGTAAGGAAGAATAAAATTTTGTTTTTTCCTTGTTCTTAAATTTTAGTTTTTAATATCATACTATGTGTAAATCCATTTCTTCCTTTTAGTTGGAATCCCAAACCCAAGTGAGTTAACCATTTAATTTTTGTTTAAGGAGTAGCTAGTTCCCAAAGGCCCAGCAGAGGGCAGCAAAGCCTAGATGTTAACGCTAATTCTGATCAACCGAAGAGCAAAAGATGAGAATTACATGCAGACTGATTTGGCTTGAATGATACGTATGTAGCAGAAGGCAATTCTTTTGGACAATGGCGAGAGTTTTAGAACCTCAAAACAGTAGATAACTCTATTCAACACAAACTGAGCAACTCCTTAAGTTTATGAAAGAAAAGGGTCACTCCAGTTGTTTTTTGGATGAACACCTAACCTATTAAGTAAACTGTTTAAGATTTAAATTGATTAAGTAGATTTAGAAGGATCAGAAAGATAAAGAGAAATGTTGAGCATAGTGAATGGAACAATCTGAGTGATGGATAGTCCATGACTTTTTCCTCTTTTGGGGACTTATCTGTTCTTGCTTGTGTCCTTTGCTGTCATCTGTCTCCCTCTCATAGATCCTATCCATTGTGATGCCTATCATTTAGCCTCTTCAGCAAAACTAAATTAGGAGAGTCTGAAGACACTCTCTAGAATTTTGCAGGTAAAGGTGTGTGATTTTGTTCCTTAAGAACTAGAGCATCTATCCGTGAACTATAATTGACAAAATTGGTAGTATTGTTTTAATGAAAAAAATCCATTACCACATTGAATATTCTATGGAATAAATAGTGCGCTAGCTATTTCTATACCTCTAACTTAGTAAACTGTTCATTACCTCAAGGAGGTTTATTTAACAGTTGAAATAACATCTGAAAAAGCTAGTGGCCACGGGAGACGGAACTGTTTTCTGCTGTCATTGGTAATAATGGGGACATTGTGTTTTTAGAGCTGAGAAGCAAATAAAGTGCCCTCATCTATCCATTCATTAAACCACTGGAGGTAACAAAAACTATGGTTATGAGATAATTGTTTTGCAAATGGGACCTTCTTGTAAGCTCTTCATGTAGTAGGAGGTCCTTGTGCCTGCTGGGAAATTTTGGAGACAAAGAACAACAGGATGTTTTTCTCTCCAACAACAGCTCCTATTAACCTCCTGATGTTTGGCCTAGAGGGTTGTGATTATGATCCTGCTGACATCAGCCACCCATCTAAAATAAAGGAGCAATGTTTTGGCTCAAGCAGTGAGAGGCTGAAGATTTGGAGGTTTTGTACCTGATAAAGTAACTGTGTGAGAATTAAGTGTGAGGAAGCATGTTGTGCTTTCTCCCTAGCTGTCTAGTGGTGATGTTATTCAACCCAACAAATACCTAATGAGTTTCTTCTATGATCTCGCTAATGCATTAGGTATTATGGAGACACTGAGAAGCATTAGGCATGTCCCTTGCCCTTCGGAAACTTATAGCCTTATTGTGGAGAGGAGGTTTGTAGAAATACAAAAATGCAACACAACTTAAATGCTAGGTTGAAGGGATTCCTCTCAGAAAGGAAGTGTGATTTAGACACTAAATGAATCGGCTTGTTGTTTAGGAGAGGAAAGAAAATTCTTCAGGCAAAGATGTATCGGAAAACACTCTAACTTGCTGCCTGTTATAATTTACATATCTTCAGTTGGTTAAATAAAACTACTCATCACTCTATATGCTTTCTGGCATTCTGATGAATAAGCTCTTCTACTTTTCTTATTTTGTAAATAAGGCAATCAGGGTGTGGGGAGATTAAGTGATTAGTCTAGGGCTAAGAGTATTATGAGTTAGGGATAGTATTTGAGTATACTTTCCTTTAACTTTTTTTCTCTTGCCCATCTTAGAGTTGTGAGAACCATTTAGCAAACCTTCAATAATAATAATATTGATGGTTTTATTAAATATCAGCTAAAACATATGAAATCATTTAGGCTTTTAAAAAGTCCTTCATATTGAGGATGAAAATCAGACAACAGGGGCGCCTGGGTGGCTCAGTGGGTTGGGGCCTCTGCCTTCAGCTCAGGTAATGACTCAGGGTCCTGGGATCAAGCCCTGCATCTGGCTCTCTGCTCAGCTGGGAGCCTGCTTCCCCTTTTCTCTCTGCCTGCCTCTCTGCCTACTTGTGATCTCTCTCTCTCTCTCTGTCTCTGAAATAAATAAATAAAATCTTAAAAAAAAAAAAATTAGAGAACAGCGAATGTAGACTTGGCTCTTCATGCTCTGTGACCAACCTAAAATGAGGTAACTATTAAATTTGAAACTGAGTGACTTCCAGCAATTGCCCTCTGCAGTAAATATTCTCTACTGATGCTAAAACTATCTTTATGTGGCTAGCTTTCACCCTGTAGATCTGCAAGCTTTTCCAGGACAGGAATAATGTCCTATAAAACTTTTAATAGTTTACACATTGTTATTGCCTGTTAAGAGGAAAGGGTTAACTTGTCCTGACACTGAACATCTGCAGGCTGGTCTCCGAGGACAGGAATTGACCTCTCTGCAAAGCTTTATGAAATTGGCTATGGCTGGTGCTTAAAACAATTAAGGTCAAGGACAAGACTTGGACTCCAGTTTTCAGATGTTGTCAAGAGGATGGGCTATTTCTTTACCACCCAAGATTGGTGATAGGGCTAATTCTTCTTCTTTCTGTAACACATAAGATTGCAACCACAAAGCTGGGACTCTGATACTTGAATACTCCAGAGCTAAGCTAACAGATGGGACTGGAAACCCGTATAGTCGTATTGATAGTTTGTCATAGTCCTTGACCACAGCAGGAGATAGGGGATTTCTTTTCTTTTTTCTATTCTTTTTTCCTTTCTTTTCTTTTCTTGTCTTTTCTCTTCTCTTCTCTTCTCTTCTCTTCTCTTCTCTTCTCTTCTCTTTTCTTTCTCTTCCTTCTACCTTCTACCTTCTACCTTCTTCTCTTCAGATTTTATTCATTTCAGAGAGGAGTGAACTAGAGAGAGAGAGAGAGAGTAAACAACTCCAGAGAGAGAGGGAGAAGCAGACTCCCCACTGAGCAGGGAACCCAATCTGGGACTCTATCCTAAGACCCAGGGATCATGACCTGAGCTGAAGGCTAACACTTATCTGACTAAGCCACTCAGGTATATGAGGGATTATTTCCCTAATCAGCTTAATAACTATACAGTATGAGAAAATGAGTCGTCCCCACCCTTAGAATGATGGTTACAATTGTTTAATACATAAGATAGGGGGAGTATTAGGGTCCATTCAGTCCATTCAGAAGAAATGGATAAAGATCAGCCCCTGAGTTTAGATAGCAAAGTGGTCAGTCTGATGGACTGGTTCCAGGAGGGTCACCAGGTAACTGATCTCCTCGAACCTCAGAATCACCTAGTTTTTTAAAAGCTAGGCAGAAGGGACGCCTGGGTGGCTCAGTTGGTTAAGCAGCTGCCTTCAGCTCAGGTCATGATCCCAGGGTCCTGGGATCAAGTCCCACATCAGGCTCCTTGCTCATCAGGGAGCCTGCTTCACCCTCTGTCTCTGCCTGCTTGTGTTCTCTCTCTCTCTCTCTGACAAATAAATAAATAAAATCTTTAAAAAAAAAAAAAAAAAAGCTAGGCAGAAGCTTTTACTGTCCAAATGCAGATGTCTCTATGATTTAATCATTGAATGGACTGGGGGCATAGATGGCCCTTTCTTATTGGGATATCCAGAATCATTCCTTCAGATAACTCTTCACAATTTAGTCATTTTGACACTAGGCAGTCCCAAAGTGTTTGTGCATATCTATAGATAGATATAGATATATAGATGTGGAATGAACATATTCCACATCTATCTATCTTCCACATCTATCTAGCTCTTAATATGACATAGATACATGGAATATGTGATAAACATATATCTATTCCATATATTGAGAGAGACACAGAGAGCCCTAGAACAGCTAAATCAAAGACAAACTGCACTAGCACTGCCGTTGATTTTACTGGGAGACTTCTTAATGTCCTAGGGACAGCTTTTTCTTGCAGGGGTCCATTTCCTCAGACCTATCATTTAGAGACCCATAAGCTGGAGGGTGATAGGAAATTCCTGGAGTTTTTTTTCTCCAGGAAATTCCTAGAGTTCCACAAATGCATATAGGAACCTGATCCATATAAACTTTCCCATCTTCTTTTGTGCCCCCCCATACTCAAAATTCCTCAGGTGTTTAGCAAATCTGAACAGCACCCTATACCAAAGAATGAGCAGACACCAACTTAGAAGGCACTGCTGTTGACTGGGTGACTGTCCTGGCCCATCCACCTGTGGCTGCAGCTGTTACCTTGTACCCTACTCATATGATGGAGCTGCTCCAAATCTAAACATCTTATACTAAACTTTCTATACTGGCCGTCCTCACCTGGCTTGTGGCTGCAGATCACGGTGCTCAATTGCTACAGGTCATGGATGTGTAACGTGTGGCAGTAATGGCATGACCTCTGAGTAAGCAAAATGGCTCTTGTGTACCGGTAGATAAGTCAGGACGTCCAAGGCTCCCAGGCTGTGATTCTCTGGAAGGATTCCTTGGGCTCAGAGAAGCTGTTATGCTCACAGTTACAGTTTATTACAGTGAAAGGCTACAGATTAAAACCAGCAAAGGTAACAGGTGGCACGAGGTGGAGTCCAAGAGAAACCAGGAGCAAGATTCCTCCTCCCGGTTAAGTCACACAGGGTCACACTTAATTCTCCCAGCAACAATATGAAATGGGACAGTGCTTTCAAAGTGTTGCTACCAGAGAAGCTTATGCAAATCTTGGCATTTAGGGTTTTTATTAGGAGGCAGTTGTGCAAGTTGCATGACTGACTTCAGCTACTCAGACTCCAGCATGTAACACACATCCTTGAGGTGAAAACAGGCCTTTGCCATAAGACATTTTTTAGCGTACACTTTTCTGGCCAAGCTGGTATACCATGGCCTGTGGCCTCAAGCACACAGAAACACCTGAATCTTGCAAAATATTCCCAGGGCTCACAAGTTATTTTTCCCAGGAGCTGGTTAAGAGTCGGGCTTGAAGAGAAGCCTTTCTTTGGACTTTGTACATTTCGAGCAACCTGGGTCTGTGAAGTTAAAACTTTTCCTGCCCAAAAGAAGTACTTGAAGTTAGGGAAGGTGAGAAGAGAATGCTACTAAATTGTCTTGCACTAGAAATCTTCCAAGATAAGTGTCCCCTGGCAGCACTGAATTCAATGTAGACATCTTTAAAGGGTGGCCGTCTGAGCTACTCTGTTGTGATGTTGGGCTTGCTGTGGGGTACTGACCTATCAAGTGGAAAGTTAGTAGCCATTCCAGAGTCTACTAATAATGCAACTATGTTCCTGAGGCCTCCCAGACCCCTGGCAAGTATTATTGAAATATATCACCTAGTATCTGCCAAATTATCTATCAATGATATATCTAAAGCCCGAAGCTGAGCTGGGCTTAGGGCTCTTCCTCCTCTAGTCTTTGGAGGGGACTTGAGACCCTGCCGTGTCTCCATCTCCATGCTGCAACTATGGATGGCAGCTTTCTTACACTTTCTGGAACAGATATCCTGTGTCTTTTGGGCTGTTGTTACCAAAGGCCTTCCAGTTTACTTTCAGAGAATATGACTTTCTTCTTTTGGGTGGGTAGCTGACTTTTCTCAAAATCACCTTCTGGGTCTCCTACATCAGTTTTAGTGACTGGCCTCACAGCTCTTAAGGTTTAAATGATACTGAGTGTGGTCCATCATTTAGAATCAGGAAGGTGAATTGAGAGAATGTAAGACTGACTCTGTAGGTTGCCTTTGCCAGAAAAATAGACAGTTCTCTTTGACTTTCAGTGGAAAAAGGCTATGGGAGAGTACCTAGGGAAATCAAACCTGGTTAACTATGAGATCATGCCAGAGTGGGTTTGCTACTTCACCAGTCATGAGTGCTCATTTGGTACAGGCTGCTCTTGACTTACAATGTCACAGGTGGCCCCTTGCTCAAGCTGTCAATGGTGAACTGGCAAGAGAGGGTAGGAGCCATATTATTAACACATGCTATTGCTATTGAACCCTGGTTTCTAATCCCAATGGGGAAGGATCAGTGCATCCCTAACAATGCAGCTTAAAAATCCCCACAACTCGGGAAGACCTTGTACTGGAATCTGATGTCCAACCCTCTTGAATTTTTGTGTGCTGTGCCGGAAAGTGCTAGAGCAAGAAAGGCTTCACATACCTGCTGTTATCTTGCCTGCCTAAGTTCCTGGCAATGAATTCTCACCTAGAACAACGGAACAGATTTTCGGTTGTCTAGGTAAATGACTAAATGGCCTTTTATCTTGGCTATTTGCATGATACTATTCTCAGATCAGGCAATGGAACATATTGGAGAAATATTTTTTGAATGTAATTTCTTTGTGTTTAAGTCTGGGCTATAGATAGGGACAGTTCTTTATTAAACTAGGTTTGCTTTTTTCTCCCTTTTCTATAGTAGAAGCAAGTTTTAACCTTTTTAAATCATTTTGAATGTCTGAGAAAGTGGTTAATACCACTTGGTTACTGGTGCCTTGGGACGATTAATTGGTTTTTACAGCATATTAACAAAGCACTTAAAAGACAAATAGCATAGTGAAAAGTACTGAACACATTGCTCATAAAAATAAATGTTAGGAATCTGTACTTCTTGCTTTATCCTTTAAGGCATTTCCAAGCACACTAACCAGACATCCATTGCATTTTTAAGATGAGATCTTCAAAAGCAGAGAGTTTGAAACTGAATTTAAAGGCCAAAACTAGAGATACCATGTGTTATAGTCAATTTTCTAGGTAGTTAAAAATTCTAAGAACTTACCTATGGCATATAGGGCTTCGCTATATGATTTATGTGCCGGCTTACTTTATTATGCACTGTTGAGAAAAGACTGTAAAATATTCTAGATAGATAGCCATTTGCATTTGGGAGCCAAACAATTTGCATACTGATAGTATGCTACTTTCTGAAAAGAAGGGAAAAGGAGCCTCAGAACTCACCAGAGAAAAAGGAGCAAGTTAGAAATCCCATGGTTTGGGGGATGAGAGGGTAGGAACAGTTTTTATACAGTTTCATTTTTTGAGTCATCTATCTATTGAAAGAGAACTTGCTCTATAAAAACCTTATAAGCAATGAACTGTTTATTTCAGAATGAGGCTCTGGGGAATAATCTCATGAGAAACACATCTTGCATTTGTAGAGAAACCCAAGGGGATAGTATTCATGAAGCATTATCCCAGTGTAGGCAAAAAATGACAACCAATGCAAACTCATCAAACAATTGAAAGGAAATGCTTGATTACTGAATAATTTTTTTCTCCCCTGCCTCCTGCTCTTTCCCAAATGCATAAATCCATCATTCTATATTACAGACAGATTGATCATTCTTTTTCTCTGTTTTCCTTCCCTGTTCCTGTATAACTGTCCTCTCTAGTTCCCACCTTACTATCCTCCCAAGCAAAGCAAAAGCAAAACTCACTGCAGACTCTAAAGCTTTCTTAAGTTACAAGTCAGGCCTTTTATGTCATGCAATCTCTATCACATGCATTGTGAATAATAATTCTTGTTACAGGTTTAACTCCTAAGGTGTAAGTATGGTATAGGAGTGCATGGAGACCAGTTGTAATGTCAGGTGTTCAAGTGTTTGAAAGATTAGCTGTCTTATAAATTATAGTGGATTCAAGGTTATCCCTATAATAATGTCATGTTCGCTGACTTGCGTTTGCTTTTCAGAATGAGAGAGAAAGGGCTGGAATTACAACTAGGTGAGAGCATGGAGTCTAACTCCAAGCTTATTCAGTGGCCTGGAGGTGATCACGTATATGACCTTTATCCACAGAATGGGTGAAGACAGGGAAGCCGTTGTCCTGGATGTCCTATTCTGTTTGTTTGATGGCATGCAGGCATATATTCCTTCCTCTAAGTTCTAGGGTTCCCTCCCTATCTTCTCTAGGAGTTTTTATTTTTCTATTTCAGATCCTCTTCTTCATGGATAGGATAAAGATAGTAAAAGCAAGTGGTTCTTTAATTCTACTTGCCAATTTATTCCACCTGACAGTAACCGTGGAAAGATTTCAAATCACACAGAATGGATTGTAAAGCAGCAAAAATGGTAAGCAGTAGCTCTCAGAAAATAAATTTATGTCTCTTTTGCTGAATGCTATAGACTTTCTTCACTTTCAGAATAATGGTGGGAAGGGTCAGAGAGCATCTGGAGACACAGAAATAAAGCTACCAAATATCCAACATGATGTCATTGTACTAGTGGCTCAGAAAGTTGGTCAGGTTGAGGAATGGTGATAGCCTTATCATATATCCACAGAAAGCATCATATTGCATCACAGAAGCATTTTTTGATGGAATTTATTACTATTAATAGCAGAGAGGTGTGATCATTTTTCTCGGCAATCTGAGAACACATATGTTTTAAGCAAATACACTGCAGGACTTAGAAATTTCTATTCCTCTGACATCTTGCAAGTATTGACCCACTGCAGAGTAGACAGTGGTGATCAAAAGAGCCCTAAGAGTTACAAATGAAAAGAGAATTCAAACAAGTCATCAAGATGACTGCTATGTTCAGGAGGCCCTACAGGACCATCCTTTTATTGGATTCTATAATTGGGGGCTTTCCTGTGGTATGTGATATCTCCTATACACATTCAATTTTTCCAAGAAAAGGGGCAGAGGGAAGGGGAAGTACTATGTTTGCTGCTTCTCAAATTTGCCCTGTTGAGTTGCCCTGATGAGATTTTGATCTGTAAACTGACCACGAAGGAGGACATATCTAACCAAAATCAAATTTGAATATTTCATATCCCTTCCTTTGTAACCTCACAGTGGAAAGGCTGAGACCCAAGTTAATTGCTGCTGTCATAAGCTAGAAATTGTTTTCTGTGAATCTGTACTGTAGAACATTGCAAACCAAAATCTGACAGTTCCCATGATTAGAACTTCGTGTTGTTCTTCTTTTCCCTACCTCTCTTCTCTGTTGAGGATCCCTATCTAAATAATAAAGATATTTTCCTGACTCCTCGTTCTCATCATATCACACATTCTCGACCTGTTCTTTTCAGAAGATGAGGGTTCTATGCTTTTCCCAAGAATTTAAAGTGAAAAAATAATTGTCATGTACAAGTTAAACTTTAAAAACCATGTTTAAAAACCGAGTAATGCTGTCACAGTATAGAGACAGTAGTACCCAGGCTGTAAGAGCTGCCTGTACTTGGATGGAAGGTGTTAATGTACATTCCTGAAGGGCTGTAATAGACAACAGAGAGGTTGATCAATCATGGACTCATAGGAAGAGGCAAACACTAGCTGAAGCTGCCCCTAGAGCAAGGGTACATTGCTTAAGAACATGCCGTCTGTTTGGTCCAGGTGGCAGTTATGACTCTAGAATGGAGTGAAAAAGCACAAACTTTCTTTTTATGGTTCAAAGGTTTAATGGCATTGGGTCACACACTTCACTTATTCTGATCACATACTTACCAGGCAATCTACCATTCATGATTTAGCTTTCCCTAGAGCTTGCTTACCAAGAGATAACGTATTGACTGCAGAATTCTACCTGTCCAGTGCCCTTTGGCAGTTATAGGTTAGAGTTTTCATGTTAAATTAACAAACATATCCAAGTTCTAACATTCTCTAGAAATGCCTATGGGGTGGTAAGTACATGTGAAAGAGAACCCCAGTATCTTTTTTCTCAACAAAGATAATCCTCATCTAAAATAATTTGGCATTCTGGTTTTAAACTCAAATCTCTTGAGTTAATGGGAGTTTGTTCCTAGAGATGGATTCAGGTCACAGATAAATAAAATCAGGGTTGTTAGCCTTTGAGGCTAAGGTATCCCAACGTAAGACAACAACACTACATGTGGTAAACACATGTCACCCTATCTGTTGCTACTTTACCAAGAAACCTGCTTTCCCTGGGATTACTCAGACTCTTTTTTGCTACCATTTCTCAGAAATACTGCACAGAACTTAGAATGAACCTGTTTTTTTCCCCAATGACCCAGTTGTTTTCTTACTACTGCATTTCATACTGCATAATATTCAACCAAAGAATGATGTTATAAATGATGTCTAGTCCTCAAGCTTTTGCTTTCTAGTGAATCAGATCTCTCCATCAAAAGGATTTGAAATTCCCAAAGCTGGAAGAAAGATGGAAAGAAACGTTCTATAATGCTAGCATATGTATGATCACTTTCAAGCTGCAATGCCACCCTATAGAGAAACACAGATGATAACTCCCAATTGAGTTTGAAAAGAGAGGCTCACCCAAGTTAGATGACTGATCCAAGGTTTTGAAGCTATTCTTCTTGATTTCAAAGCTAACGCTTATTGTCCATTGTTTTTTGTTTGTTTGTTTTTTAGATCTAGATGGATTAATTCAGGTATATGCATGTGAGATGATGGAAGTGGGTAAATTCAGGAGCAGAATAAAGCTAAGGTTCAGAGAATCCTTTTGAGGGTACAGAAGTATATTGAATGAGTGCCTCAGGCATATGATCTTAGTAGCTCTGCATTCTCTTTGTTTTGTGGTAATGCTTATCTTAGAGTAAAAAATAGTAAACTTGTGACAAACATGTTAGTGCTTAGTCCACATAAAGTTCTAAAAGAAAATGGTAGGTAAACAATTAAACTGCAGATTTAATAAAGTCATGTTTTATTTAGCATGATACTAGTAGTTGACATCTTTCAGAAAGTATGTATGTTGACAGTAGAGGCGTTATTCTAAGGGTGCTGTATACATAGCATTAAGAAGACTCTATCTTCACCATTATAAACAATTTGGATTGCAAATCAGATTGAATTGCAGAGTTCAGAGAAGTTGTTATTTCTAAATTACTGCGTTAGTTGAGTCTTAAATTATCATAATGCTCGTGGTTTGTTTGGGTGTCTACGTGAAAGGGGAAGAGGTAGTTTTGATTTCATCTTTAAGAAAAGCAAGGTGAGGATGCATGTTACCTGGAGAGGTCGGGTTCACACAAGCTTCACTGAAATGGAGGATTTGAAATAAATGTCCCCAAAGGACAGTGAGCAATGATGGGCTGGGAAAGTGTAGCTGATAAAGCAAAGTAGGAGTGCTGATTATAGAGTTCTTAAAAGCAAAATGCATATTTATAAATGTTAACCTTATGGTATTACTTTGTTTATTATACATCTTCCCTTGGACCCTATTTATCAGAAGAGATCTTGACACTTAACAAAACATCATCATTAGTAAACCGAAGAACATGACTTCTGTATTTGGATCGCCTTATATTTCCCTCTGTCATCTTGAGTAATTTATCTATCACTTGTCTTTCTTTAAAGGGGACTTTTTGTCCACTTTCATCATTAAAGGCATAAAACAGTCATTAGAATGCAGTCCTCACTCACCTACAAGAAGTGTGCTTGGTTTTTCATAAAGTTAATTTCATCCCAGTCATTCTCACTAAGACATTTTGCATTACATCCTTTTGTGTATTAAAGCATTTTAGGAATTGTTGCTGATGATAGATGGAAGTTGTTTTTGTCTTAATGCTTCTACTTGGAAAAATTAAAAGTACCATCTACCACAATTTTAAAATTACTACTTGGTAAATTTTAGAAATCTAGAATTTTTTTTTTGTCCTTGACACCTATAAGTAAAGAGACTTTGAGGATATCTAGAATGTGGAAATACATGGAAGGAAAGCATAAACAGACCAGCCCTAGTCACCTGTATGCAGATCACTCACAGTAATTAAGTGGTGCCCCAGAATTGTGCTAAGGGGGTACCCTTTATTTTTGGTTCTTAATGTTTCCACTACCTCTCTCTTCACTCATGAGGAGCCTGATCTACCTTCAGACACCTCCTGTCCTCTGGTCCCTCTCTGATTAAGTATGCCTTTGCAGCTTTCCATCCTTAATTACAGGTTGGGAAGCTGAGCTTTAGTTTTCTCAATAGAGAGAGGAACTTTTCCTAGAAGAGAATGTGCAGATGGGCAAGATTAAAGAGGTTTATGAGGTAGGATTAAATTTCACTACAAAATTAAAAAAAAAAAAAAACCCACATTTTTACATGAGAGGCACTTTTTTTTATAGGAAAGCATTATCTTGTCTTTAATAAGTCTAAAATTGGAATCAAACAGGCATAGAGTAAGCATTTAGAGCCAGATGCTGTGGCAGTGTGATGGAGAGTTTTTTGACTATTTACCAGTGTTTATTTAATTAACAGATACTTAATAATTCCGTGTTAATAGATTTTATAAAATTTTTAGTGTTACATTATATTCTAATAAAAATCCTAGGATATTTAACCAGTAAGTATTTCCTATTACATAGCCAGGCAAGATTCATTTTTCCACTTACTCACTCACTTGTTCATCCATCAGATATGAATTAGTACCAATTATGTGCTGTTGATACTTAGATAAATAGAACAAAGCAGGGGACAGAGATAGCCATGAGAATATCTGGTTACCATAATATATGTGATGAAGAAGAAATAGGAACAATTATTTAAGGGAGCGTGTAAAAGGTCCTGTGGAGTTATCATGGAGTGCTTCTGGAAGAGGACACTTTGAATTCAGTATTGAACAAAGAGTAAAGGTTTTTCATGAATATGAAGATATATGTTGGTAGGGGTGCATTTATTGGAGAAATAAGAAATGAGAGATAATTTAGGCAACAGAGAAGGTGTAGGTAAAGATGAGGGGGAAAAATGTGTGGAACATTTAAGACACCGCAGAAAGTTTGGTATGCCTGGAATTCTTGGTGCAGGTAGAAAAGTGACAGGAGAGGGAAGCTAGAAGGGAGCAAGGATGATTTTCCATGAAAGCTGTTTGGGCTTCACTCTCGAGGTCATGCTCTGCCATTGGAGGATTTTAAGCTGAGAAGTCAAATAATTATTACTTATTTTAGAAATTTTGCTCCAGTTGTATTGTACCTAGATTGAGGGTAGGGAGCTAGACAAAGTAGAAGGACGCTAAACACCTCCAGGACAGAAATAAGGGCATGGACTGTGACAATGGAGTAGAAGTTAAGACTCATTGAAACAATTTTAGGGAGCCCAGTCAATTAGGCAAAATTAATATGAATATAAGAGGTTAAAGAAGGAAAGTCTGGAGTTATTCTCAGCCTTCTAGTGTGGGTGGTTCAGTGGAGATGTGCTCTGATAACTAGGATGGGAGAAAATGTGCAAAGCTTTGGGAAAGTCTGGGAATGATACAAATGTATATTCTTAAGAGTCACTTTGAAATAACTGGCACATAGTGTGTTGTTTGAATTGCCATAGTAATTTGTTCACATGCACATTTTCTGTTGTTTCTCTTTTACCATCTCTTGAAGGCAGAAACTATGTGAGTGGCTAACTTTCTTTGTACAATATTCACTCAAGTATAGGCAGTTTTGATGATAAAGCTATAGCCAGGAAAATTGGATATACCATTAGAGCAGAAAACACCCCCCATTAAGTTTTGAATCTTAACTTAAAATGCTTTCAGTTTCTAACTATGCTCAGTCTTGAAGATGAATGGCTGTGTTTCAACATTAATCAATTTCAAGCATAGGAGGAAAATAGATTTATGCATTCCTTGAAGATAACATTGGGAGAGCAGTTTAACCTAAACAGTTTCCACATAGCCACACGTAGGATAGCACAGAGTGTTTAAAATGCAGTCAGATGATTCATTTGACTTTTTGTTTCAGTTCATTGGGTGGTGCCAAGATGAAGCTCTGAGCCACTGACCAGTGTGCATGGTGGATACTGTTACGATTATGTCCTCATTTCCACCTACCTCAAATGCAAAGAGACTAGGAAATGCTTTGCTAAATGAATGATTCCCTGGGAGTACTCACCATCTTCGCTCTTTAGCGTATGGTGGGGTTTCTCTTAGGCGAAGGACTAAAGAAATAATAGATGCAGCCTCTAAGCCTGTTGGGGCTGATGACCAGTCACTGATCGTTAAGTGCCTGTTAATGCCATCCCTGTTCAGTGCTACACATGCTACCTTTTTTTTTTTTTTTTTTTTTTTTGACTACTCCACTATTTTTTATTAGGTCAGCCAAGATAAGAATGGAATACTTTTTGCCAAATTGCCTCTCTGGGATTTTCTTTTTTTTTTTTTTTTTTTTAAAGATTTTATTTATTTGACAGAGAGAAACACAGCGAGAGAGGGAACACAAGCAGAGGGACTGGTAGCGGGAGAAGCAGGCTTCCTGCGGAGCAGAGAGCCCGATGCGGGGCTCGATCCCAGGCCCCTGGGATCTGACCTGGGCCGAAGGCAGACGCTTAACGACTGCGCCACCC
>CM053605.1:55566472-55618979 GCA_028646535.1 Procyon lotor | reverse complement strand
TTAAGAAACAAAATGTTAAATAAAAGCAAAAGAAAAAAAAAGGGCAAACCAAGAAACACTCAACTATAGAGAACCAACTGATGGTTACCAGAAGGGAGGTGAGGTGGGGGGGGAGTGGGGGGGGAGCGCCAAGGGGGGAGGGGAGGTGTTGTGTGAAATAGGTGATGGGGATTAAGAAGTGCACTTGTGATGAGCACCATGTGTTGTATGATACTGTTGAATCACTATAGCATATACCTGAAACTAACATTATACTCTGTTAACTGGAATTTAAATAAATACTTAAAAAAAAAAAGAACAAAACCAAAACAAATAAGAAAACCTCCATCTCAGGTTCCCTTTGTCTGTAAAGAGTATCCCATTTTGTAAAGTGGCTTTGCTGAATTGATCCGTATTGCCTGATATTCACATTTGCCCTAAGAAGAAGGGAACTGAGATATTATTCCCATTTATAAATGAAGAGACAGTGCTCAGAAAGAACAAGCCACTCAGCTGTCATCAGCTGGTGAGTGGCAGAGCAGCCTCCTCCTGATGTCCATTGCAGCATTCTTTCTGTCACACAGTATTAGCTCCCCAAGCAAACCATGTCAATGAGCCCCTCACGTAAAACCAGGTACGGAGTGACTGGCTCTCAAACTTTAGTGTGCATTGAAATCACCTGGAGGGCTTGTTAAAAATGCATCATTATGTTCTCAATCTCTAAAGATAATGACTTGAATAAGAACGAGAATTGGCATTTTAAATAAATACTTCTGGGTATTCTGTGACAAGTAGACAGAAAATCACACTATGTAGAATTCTGATAATAGGAAAGTGTATCCCCAATCTTTAGTAGTTTACAAAATAGGCTAGAACCTAAGGTATTTGAGCATATCAGAGACACAAATTGGGTAAGTTTTATGCCTATGTGTCTAGAATTTCATATGTAAAACACAAACTGATTTAGATAACAAGGAATTCGTGCTATCTATTGATTACATTATTTTGTGCCCTCCAGTAGTGAATGCAGCATGCTCATTTGTAGCATATTCTTGAGTGCATAAGATTAAAAAGAATTTATTTGAGCCACAATTTCTGCCTGTTCTCTCTTTCTCCCCATTCCCTTCCCATTCTACTGTGAATAAGCAGGTGGCGTGAAGGAGGTTTATGGTAGGAATTAAAATGAAAACCAATTAGACAAGTAATTAAAAATGGGAACTGACAACATGTCTTGATGTGCCTGATGTGTAAAATAGGGATATTCCAGGGAAATTTTATTTTGTTACTTAAAAAATTATGAGTCAAGGGAAAGCATAGAATGTTGGCTCTCACACGCTCCCTCATCACTATTGCTTTATCAGCTGTGTCCTGAGCTAGAGCCAAGAAGGGAAATATAAAGTATATTTATTTAGAGAAAGAACTGCTACTCCTGGAATATGGCCCCAAAATACCCGCATTCAATTGGAAATATTGGTCTTTAATTCTTCTGCTGGTAGTAAGTGAAGAAATGACCTCCATAATATACCTTTTTAAAAAGATTGGGGCAGCTGGGTGGCTCAGTGGGTTAAAGCCTCTGCCTTTGGCTCAGGTCATGATCTCAGGGTCCTGGGATCAAGCCCTGCATCAGGCTCTCTCTCTCTGCTCAGCAGAGAGCCTGCTTCTCCCTCTCCCACTGCCTGCCTCTCTGCCTACTTGTGATCTCTCTCTCTCTGTCATAGATAAAAAATAAAATCTTAAAAAATATATTTATTTATTTTAGAGAACGTGAGAGTAGGGGGAGGGGCTGAGGAAGAGGTAGGGAGAGAATCTCAAGCAGACTCCCCACTGAGCATGGAGCTTGACATGGGGCTCAATCTCATGAGATCGTGACCTGAGCCAAAATCAAGAGTCGGATGCTTAACCAACTGAGCCACCCAGGTACCACATAATGTACTTCTTATGTCTAAATTAAGGAGACTCTAAAGTTTTTGTTTAAACATATAAATGTAAACTTTTTGTGTGTGTTTTCTTTTTTTTTTTTAAGATTTTACCCACTTATTTATCAGAGAGAGAGCATAAGCAGGGGGAACAGCAGGCAGAGTAGGCAGAAGGAGAAGCAGGCTCCCTGCTGAGCAAGGAGCCCAATGAGAGACTTGATCCCAGGACTGTGGGATCATGACTTAAGCCAAAGGGGAGCCACCCAGGCATCCCCCAAAGTTAAGTGTTAAAAATAAAGAATGTGCAGAGTTTCACTTCCAGCATGACAGACTGAGGTGCTACACAGACCTGCTCTCCCATGAAGCTGATCTAAAATAAAAGAAAATAATAAAAAAAAAAAAAAAGGAGAGAACTAAACTATTTAAAATCTCTGGAAATGATTTTAAGAGCATAAGTGGGAAAAAGAAAACACTAAATTCAAGAGGATCTATTAAAACATAATTTTCTGAGCCTATGTGGATATTTCAGTTGATAATCTGCCAAAGGATTATTAGGAATGAAGAGCCCTTGTGAAAGCTATGGTTTCTTTGAGGTGAAAGCCAGTATCGTGATAGTATTAATAATCTGACACTACAGAGCAATGATAATAAAAAAACCCCTCAATTATCAATATCAGGTACTACTTTGGTATACTGTTAATTTATAATTTTTCTTTTCATGTATGTTCCTTCAGTCTCTTCATCTAACCTATAAATCAGCTATATCAGGGACTGGACATTGTATACTTCACATTTTTCAAAGGTTATATGGAACTATGCCTAAGGTCTAGTAGACCCTCAGATATTTATTAAAGATTATTCTGTGAGTTAGTCTTATAAAATGCCTCTTTATCTCTCATTTACCTAGCTGGGCACTATATAAATCAGAAGAATAGGGAAATTCATATGAGAAATATTGATGCTACATTGTTTCTCACCCAGAGATTGATCTCAAACCTAACTCAATGTTTCCTCACTTCATTATTTTTATTGTGCCTGGGACATACTTATTAGCTTACTGAGTTTTGCTTTATATCATTTTCAAGCAATAAAATAATAATCTGACCTATAAACTATATAAATATACACAAACCTGGTAGCTGATGTCATATCACCTATCCATCTAAATCACTGAAGAACCTTTCTGAGGGAAATTTCTCTTTGAGAGAGAAATATGTTCTGAAGATTTCCAAAGTTTTTGTTTCAAATTTGACTTAAATCAGTCCCCAGATTTAAGTTATGAATACCTATATTATTCAAAAATTTTAAGTTAACAAGAAATATGATTTTATTCCTTTCTATACTCAATTTCTATCTCAAATACCTCTCTCACTTGGGGAGCAAAAACCTGTTACAAATCAATTTGAGGTATCTTCTTATTCACAGTCTATTATTTATGTAATGTTAAGTGTATAAAGGTGGGAAATGAGGATAGAATGGGGATCTTTTTCAAGATAGCATATTTTCCACAAGAATACATATAGAAATGGTCATTCATTTTTGACTTGAATGAAGTAGATTTCATCAAGCCAGGATTTTTGCTGCAAAAGTAAAAAAGGCTAGATATATTAGAATTTTTTTTTAAATATAAGAGTTGAGGAAGCAATGATGAACTCATAATTCTGAAAGAAGGTCTTTGTGAGGTGAGCAGATGATTGCTGGCTCTTTTCTACCTGTGGCTGTTTGTCAGAGTATAAGACCAAAGTTTGTGCTTCTGAGACATTACTGGCAGTAAAGAGAGACCTGTAAGATTTGAGAATTAAGTGGAGCTCACGTGATAGTTGGAAACTTGGAGTCCCAAAATCAGAGCCAGCTTCCTCGTTGGGACATTTGCTGAGTTCTGAGCATCAGGGAGCCCTGTGCTTGAGGACTCCTTAGAGGCAGAACCCTATCACCCATTGTTTCCTGTGTGTAAGAAAAAAAAGTCCCATTTGAAGGAGTTTCCTACCTCATATATGACTCAATTTGCCCTTCAAGACAAAAGAACAGACTTATCAGACTTTGAAGTTTCAGGGGATGATGCGGTTGCAGTCAAAATCACAGGGTTCTTGTTAAAATTGGCCAGGTTAGTCTGAAATTTACATGGCATTTTAGATGGGAAATAAGTGGAAATTTGTGGAATATTATCTCATAGAATGTTTTTATATGGAGATATGTATGGAATAGTTAGGACAATCTTGGAGGAGGAGAAGGAAGAGGAGGGAGAGGAAAAGAAGGAGATGCTTTTATTCCCATGCCTCAGGAGACATATCTAGAAAAATGTTACTACTCCTGATGTCAGACATTACTTGCCTGTGCTCTTCTCTCTTCCAGGGTTTTTATAGTTTCATGTCTCACATTAAGATCTTTAATCCATTTTGAGTTTATTTTTGTGTATGGTGTAAGAAAGTGGTCTAGTTTCATCCTTTTGCGTATAGATGTCCAGTTTTCCCAACACCAACTGTTGAAGAGACTGTCGTTTTCCCATTGCATATTCTTGCCTCCTTTGTTGTAGATTAATTGATCATATAATTATGAATTTATTTCTGGACTCTCATTCTGTGTCATTGATCTATGTGTCTATTTTTGTGCTACTACCATACTCTTTTGAATACTGCACCTTTATTTATATCTTGAAATCTGGGATTGATAGCTCTAGACTGTCGACTGTTGTTCTTTTTCAGGATTGCTTTGACTTTTTTGGGTCTTTTGTGGTTCCATACAAATTTTAGGATTATTTCTCCTACTTCTGTGAAAAACACCATTGGTATTTGATAGGGCTTCCATTACATATGAAGATTGCTTTGTGTAATGTGGACTTTTTTAACAATATTTGTTCTCCCAATCCATGAGCATGGAATATCTTTCCATCCATTTGTTTGTTGTCATCTTCAGTTTCTGTCATCAGTGTTCTAGTTTTCAGAGTACAGGTCTTCCGCATCCTTGGTTAAGTTTATTCCTGGGTATTTTATTATTTTCAGCACAATTGTACATGGAACGGTTTTCTTAATTTCTCTTTCTGTTACTTTATTATTAAGGCATATAAATGCAACAGACTTCTGTATATTGATTTTGTATCCTGAGACTTGACTGAGTTCACTTATCATTTCCAGTATTTTTTTTTTCTTTTTTGGTGGAATCTTCTGGGAAGATTTTGGTGGAATCTTCTCGTTCCTCCTTACATACAAAGAAAAATATTAAAAAAGTGCTTCATTGATCGAAAAGGGCTGAGAGCTGCAAGCATTTATTCACACTGTACATCAGACCAAGAAACCCTATCTACAAATAGTGAGTTTTCCTTCTTTCTTACCAATCCGAGTGCCTTTTCTTGTCTGATTTCTCTGTCTAGGACTTACATTATTATATTGAATAAAAGTGGTGAGAATGGACATTCTTGTTTTATTTCTGATCTTAGGGGGAAAGCTCTCAGCTTTTCACCACTGAGTATGCTGTTAGCTGTGGGTTTTACTTTTTTTTAACTTTTTAAAAGATTTTATTTATTTGAGAAAGAGAGAGAGAGGGAAAGAGAGAGATCACGAGTGGGGAGTAGGGGTAGAAGGAGAAGCAGACTTCTCACCGAGCAGGAAGCCCAATGTGGGACTCCCAGGACCCCAGGATCATGACCCAAGCTGAAGGCAGATGCTTAATCGACTGAGCCATCCAGGCACTGAGGCTGTGGGTTTTTATATGTGGGCTTTATTATGTTGAAAAAAGTTATTTCTTAAACAAGATAGAAAAAACACTGGCCATAAAATAAAATAAAATAAAATTTGGACCTCATTAAAATTATTTACTTCTGTTTATCAAAAGACAACATTTTGAGTAAAGAGGCAAGCTATAGATGGGGGAAATAGTCATAATACATATATCTGACAAAGAATCTTATCCAGAATATATAAAATATATACAATATGTAAAACATACATACACAATATATTAGTATAAATACACACGATGTATTTAAAAAAATATATATATATATATTTTTTATTCTGTGTCATTAAAAAATCCACTCACAGAGAAGCTTTTATTTTTGAATTTCAAATTAAATGCCCCTGTGATCCTAGGTCAAATGATTCTCCAATGTGTATTTCCATTTGTCAAATGGATACACAGCATATAAATAGATGTTTACTCTGAATAAAATAGTTAATTCATTTTTAAAGTGGACCTAACATCTTATTTCCCCTAGTACTTCTGTGTTAAAGTACAAGTGGAGATAGATGTGAGGTCAGCACAGATTGGAAGAGTTCAAATGTTCAGAATGGAAGAGTTCAAATTCAAACCGGGCACGCAGGAGAAGCAGCTCTTAGTGATATCGCCAGTGATTTGACCATGGGAGAAGATAACTGTGCAGCAGTCACCCAAAGTCTTTCTGATATTGATGTCAGGGCTGTGATGCCTTAGTCAGTACTAAGGCACTCTCACAGACTGGGACCACGTACCATGAAATAGTCGAGTACAATGGTAGAGGTTTCTAGATGTTTTTATTTATTTACCCAATTTATTTACCCAGTTATCTCTGTTATTTGCAGAATTTGGTGCTGGGATACAGGGTGCCTTTTTTAAATTATCCACGCAGATTTACATCATGTACCATGAAGTAAAGACTATGAGGTAGTCACCAAAATTTGCTTGCTTTTTCTTGTAGGCAAATAGTAAGACTACATTCCTGAGCCTCTCTTGTGGTCGAGGGACGAGGTGCTAGCCAGTGGAATGCTATCAGAAGTAATGATTGTCATTTCTGCTCATGTTCCCCAAAACCTTCCTCTTCAGTGTTCTGCTACATGCTATTTCCTTCTTTCAGCCAAATAGGAAGGAAATGACCTTCCCAGACAACTTCCGGAGCTATTCATTAAAAAGCCTCAAAAGGAAAAAAAAAAAAAGAACCTCAGAGTTGTAGGCTGCCTAGATACCAGTATAACTTTGTAACTGAGTGAACTCCTGACAGGGTGCATCCACCCCGGTCTGTTGCATCAGCCATCAGTGCACTTCTGTTACGTTTGTACCTTTACATTTTTGGATCTTTGAAATCCAACTATTAGCTTGACCCTAATTTAAGTGGAAAGGGGGATGGTGCAATGATTAGAAATTCTGTACTCTCTGGCCAGGTTTAGCACTGACTTTCTTAGTGATATGGACAGGTCACCTTACCTCGTGGGGCTGGAGTTCCCTGTTCTGCAGTGAAGGTGATGGATCAGTTGATCGAGGCCATTCCTTCCTGTTCTAACATTATAAAGTGAGATACTACATTGTATCAACAATGCATCTTTGTATTTTAATGCAAGGACACTACACTATTTGACATTGGTATGTACTGATGTGTTTCCCCCACCCCCTTTTTTTTTAATTTGTCAAACTCACAAGTAAATTTCCAGTAATTTTCTAAGGGCATATGTTTACTACTATTGGTTAAAATTTAAAAAAAAGTCAAAACAGATCTCTCTTGGATGCAAGTTCACTCATTTGAGCTGGCTTTTTTTCTAAATGACAATGTCTATGTCATTAGTGCATTTATATATAGCCACACTATATCTTCTTTATATAGTACTTCTTTATCCAAAAGATGGCACCAGTAAATTGTTAGTATTTTCACTTTTGCTTCTGACCTCCACATTTATAACATTTATTTCTTGTAAAAGCTGGGGTGAAATTGATTTCACCACTTTTGAATTATTGAAGGGTTCCTGAAATTAATTTTTCAGCTAAGGGGGAAAGAAAGAATTGCTCAATTTTTTTAAGCTTATGTCACAAAAGAACACAGAAAGACATAATGTTATTGCTTGAAGTGTGGGTTTTCTGTGTGTTTTATGAGTAACTGCAATGAGTACAAAAATGGATATATGTTTAACAGAGCTAAACTGGTTCAACTTTACCCTCATCACTTTCTTTTAAAATTTTCAAAAGAGTTTGTTACCTTTGACACCTATGAACTTGACACAGTTTTGTATGCTTAATCCTTTCTACTTGGAAACACTAACCTGATAATTTTAGGCGATCACCATTATTTAGAACACATTAACTATTTTTTTGTTGTTGATATTAGTTTCAGGTATGCAACATAGTGATCCAACAAGTCTCTACATTATGCTGTGCTCACCACAAGTGTAGCTATCATCTTTCACCATACAACACTTTTACAATATCATTGACTATTTTCCTTATACTGTAACTTTTATTTCCATGACTTAATCTATATCTGGAAGTCTGTATTTCCCACTCCTCTTTGCCTGTGTTGCCTATACCCCTATCTTCCTCCTCCTTCCTATTTATAGATCTGTTTCTGCTTTTTGTTTATTCATTTGTTGTATTCTTTTAGATTCCACATATAAGTGACAGCATATGGTATTTGTCTTTCTCTGTGTGATTTATTTCACTAGTATAATACCCTCTAGGTGTACCCTTGTTCTTGCAAATGACAAGATTTCATTCCTTTTTTGGCTGAGTACTATACTGCTGGGTGTGTGTGTGTGTGTGTGTGTGTGTGTGTGTGTGTGTAAACAACCTCTTCTCAATCCATTTGTCTAATTGATGGACACAGGTTGTTTCCATATCTTGGCTACTGTAAATAATTCTGCAGTAAACATAGGGGGATATATATCTATTTGATTTTATGTTTTTGTTTTCCTTAGGTAAATACCTCCTAGTGGAATTACTGAATCATATGATATTTTATTTTTAATTATTTGAGGAAACCTCATAATGTTTTCTACAGTGCTGCCCCAATTTATATTCCTACTAATAGTGCATGAAGGTTTCTTTTTCCATACATCCCCTCACTAACATTTGTTACTTCGTATTTTTTAGAATCTAGCCTTTCTGATAGGTGTAAGGTGATATCTCATTGTGGTTTTAATTTGCATTTCCCTGATGATTAATGGTGTGCAGCATGCTTTCATGTGTTTTTTGGCCACCTGTATGTCTCCTTTGGAAATACTCTAGTTCCTCTGTCCATTTTTAAATTGGATTATTAGTTTGTTGCACATTAACTATTTTTAAAGAATTTTTAATTATGTTCTTCAAAAGAGTCCTTAAAATAAGCAAAAAACTGACTCACATGGTTTTATAAACTGTGATCTGCCTTTTATTAAAAAAAAACAACCTACAGATAATAGAAAAACTGACTTTTATTCAAAGCACACATAGCTAACTCCTCAGTGAGGTAGCATTACTGATAAAAGAACTTCACTGCTTGTATTTTCCATTACTTTTCTTTTTCAGAAATAGTACATTTTCCCCTTCAAGTACAACTTTGGACAAGCCACTAAGACAGTTGGTCATTTTTTGGGGCACAGAATTCATTGATCTTATGGCAATTTGAGATGCTTTTAACCCTCTTCACTGATCTCAAAGCTGACAGATAACAAAGCCTGCCATACAAGTGAAATCAGAAAAGTAGAATTACACTGAATGTATGTAGTGAAGTAATTTACTCTGGTCTCCTTAATAGTTAATTATTTCAATAATTAGAAGCAGGAGGAATCATTTCCTTGTATTTTCTCAGATCAGAATGATAGAATATATTTTATAACATATCTATTTACTCTAGTCCCTTCTAATTAAGACAAGGAAGTTAAATGTCTACAGGCCTTTATTTTATTTTATTTTGACAAAAATTGGGAAAATGAGTCATCCTTTCAAATAGTTTCTATTGTCCTTTTATGTAAGTCCAACTGAAATTTACTATAAATAGTTTGCATCATTCAGGTAAAATTTCACATTTATAATTTGTTAATCTCTCCCCTTTGACTTCAGTGAAATTTATCCCAAGTTCTGGGCACTGATCCCATATATGTATGGGATCCCATATATGTATAACTTGCTTTAATCCCATATCACATATATGTATAACTTGATTTAATCTCAAAGAAATTATTCACATTGCTCAGTATTATGGCAGAGGCAGAAAATGAAAAAGATACTTGAAAGTACAGTAATATTTATAAACTGAAAATTTATCCAGATGCCTTTGCACATTGAATGATCTTACAGATGATATATATAAATAGAGTAGTCAGGGAGTTCAAGCCTTCTGCAGAATAGAATAGAAGAAATCAATGAACAATTTCTTTAATTCTCTGGGCTAGTGGGAAAAGCCTATCCTTAACTGTCAGACCTATTGTCACTTGCTTGAAGGGTAGCAATAAGTTGAGGCATCATGTTGCTTTCCACTACTGTGTAAGTTATTAGAGAAGCTGCTTTAAAGAAATATTTACTGAATTCCTTTTAAAGGATGACAGCTTATTACTACTAACTCCTGTCAAACGGAATACTTTCCCTTCATTCTGCACTTTGTAACTCTCCAGGAACTCATAATCATAAGAGAAAGCAAATGGAAATCATTTCTTCCTGCTGCAGTCTAGAAGTTGCATTGCCATCAGTCATTGACATGTGGCAAATGTTCCTGGAGAAGGAGGAATTAAACAGGATGAGAAAGACTCTCAGCTAGATCATTTTGGAACTCTGATGACTGGATCATTTTCAAATGGCACAGGAAATTAACTTAAGATGATTTCCACTGACACTTTAAAGTGCATTATCATGTGATCTTTACAGCCAACATATTTTTGTGTGTTTCTGTTATTGTACAAATGTTGTGTCAAATTTTAGACTGGAGTTTTAATTATAAAAACAATATATGAACATGTCACCCAAAGCAAATAGTGCAGAAGAGGATAAAATTGGAAATCTATTTTTCCATTCCTATGATTACTAGTTTCTCCTCTCAAAGGTAATAGCATTATTAGGGTTTTGGGTTGGCTGTTTTGTTTTTTTTCCCTGGAACATGTTTATGTATAGACAAACACATGTGAGTGTATAAGTAATTGTAGATTATATAAGCTTGCTATATGGACTTCTGTGTACTTTGCTTTTATTCATGCTCTAAGTATAGATATGTTCAAATGAATTTCTCTCTCCCTTTCCCTCCATCCCTCCCTCCCTACACATAGAAGCACACACATATCACAATGTAGATGTTTAATAAAAGTGTTCTAAAATGTCTCAAATGGATATCATGATATGTCCAGACTTCACTTGACTCAGTCCCTCATATTTTTCAACTGGGGGGGCATAACTCCCAAATTTTAGAAATCAAATTTTTTAAAAATTTGATATCAGAATCTTCTGATTTTAGAATAAGAAGAGAGGTTTACATTCTAGTTAAAAAATGTTTGACTATGTAACGTGTTCAGTGTTTTCATACCCCTCTCTTCCTTTTATCTTTGTTTAATAAAATCCTGTTTCTAAAGACTAACCTAAATATGAATCCTCAGTGAATTTGTCATTACATCCATAATTTCTTAATCCATTCTTCTCTTGTGCTTTACACATATACCATGTAATTTAGCACTGAATAATGATATTATAAATCCATTTTATTGGCCTTTATATTTATCAGGGTACCTTGAATATTGTTGACTAGTCCAGAGATTAATAAACATCTATCGATTGAATGATCAAGGAAGCAAATTATGGTTAAGTCAGCGAATCCATTCAGCCAGTAGAGCCCCATTGGCACGTGTAACAACATAGCCAGGAAAATCTATTCCTAAAGATGGTTTTTCAGCCTGAAAATTACTGCTATCTTTTACTGAATTTCTATCGCATATTTCTAAAGATGAGTAGGAGTGGCAGGTGCAATCTCTGAAGTAAATATAGAAGCAGTTAGATTTTTATTCCTTGTCTTATGATCATATTGTTCTGATAAAGAATTCAGTGCACTGGTATAGCTCAATCACCTTCCAGTGGATGGTACTTCAGTTTGATTCATTCTTGAATCTGAAGATTCTCCATAAGTCTAGTTGCAGTAGCTCTGGTGATCCCAGGGGAGGCATATGAGGATCCCTGCTTCTTCAGATGGTGCTGGGCATGCATAAGAAGAAAAAAGAACTGCATCGGCCCCCGAGTTTCAGAACTGGAGTGTGATTCTAGAAATACTTTGACACTATAAATTGGAAAAAAAAAATAGGTCAAGTGGATTGAAAATGAAGCTCTACCTTGCTCATTTTTGATCACTGTAGAATGAAACTGTACACTGCTCTCTAAAACCTGAAATTGAGTTCTTAGGGGTGGATTTATTGAGAATTACTTAGATATGGGACAGAAGAAAGGAGACCAAAGAGAAAAGAATGAAAAGAGAGGTCAAAAAAGGGTCATGATGTTCTCTCCTCTGAGCTTCAGATACCTGAATAATAAGACTTTTTTTTTTTTTTTTTACCTTGGTCTATGTATAGAATGAGCAAATCTGTTTCAGTAATTCCTGTAGGATAGTTACATATTCTAGAAATGAAAGTGAACATTTCTTTAATCAACTTCAGAAAACATATTCATAACAATGGTTTGTCAAATTTTTCCAAGCATACCTGAAAGTTACAGTAAGAAGCTTACAGCGTGTAACTTGATGTTTTTCTTTAGAAAGTCCAAGACTGTGTATGTACAGAATTTGAGTAAAATTCATCATATGTTGCTGTCTGGCTGGTGTTGAAGCTAAAGCAAATGCCATCATTACATCTTACACTGGTACTCTGACTTAAAAGACATTCCTCGTTCTTTAAAATTCCCTCAATATAAGACAATTCTTATTTCAATGCCAAATAACTTAATCACCTAAGTAGTTGTAAGTAGTTGGTTTTTAATGGGAAATCAATATAGTTCTCAGTAACATTTTTAAAAAGATTTTAATCACTTCTTAGAGAGAGAACGGGGGGAGGGGCAGAGGGAGAGGGAAAAGCAGATTCCCAGCATGGGGCTCGATCCCAGGACCCTGAGATCATGACCTGAGCCAGACACTTAACCGACTGAGCCACTCAGGCACCTCAGCATTTTTTTCTAATGTTGTAATGACCCCGATTTCGAATCCGAGAGACCACCGAGGAGCCAATACCGATGCAAACGCAAGAGGGTTTATTTGCAAGCTCGAGCTTGGGCCCAAGTATATCCGACACAGCGGGGTCAGGACTTGGACCCCTAGGTCAAAGGGCATAACAGTTTTATAGGGGCCAGTGATCACGCAGAAAGTTACATAGTCATGTCCGTCCACATGCAGCACAGGTGGCCAATGAGGTTGTAACACACGCGGAAAGTTGCATAGTCATGTCGGTCCACACGCAGGTGGTCAATTGAATCACAATTTACCCTATAGTAACCGTTTGAACTAGCCTAGTACTCTGGTCTGAATTGGCGCGCAAGTTTGGCGGGTAAGGTAACTGAACTAGTCTATTACTCAGGTCGCAAGTTTGGCGGGCAAAAGGCGGGGTTTGCATCCTGTGGCGGTTAGGGATTCCGCATTCCTATCGGCTAACCCAAACTGGTTCAAGGACCGGCTAGGCAATGTTCTGACATTCTGTGACCTTTCTCAGGAGCAGGTCGTGTAGGGGTTATATACAAGATGACAGGTGTAGCACAAAATGAAGTTGGCCTTTTTCTGCTCTCTCAATGTGAAAGATATATGTGTGATTTATGATATATATCTACCTGTATCAGAGGTTTATTAGGAAGCTTAGATGAGTGAGTTAGAACACTGAATAGTGATTGGCACATGGTAAAAGCTCATACAATCACTATAATGATGGTGATGATGCTTTGAGATATAGTTTTTTAGTTGATTTGTAACCACCTTTGTTTTGTTTTTTCAAGATCAAATTCTGTTTTATTTACATGTATGTGAAACTACAATACTGATCACTGGTTCATGATATAATAATATGTTTAGCTACCTTACAAATATAGTGTAGCTCTACTCCCACTACCCGTACTCCCTCTCAATTTAGGGGATCCCTATTTGGTATTAGGAGGGACATATTCTTATTAGGATGGACATATTCTTTTCTGTCAGAAGCCATTCCCCATGGTCTGGGCTTTGACATGGTAGGAATTTCCAGGAATCTTTTTCCCTAATCTAGAAGGCTTTAAGTTTTCAAGGTCAGTTAGTCATTACAGAGTCTCTGTTTTACTGTTGTGATGATCAGAGTTCAAATCAGAAACAGAATTCTGTTTTCTTTGTGTTTTGGGGCAGGAGGGAATAGAAGAATGCCTATAAAGGGCATGCTATTTTTGGAATTTAATGGTAAAAGCAAAAGCTGTACTTTCTAAGAAGTTCTGCCTGCAGTGGGCAGCTGCTTCCCAGCACATAAGAACATTATTGCCTCTCAGCTCAAGTCGGAGTGGATTGTCAAAGCCGTACTGGTATTCAGAAGACCTAATAGGAGCTGCACTACCCATAGAAGGGTCCTGTCTCTCTCTCTCTTCACATCTTTTTGAACTTACAGCAGCTTAAACTTTAGAATGACATTGTGACAGGAGGCTGACTCAAATTCAGCAGAAATAAGCTTTGAAAACAGACCTTTTCTGTTAGTGTTTGATTCAGAGACAGCGCAGTATGGTTCTGAAAATGTCCCATAAGTATGAAAGGGGATACAATTTTAAAAAGCTGCTAAAGGATTATCACCTCCATGAAACAGGGGCATTGACTGACAAATGTCCTTTCCTGATAGAGATTGAGGTTAAAATAACCTAGGAAAAAAGATTAGACTTAAAGGCAGGGGAACTTCAATTCACTTGAGCCTTGAAACCAAGCTAAGAAACAAAAAAGTCTTACATGGCTATTTTCCCAAGCAGGACCGTAGTTGATGGTACTATAGGTGTAGTTTTTACTGTTGTAATTGTTTGTTTTTTAGATTGTTTTTTAATTCTTTTAGAGATGGGAGTCAGGTGAGCCCTTTGAAACAAGTTTTCAGAAGCTACAATATGCATCTGAATAGCACAGGAAATAGCACCCTCTCAGTAACTGGGCTAGTCCTTTGTAAGTACAAAAATGGAGAGAGAGTAGCTTCTACAAATGTTGATAGTGATTTGGCATTGCGGCAACGCATAAGATTGTGACTAGTGCTCATATTTTAGATGTTGCTCAGCTCTCCTGGGGCAGACTGTGCCCTGGTCATGTATGATCAGACCATGTGTCTATTTATGGCTGATTTGAAATAACAGGGATAAAATCCTAGTCCTTCATTAGGGTAGGTTTAGAAGCATTGACCTGGATGGTCCAAGAAACTTTCATATCTCCAATGACTTCTATAATAGAGCATGACAGGGCTGCATTACTTGCTCTTTTGCATTCTTGTGCTAAGGCATTCAAGGCTTAAAGCACCTTACTTAGGAAGGGGTCATAGTAGATATTCCATTGTGAGGTTTATATAATCCCTCCTTCGGAAATAGACGCCCTTTTTTCCCCCAGCTGCTGGGGATGTTTTTGGCTGATGGCTGGGGCAGCTAAGTATTCCCTTGTGATGTTTGCATTGGCCAGAAAAGAGCCGCATCACCTAATAATACCAAGCCCCGTTCCAGTGGCTGTCTAAATACAGTGACTATTTTCTGTGGGGGTAGAACAAGCTGGACCTCTTGACTCAATTTGTGGCAATGCTTTGGGACCATCCCAGTGCCAGACCTCCCCAGGGCCTCAGCTGAGGCCTCTATTGTGACTTCATCAAAGCCTACCCTTTTCCTCAGCTCAGGAGGCTCTTCACATTCTCATCACTGTTGATCTTAACAGCGTTTTCCCACAAAACTTCCTCCATGCAAATTTCCACCTCGGAACTGCTCTCTGGTGGAATCACACTTTGACAAGTGTCACAGTGATTTGTTGAGATGTATTTTCATTCATCAGGATAGGCTTAATAGAGAAAAAGGCCATGAGATAACAGGAAACTGAGTCTGGAGAGTGATTTTGGGGGGACTGTCTGGTAGTGGGCTCTTATCCGAGAGCCCAGGTCACCTGGGGCAGGAGTTGAAAGGAGCAGTAGCAGAAGGATAGGTGTCCTTGGTTAGTATACGAAGGGACACTGTGTACTATATAGTATATACTAAACATTATATATACATATATATAATATATATATATATATATTCCTTTTTCATCACCAAGGATAACCTTTCTTCTCTATGTATTCACAAATTCAACTACAACTCAATTTTCCCATCACAGAATCCTGCCTGGGATTTCGGAGCTGGTAGTGGCTCAATACTGAACTAGATATGAAATGCTCATAAAGCCCTAAACTCTATTTTAATCACAGTACATAACGCAAGGAACTGGAATAGGGCACACTAAAACCATTTTTTATTCAAAAGAGCTCAAAAAATCCTTTCATATTTTAAAAAACTCTCACTATAATTAATTGAGTCTTGCGATATAGCACTAGCCACACCTGAGATTTCCGAAATTCATGATGCCCCAACTGTGCTACTAGTTATAAATAATGAAGTCCAGAGGACTCATTATGATTTATATTATATGTAAATTGTGATTTACATTATGATTCCTTTCTGTGCTATTGCAAGTGTGCTCTTTAGATGAGCAAGCCATCAGCATCACCTGAGATCCTGTTAGAAATTCAGAATCTGAGGTCCTTCCCAGACCTACCGAATTGGAACCTGCACTTTAAAAAAGATCCCTGGGTAGTTCTTATGCATACTGGTGTTTGAGAAACATTGCTCTATGTGACTGAAATCTTCTGGAGTTCTTACTCTTTCAGCTTGCATGTCTGTGCACAACAGCCTTGCTGTTAGAGGCAGGTTGTGCATTGCTCTCTTAGTCATTTCCCCCAACCAAATATCACAGTGTTCGGTTCGTGTAAGAAAGTTGGAGAGGGAGTGAACTGAGGCCAGAATGATGAAAATGAAAAACAAACTGCTCTGTCTTTCATGATCTGGAAACTTTAGTAAGTGAAGACAAAATGCCATGTGATACACAGACCTAATGGAACATAGCAGTTTATTAGGGGATGTCCCAAACTCTGTAACATGATTTACAAGAATAAACCTGCATAAATGTACTTCTTTATTCAATCTTTTGCTACCTCCCACCTCTACCAAACACACATACTCACTCTCTCTCTCTCTCTCTCACACACACACACACATATCTAAACTGCTAGGCTGATCTATTTTCAGTTTTATCCTGAGCATTGCATGAATTGTCTCTTTCTGAAACATTCTTCTCCCCTAGAAAATTTGTATTTCAAATTTTATATTAGATATCTTTTTTTTTTTTTTTTTTTTTTACGGAAAACATCCTGTAGCTCCAACTGAATCCTATATTTCCTCCAATTTCTTGCACAGTATAGTGAGTGTCTGATCCCTTAGGCTGTAAACCTTGGGTTAGCTCTGGACTCAGCCCCAGTGCCTAAGCATGGACAGATTGAATAAAAAGACGCAAGGGGATTATACAGAGATGGAGTTGCAGGGAGGCAGGGATCATGGCTGGTCTGTTCACTGCAATAGGTGTTGTTAATATTTGTGTTTGACTTTGTTGTTGATTTTCTAATTTAGTTTAAACAATTAAACTTTTCCAGTATGAGATTCAAATTAGTGATCTGCAAAATAATTGCAGGGAGATTTTCTCGATTCTATTTCCTTCTTTTTAAGTCTTTGCAATTGGATTATATAGCTCAGAATAAACCCGATCTCTCTAGAGATGATTCCCCCTTCCACAAGAAAACACTGCTTGCCTGCCAGATGGGTATAACATATTTATCTTTCTGACTTGAGTCTCCAAATATGTTTTTCATTTCTGCTACCCTTAGTCAAAAATCAAGTTGTTTGCTAAGCTGGAAATTTAAAGCTTTTTGGCAGCTCTGTGTAATTCTCATACTTTTTTTTTCACCTCTGTAGTTTTATTTTTCTCATATTCCTCTGTTTCTAAAGAGTTGGTAATAAGCTATCAGGCACCTGTGTGTCTATTGAAAGAGAAGAATTTCAAATTTGCCTGTGCCAAAGGTGCACATTTTCCACATGTTGTACAACTAAACATCTTCTGAATCTGTAGAAGTAAATTCTTTTTTTTTTCAGAAGTAAAGTCTTCTTGAAACCCACTGTCACTGTACTATTACTTCAGAAAAATAAGAATCACACCTATTTCCTTAACAGAATGATTGATATTAAGATAGCTGTTGAAAAACAGTTTTGATTATTACATTTAAGGTAACAAATTCTTCACTTGCTAATTATATGGTGAGTGATTATTCTGACTGCTTGAATCTTTCCAATGAGCTGACTTTTTCATATTTGTGTATGTGTGTGTGTGTGTGTGTGTGTGTGTGTGTGCTTTAAATTTTTTCTTCCCTTCCCAACTCACACTGCTTTCTCAAACTATGGTTTGAATAAGATTCATGGTTGTTATTGTCAAGGCAGTCACCACTAGTAGGTTCTAAGTTTTTCAAAAGAACAAGAAATTATTGCCAATCCAACCCAAATTTGTAAAATATGTGGAACTTATATATAAGACAACATAATATAAAAAGTACAAAGGTGATAAAACTTGGATGCTGTCATGTTAATGTTCTGTAATTATGTAGAAAGAGGAGAGAGATATTAATTATAGACTTCATTAAGACAAGTATACCTGCTAAAAATTTGAGGGTAACCACTAAAACTTCAAATGTCATTTAGTATATAACCAAGGAGTGGGGAAAAGAAAGTAAAACTCATTTAATCCAATAAAAGGAATGAAATATAGAAGGAAATATGAATTTTAAAAGCAAATTAAAATTAAAGGTAAGTGAAGACATATAAATAAATGTATATAATACAAGTTGATTATTTTTACTCTACAAAGAGACATTCTACAGTTAGAGAAAACAAATCTGATATACCTAAACCTAATGACCCAGTAAAGGTGAAACATAAAACATAGAAAATTAATATGGTACCAATAAAATCCCATGCCACCACCCCTTTCTTTCCTCTGTAAAGAAACTGGGACTAGTACTATTATAATCAGATAAAATAGCATTTAAAGGCTTCTTGGTGAAATGACTGATTTTAGGACGGAGGCAGGAAACCTATAAGAAGAGCCTGGAGCATCTTGTAGTACAAGAAATTAAAGAAATGCTAAAACCAACAAAGAAAACAAAACTTGACGAAGTAGCAAAGTCAATTTAGCAGTATTGGATTATTATCCAAAGTATAAAATATCTGTGAATGCATACTGATAGAAATAAACAACTAACTAAATGGGAGAGAAAAGACAAATACCCAATGCAGAAAATTCCTAATAATTTATGTAGATATACTTGACCTTGAAGGAGGGGGAGGAATACAACTCCCTACTTCATAAGCATGGTTTACGAATATTGACTTCCTTATAAAGAGTGTGGTATGGAGAACGTGACAGAGTAATTTCACAATGGAAAATTTTGACAAACATTGCTTCAGCCAAATGATTAAGGTCAATATCAACCGTCATATTTTGTTGATAGTATGTACCTTTGATATGATGTGATGAGAATGATTCTTTGCTTCTGTGGTCATTCTCCCCAAAACCTATAACTCCAGTCATATCAAGAGAAATTGATAAGACAAATTTCAGTAAGGGAACATCCTAATATATACCTCACCAAAAGTCCTCAAAACCGTTAAGGTCATCAAAAATATGGAAAAATCTGAGAAACAGTCACAGCCAGGGAAGCCATTATATTTCCAAGAATTGCTTATAACTTTTATCTTCTTTAAAAAATTAGCACACAGATACCTAACATGGCCATCTACTCTGGTTAACTTATTCTCTGTGTTAGTTAGGATTTTTCCATAGGAAGATAACCAATAGAATTATATACAAATGGAAATAGATTTCACATAAGGAATTGGCTAATATGTTAACAAGCTGGAGACCCAGGAGAGCCAATGGTCTTCTCTTAAAGCAACATGTGATTCTACATGCCTAATATCAATGTTCTCTTATAAAGGAAGACAAATGGGCATATGGGAGGCTCAGTTTGTGGGGTGTCTGACCTCAGGGTCCTGGGACTGAGCCCCACATCAGCTCGCTGCTCAGTGGGGAGCCTGCCTCTCCTCCCTCTGCCTCTCCCCCTGCTCCTATTCTCCCTCTCTCAAATTAAAAAACAACCCCCTCTAAAGAACAAAGGAAGACAAATAACAAAAAAGTATGTAACATTAAATTTTTCTGACAGTTGGAGATTAATCACTCGGAAAAAAGAACACACAAATGATAAAAGATGGCTTTTACATGTTCTTTATTTGGATTAGCTGTGATAATTTCATGCAACTTAAAAATACATTTTGTTCAATGGTTAACTATGAAGAATATTCTTTAAGTTTACTTTTTTTAATCTTATTTTTCCACTGTCCTCTTCTCGGTTTCCCCTATGAATCTACAGTGACTCCATGCTTTATTTTATTTTTTTTTTTTTCCATGCTTTATTTTTTAAATGGTTCACTAGAGATTTTTCAGAGCCTAGAAATCTTCAATTTTTTGGTCTTATATTGAATTAGGCTCTACATTGATTGATACTTAGTTCTGTAATTACAATTTTTAACATATTGTTCATATTTAGTTATAATTAATGTTTTAGCTATCAAATTGTTGAGGATATGAATATAGTCTCTTTTCATAAAGTCCATATATCAAGGGCATTGTTTAGAAATTTCTACAGAAGACCAACTTTTGCAGTATTATACATCTAGTGTGGTATGGGGCTCAAATTTATAGTCCTGTGAGACATATAAATGAGAATACAGTACTGAAGTAATGTTATCCTTATAGAGTATGTATTTTCCAGCTAGGTGCAACTGAGGAGAATGTGATACTTAATGATATTCTAGGTTTGAAGTGCAAGTGAATATTAAAGTTATGAAGAAACAGAAGGAAGTACAGTCTTCAGGTAGTTTCATGTTAACACAATAATCACATGTAAAATAAGTATGTTCTAGTTTAGTGTCAACTAAACTAGACTATTTTTAACTTATTGTCTAGTTTAGTGTCAACTAAACTAGACAACTAAACTATATTTTCAGACATTCAACATAGTGATTCAGCAATTCCATACATCACCCAGTGCTCATCACAATAAGTGGCCTCCTTAATCTCCATCTTATATTTTACCCATCCCCCACCCACCTCACCTCTGGTGACCATCAGTTTGTTCTCTATAGTTGAGAGTGTTTCTCAGTTTGTCCCCCCTTTTTCCCTCTTTGCTCATTTGTTCTGTTTCTTAAGTTACACATGAGTGAAATGATACTGTATTTGTCTTTCTCTGAGTGATATTTAATATACTCTCTAGCTCTATCCATGTTGCAAGATTTTGTTTTTATGACTGATTAATACTCCACTATATATATAAATGTACCACCTCTTCTTAATATCCTTCACACACACACACACACACACACACACACACACCACCTTTTCTTAACCCATTCGTCTATCAGTGGATACATGGGCTACTTCCATTATTGTCTATTGCAAAAAAAAATGCTGCTATATACATAAGGGTGAATATATCTTTTTAAATTAGTGTTTTCATATTTTTCAGGTAAATAGTAGTGGAATTATGGGATCTTGTGGTAATTCTATTTTTTTTTTAATCTTTTTGAGGAACCTCCATTCTGTTTTCCACAGTGGTTGTACCAGTTTACATTCCCACCAAAAGAGCATGAGGGTGGGTTTTTGTCCACATCCTCAGAACACCTGCTGTTTCTTGTGTTTTGATTTTAGCCATTTTGACAGGTGTGAGGTGCAATCTCATTATAGTTTTGGTTTGCAATCCCTTGATGGTGAGTGATGTTGAACATTTTTTCATGTGTCTATTGGCCATCTGGATGTCTTTTTTGGAGAAGTGTCTGTTCATATCTTCTGCCCATTATTTAATTGGATTATTTGTTTTTTGGGTGTTAAACTTTAGAATTTCTTTATATACTTTGGATATTAACCCTTGTTGGATATGTCTTTTGCAAATATCTACTCTCATTCAGTAGGCTGTCTTTTAGTTTTGATTGTTTCCTACACCATGCAGAAACTTAATTTTGATGTAATCCCAGTAGTTTATGTTTGCTTTTATTTCCCTTGCCCCAGGAGACCTATCTAGAAAAATACTGCCACAGCTGATGTCAGAGACATTACTGTCTGTGCTCTCTTCCAGGGTTATTATGGTTTCATGTCTCACATTTTGGTCTTTAATCCCCCACTTAAAAAGGATGTATTCACTGCTGTTTTGGTATGGAATGTTCTATTAGATTCATCTTGTTTAGTACTGTTTTATTGTTGTTTTTCATTTGGATGATCTATCCATTGATGTAAGTGGAATGTTGAAGTCCCCTAGTATTATTATATTAGCATCTATTACTTCATTTATGTTGTTATTAGCTGCTTTATATAGTTGGGTACTTCCATGTTGGGTGTATAAATATTTACAATTGTTATGTATTCTTACTGGATTGTTGCCTTTATGATTATATAGTGTCTTTTTTTGTTTCTTGTTACAGTCTGTTTTAAAGTGTATTTCATCCAATATAAATATTGGTACCTAGGCTTTCTTAAGGTACCATTTGTTTAATAAATGTTTTTTTTTTCCCCTTCCTTTCAGTTTTAATCAGCATTTGTCAATGGGACTGAAATTACCCTCTTGTAGGCAGCATATAGCTGGGTCTTGTTTTTTAATCCATTCTGTCATCTTACATCTTTTGATTGGAGCATTTAGTCCATTTATATTCAAAGTAACTTGATAGGAATGTATTTATTGGCATTTTGTTACTTGTTTTATTGTTGTTTTTATAGTTTTTCTTTCTTCTCTTGCCGTCTTTTCTCATGGTTTACTAGCTTAAGTGATATACTTAGATTTCTTTTTCTTTATTTTTTTGCATATTCACTATCGTTTTTGGTTTGTGGTTACAATTAAATTTACTTATAATACATTATACATGTAGCTATCTATAGTAAGTTGATGGTCACTGAAGTTTGAACCCATCCTTTACCCCTCTCTTACCCCCCACATTTTTATATATAGTGTCATAATTTACATCCTTTTATTGTGTGAATCCCTCAACTGATTTTTATAGATATACTTAATTTTACTGCTTTTGTTGTTCTTTCCTTACTTCTGATGGTCTTTCCACTCATAGAGTACCCTTTAACATTTCTTAGAGGGCTGGTTGAGTAGAGATGGATTCTTTTAATTGTCTGGAAACTCTTTAGCTTTCCTTCTATTCTGAATTATAGACTTTCTGGAAAGAGTAGTCTTGGTTGCAAGTTTTTATTTTTTCAGAACTTTTAATATATTATGCCACTCTTTTGTGGCCTGCAAAGTTGATGATGAAAAATCAGCTGATAATCTTACACAGTTTCCCTCATATGTAACTGTTTTCTTTTCTCCTGCTGCTTTTAAAATTCTCTTTATCACTACTTCTTGCCATTTTAATGACTATGCATTTTGGTCTAGACTTCCTTGGGTTGATTTTGTTGGAGTCTCTCTGTACTTCCTGTATCTGTATTTCTACTTCCTCCCCCAGATTCAGGAAGTTTTCAGCTCTTATTTCTTCAAATATATTTTCTGTCCTCTTTTCCCTGTGTTTTTCTTCTGAGATCCCTATAATGTGAGTATTGTCACATTCAATGGTGTTGCTAAGGTCCCTTAGTCTATTTTGATTTATTATTATTTTTTTCTCTCTCGTTCAGCTTGATTGCTTTCTATAACATTATCCTGTAGGTGGCTGATCTATTCTCCTGCTCCTTCTAGTTATTATTTATTCCATCTAATGTATTTTTAATTTTGTTTATTGAGTTCTTCATCTCTGATTAGTTGTTTTTTGGTTTTTTTCCTTTTTGTTGAGTATCTCATTGAGGTCTTCTACTCTTAAGTCCAGCAGTACCTTTATGACCATTTCTTTAAATTCTTTATCAGTCATGTTATTTAGTTCCTTTTTTTCTCCTCTTGGTGTGATTTTTTTTGTTCTGTTCTTTTATTTGGGATATATTCCTCTATCTCCTCATTTTGTTTAAGTCTCTGTGTTTGCTTCTGTGTTAGAAAAGTCAGCAGTGGCTCCTGCTCTTGAAAGTAGTGACCTTATGAAAAAAAGATCCTCATAGTGCCCTACAGTGCAATATCCTCTATTTACCAGAAACTCATGCTTCAGAGGTGTCTCCTATGTGTGTTTTATGCACCTTACCCTTATGGCTGGAACCACTTTTGCTTTTAGTTCAGTCATCTGCAGTGGCTTTCTTTGCCTGTTGTGGGCAGGGTTTGGTTCCTGTGGTGTTAGGTCAGTTTCAAGCCACCATGGACTTTAGTTGAGTTAGACCAGGTGTTTACTAAAGATGTTCTAGCATGAAACTGCAGACACTTTTTTTTTGTTCTCTGAGAAGCTCTCATTGGTGGGTGGGGTCTGCAGTCAGACCTGATGTCTGCCCCCAGCTCATTGTTGAGACTACAGAGGCACTGGTTAGCATGGTTATCTTCCCCTCTTCCTGGGGCAGGAGTTATTTTGGTATGGTGCTGGCTTCTGTTGGGGTTGCATGCCCATTGCCAGGTTTGTGGCACCCTATGAATGGGCTCTGGCCAAGGGTATTTTGGAGGGTTCAGGTCTGCAGGAGAACATGGGGATGTGTAGTGCTAACCAAGTCTGTGCTGTTGCTATGGGAGGGGACCTGCTGCTTCCTGGAAAGGCTCCTGTGGAGTCCCACAGGGTTGGAGGGGACAGATCCACAGAAGTGCACGGAGGTAGGATGCACTGTTAGCAAGCTAGGTAGTGAGTTTTGGTAATGCATGGGTTCCCACAAGTATCTGTGTATCTAGGCTGGGTGGGGGAGGGAAATGATAATTCCTAGCTCTTTTGTTCTTGGAGAAGACTCACAAGATTTCTGCCCCTTCAGTACACACTGAGAGATGAATAGAAAACCTCCCTACCATATACACCAAGTATTTTTCAAACTGTTGCTTCTATGCCATATCTCAGTGGGCCTGTTTGTTGTGCTATCTTATTAAAGGCAGGCACTTAGCTTCCTATTGCCCTCTCGGCTCTCCCAGAGCAAAGCCCACTGATATTTAAAGTTCTAAGTTTTAAGTCTCACAGATTATAAGAACTCTTCAAGTTGGACCTCTCTTATTTTCAAAGCCAAATATTATATTTATAACCCTTGTGCAGGTCTCCCATGCCTGGGGTGCCTAGTATGAGGCTCTCTTTCTTTCTCCTCTCTGCATCTATGACATCTTTCCCTCTAGTGGACAGTCTTAGGGTTTTGTTTGGCTCCTGTCCACCTGTCTCCACCCTTCCCATCCTCTTTCATGTGACCTTTTCTCTACATCTAGCTATAGAAAGTCTGTTTCCTAATGTTCAGGTCGTTTCTGGGTTGTTTGCATTGATATGGGTTTGTTACCTAGGTATATCTGTAGAGAGAGGTGAGCTTAGGATCCTTCTCTGCCATCTTCCCTGGAAATTCCAATGTATTCACTTTAATAGATATTCAAGAATAAAACCTCACTGCACCCCACACACCCCATATAAAAATGCGTAGATCACTGTGAGGTTTTTGAATTTATAATGCTGACATCCAACAGAGCACAAAAATACAGTGATTTGAGAACAGAGACTCTGGAGAGAGATTCAAACCCTGATACCACCATTATTTGCTATCTGTCACTCGGGTCAAGCTACCCTATTTCTCTCAGGCTTAATTTTCACATTGATAGAAGGAGAATAGAAATTTCTCAAAGGTTATTGTAAGCTTAAAATGAAACAATATGAATTTACCGTACTATATGTTCTATGCATTTTAACTGTTATCATATTTGGACTCATTTATTCAATTATGATCAAAGATACTGTATCATTATTCTTCTGGTCATTTCAACTTATGTAGATTTATGTTAGTACCATTAAAATCTTAATGCTTTAAGCATTTGGGGTCCCTAAAATACTGTGTAACTTACAGAAAAATGTAAGTGGTTGAGAGTCTAGAGGGAATCATGTTGTGCTCTGATAATTTCATCCATAGAATATTTTCTCTTAGTGAATCTTCACAAAGAATCTCTAAGACCCTGTCAAAAAGCAAAATAAAATGAAACTGAACACAAATAGTCTTTTGAGATTCTCACAGCACTTCCCTAGAAGAGGTGATGATTTTCTCCAGAAAGATTCATTAGTGTAGTATTTATTTTCTTTAGAAAATTGTATATTATGACAGGTACCTTTATACTTTAGCTGAAATAAGACATTACTCAATATCACTGTATGAGTTATTTGAGAACTAATAATGTAAATATTCACTTATTTTACCAATGAAAAACCTTAGTTTTTATTGGATTTTCTCAATATAGTTGACCCTTGAACAACACTATTATGAACTGTGTAGGTCCACTTATAGGCTGATTTTTTACAGTGTACTACTTAATGTATTTTCTCTTCCCTATAATTTTCTGAACATTTTCTTTTCTCTAGTTTATTTTAAGAACACAGTATATAATACACGTAACATACAAAATATGTGTTAATTGTTTATGTTATTGGCAAGGCTTTTGGTTAACAATAGGCTATTAGTAGTTGAGTGGTGACTCAAAAGTCATATACAGATTTTCATTTGCATGGTGGTTGGCACCTGTAACTTTTGTGTTGTTTAAGGATCAATGGTAATTATTTCATTTGATGCCAAATCTTCAGTCCTATCAACTATAAAAAATGGATCAGTCATCTTGTCAAAGTTATATGGGTTGAAAATGAAAGACTCAAACTCTAATCTCTGTTTATTTACAAAAACCCTGGCTATAGTTATCCTACTGAACAGAATAGGTGACTGCTCCTTATAAACCAGTGGAAAACCAGTGTATCAAGCAGTGAAGCATTGTACACCTTCTATAATTATTTCCATAATATTTTTTATTAAACAAATCACCTAGTATAATATTACTGACAAAAGATAAAAATGCCATAATGGGAATAGTAAAGTTTAAGGGTCAGAAAGTGGATTTAAAATTAGATTTTCCCTTTCATTAACTGTGTGGACACTTGCTTAAATGCCTTCAATGGGCAAGGGCTGTGCCAGGCACTAAGATCATAAAAGTGAAGAATGGGAACATGTCCTCTCCCTCAGGGAGCTCATGGTTTGGTAGGGAAGCAGACATATAATCAGATCATTTTAATACATCCAGGTAATTGCTATGATAGTTGCATGGCCTGAGAGCTAGGGGAGCTCAGCAGGAAAGATATTTGCCCCATGTAGGGATTTGAAGAAAGTTTCTGGGAGGAAATGTTGTTAGAATTAAGCTCAAGTTTGAATAAACATAAGCCAGGGTGAAGAAAGCTACGAAGAGTGTTTCTGCATTAACCAATTTATGTAAGCATAAAACTGATAATGCATTTAGGGAAAAAATGTATCCTGCCAGAATATAAAGGATAAAGAAGTGGGCATGGGGAGATGGGACTAGAAAAGTAGGCAGGGCTAAGCAATTAAAGATCTTTTGTGCCAAACTTTTGTACCCAATTTTGACAATGATGTCTTAGTAGAGGAGGGATGAGAACTATGAAATAATTACAGCCGTAGAATATTCAAGTTACACCTTTGGCTTATAGTAATCACTCTAGCCACAGTGCAAAGAGCATATTTAAAGGTTTCAAGTCTAGAAGAAGGGATGCCAGCTGGTGGTGGTAGCAGCAGTGAGGGTGGCATTATTGATCAGTACATAGTGAGATGAATGAATGAATCAATGAATGAATAAGTAAGTATAAATGGGGAGGAGATATAGAGATACAGAGGAAGGTCAAAAAAATAAAACTAGATACTCCTTCAAAGAAGAGGAAATGAATTTTCTTCTCTTTGACTGTGAGCTAGACTTAGTGACTAACTTCCAAAGAAGAAAGTGCGGCAAGAGAAAAATGATAAGTATGTAGTGGGTAAACCTGGCAGATATCACCTTAGCCAAGTTCTCAAGGTTAACATCACCACAGAAAAGCCACATTAACATCAGATACACTCTGATGTGATGAGAAAGGCCCTTCACTTCGGTGATATTCTCCCAACCAATTACTCCACTCTAATCATGAGAATATAAGAGATACATTCAAACAAAAGACACTACAAAATATCTAACCAGTGCTCTTTAGAACTGTCAAGGTTATAAAAACCAGGAAAGACTGAGAAACCATAATGGCCTGGAGGATTCTGTAATAAGATAATGACAAAATGCAATTTGGATCCTGGACTCCTGGAAGAGAAAAAGGAAGTCAGTGTATTGCATGGAGCACCGGGTGTGGTACATAAACAATGAATCTTAGAAACCTGAAAAAATAAAATTAAATTAAAAAAAGTAAAATCCAAATAGTCTCTACTTTAGAGAATAGTATTGTAGTAATGCTGGTTGCTTAGTTTTATATATTATGGGCTGCTTAAATAGGATTTTTTTTTTAAAGTTTGTTGCTTTGTAACTGAATCAAATTCTCTTACATTTTGAAAGAGAGGATGTTCTTCTTCCTGTTATTAGCAGGCTATCATCCATGGATGCCTTGGAAAAAGCATGGTTCGAATCATGACGTCCTCTGGCATATATCATGTCTATAACTTTGTTCATAGAAAGGAAAATGTTAGAGGAAGTTTTACAGTTTCAAAGAAAATTAATAATAGTATATTTTGCTATAGCAGTGGTTTTATAATTAATGTGCATAACTACATAGCACATTGCCTTGAGAAAGTTCAAAGTATTTTGCCAATGTGATTGGCAAAAACTTACTACCAAACAAAATAGTAATCATAGAAATGAAGCTTTGGGTTTCATATAGATATTAATTTGTCTTACATCTATCAGGAGTGGTGACTTTAGGGGCACCTGGGTGGCTCAGTGGGTTAAAACCTCTGCCTTCTGCTCAGGTCATGATCTCAGGGTCCTGGGATCCAGCCCTACATCGGGCTCTCTGCTCAGCAGGGAGCCTGCTTCCCCCTCTCTCTCTGCCTGCCTCTCTGCCCACTTGTGACCTCTCTCCTCTCTGTCAAATAAATAAATAAAATTAAAAAAAAAAAAAGAGTGGTGACCTTATAAAACAATTTCTAACCAAGGAGGTTAAGTGATTCAATTATTTATTCATTTTGTGTGCATTTATTCACTCAACAAAAAATGTTTCGAGTGTTGGCTATATTTCAAGCACCATGATCACAATCAAGATATACTCAATGGCCTGTTCTACCTTGATCAAACACAAAATTCTCCTTGGATTGTAGATGACCTACAAACAACAGGGGCTAGTGTGGTCACACTCTTATGTCTCAGGTTCAAAAATCTGCTTAGAAAGTTTACTCCAAAGGAGCACTTGGTTTTGTTTGCTGCTTCGTGGTGCTTCAGAGTAAATCCAAAGCCTCTGCGAGACGTGCATGAATAATAATTTGGAATTAATTTATTTTACATGACCCTCATTTTCTAAAACGCAGCTTTCTCTACATCCCGAATGGTACATAAATAATTTAGAGTTAAATAGAGCACTGACTCTGCATAAAATGAAGATAAAGTTGGTTCTCTTGAGTAGAGTCACTAAGAGGTATCATCTGCTATTGATTGCTTTTAAAATATTAAGGAATGCTATTCCCAGAATACATGAATGGAATGAAGTTAGGCAAAAGATATAATCATTTTTCTCTACAAAAATAACTGTTTCCTAAGTTGTTGCATGTACTGAGGGAAAAACCTAAACCTTTCAATTTAAAGCCTTGATTTTTCAGTTTCTTATTCTTGATCATGCCTATTTATACCCATTTGTGAAGAAAATTGTTTTTGAAACATTGTATGAACGGGAAAGGACATGAAATAATTATTTGTTAAAGGATCATTTTTCCTGTTCATTGATTCTGTTCATGGAGAGAATAGAATTAAAGAACCAAACCTGATCATAGAATGCTGGTACTCTAAAGGACTCAGATATCACCTAGACCAGTTCTCTGGTCTATTGAGGATTGAGGATTGAGAATACTAAATATATCAGATTGAGGATGCTAAAATAAAATTATAGTTAGTTACTGGCTAAGGTCAACCAAGTAAATATTGATGAAGACAGAAGTGGACTACATTATATCTCAGAATTCATTTTAGTAAAAAAAAAAGTCTGAAATATTTATTTATCCTATTTAGAAACTGTAGCCTGTGACATCATTAGGATTACTAAAAACATAAAATACCCTAATCAATTGTATTTTAGGGGATAGTTAAAAAAAGAATTAAATTTGGGATGTGTGTGGATATATATTTTTCCCAATAATATATGTAGTAATTGATAAATAGAAAGGTTAATAGACACATACATACATGTATATGCATAGAATTAAGGAAATAATTACACTATGGATATTATTTATTTTTAGGAATTAAATTCCTTCAAGATGAAAGTAGTACTCTGCTATATTTAAAATACCCATAGCATTTAAGTTGGCACTTATAAAATACCATCTAAAAATATCAACTGTAAAGTAAATTAAAAAAAATAAAATTTCACTTTAGTTTTTTTCCTATAAGCTTTTAGCTTTAAAGAATAAAACTGACATAACTCTGTTGGAACTCTGTTTTTGTAGCTATCTTCTCTTGTAATTTAAGTGCATTGAAGAGGCAAATAGGTTTAACATGTAAAAGAAGGATGAAAGACCAGAATAATACACAGATTACAATCATGAGTAATTTCACATAAACATGAAGGAAGAACAAATGTTTTTTTGACTTTTTTTTTTAAGTAATCTCTATGTCCAGCATGAGGCTTGACTTTACAACCCTGAGATCAGGAGTGGCATGCTTTACCAACTGAGCCAGCCAGGTGCCCCAAGAACAAATATTTTAACATTGAATATTATTTGAACTTTTATAGTAAAGAGGAAAATATTTGTCTCTCCAGTATCATGAAAGTCAATAGTAAGCCCTCTTTAGAGATTGTTATTTTCATTCTTCAAGTAGAAAGTCTCCAGAGAAAATCAATAATCTAGCACTTTATTTAATTCTTTTAAAGTTTTTAATCTAAATTCAAGTTAGTTAACATACAGTGCAGTATTAGTTTCAGGTGTACAATATAGTGATTCAACACTTTATCCGCATGACACCCAGGGCTCATCACTACAAGTGCACTCATTTCACCCATTCCACCACTCACCTCCCTGCTGATAACTGTCAGTTTTCTGTAGGTAAGAGTCTGTTTCTTTGTTTGTCTCTCTCTCTTTTTTCCCCTTTGTTCCTTTGTTTTGTTTCTTAAATTCCACATATGAGTGCAATACCATGGTATTTGTCTTTCTCTGACTTCTTTTTTTTAATTAAAATACACTGTATTACTTGCCCCAGGGTCTCTGACTTATTTCACTTAGCATAATGTACTCTAGCTCCATCCACATCACTACAAATGGCAAGATTTCATTTTTATGACTGGGTAATATTCCATTGTGTGTATATGTAAGTGTATATATATATATACTTACTGTTCATCAGCTATTAGAAACTAGGGCTGTTTCCATAATTTGGCTATTCATTTCTGGCTATTTCCATAATGCTGCAATAAACATCAGAGTGCATGTATCCCTTTGAATTAGTGTTTTTGTATTCTTTGGTTAAATACCTAGTAGCGCAATTGCTGGATTGTACAGTAGTTTTATTCTTAACCGTTTGAAGAAACTTCATACTGTTTTCCAGAGTGGCTGCACCTAGTTTGCATTCTCACCAACAGTGCAAGAGGACTCCCCTTTCTCCACATCTTCACCAACACCTGTTGTTTCTTGTGTTGTTGATTTTGGCTATTCTGACAGGTGTGAGGTGATATTTCATTGTTCTTTTGATTTGTATTTCCCTGATGATCAGTGATGTTCAGCATTGTTTTATGTGTGTATTGACCATCTGGATATCTTTTTTGGAAAAAATGTCTAGATCTTCTGCCTGTTTTTTAACTGGATTATTTGTTTTTTGGGTGTTGAGTTGTATAAGTTCCTTATAGATTTTGGATACTAACCCTTTATCAGATATGTCATTTCCAAATGTCTTCTCCCATTCCATTGTTTGTCTTTTAGTTTTGTTGATTGTTTCCTTCATGGTGCAGAAGGTTCTCATTTTGATGAAGTCCCAATAGTTTGTGTTTGCTTTTGTTTTCCTTGCCTCAGGAGATCTATCTGGGAAGATTTTGCTATGGCTGATGTCAAAGAGGTTACTGCCTGTGCTCTCTTCTAGGATTTTTAAACATCTCACATTTAGGTCTTTAATCCATATTAAATTTATTTTTTATATGGTTTAAAAGAGTGGCTCAGTTTCATTTTTTGGATATTGCTGTCCAGTTTCCCACCACTATTTGTTGAGGAGACTTTTTCCCATTGGATATTCTTTCCTGCTTTGTCAAAAATTAATTGAATTTTAGTTGTGCGTTCATTTCTGGGTTTTCTATTCTGTGCCATTGATTTATGTGTGTCTCAAACATTTAAAGAAGGGGCACCTGGGTGGCTCAGTGGGCTAAGGCCTCTGCCTTTGGCTCAGGTCATGATCTTGGGGTCCTGGGATCGAGCTCTGCATCGGGCTCTCTGCTCGGTGGGAGTCTGCTTCCCTCTCTCTCTCTGCCTGCCTCTCTGCCTACTCGTGATCTCTCTTCCCTCTGTTGAATAAACAGAGATAAATAAAATAGAGATATTTTATAGAGAATAGAGATAAATAAAATCTCTAAAAAAAAATTTAAAGAATTAGTACCTATTCTTCTCAAACTATTCCAAAAAATAGAAAAGGAAGAAAACTTCCTAATTCACTCTATAAGGCCAACATTATCCTGATACCAAAGCCAGAGAAATACTCGGCTAAAAAAAAACCCTACAAGCCCATATCCCTCATGAACATGGATGCAAAAATTCTCAATAAAATACTAGCAAGCCGAATCCAATAATACATTAAAAAAATCATTCACCACAATCAAATGGGATTTATTCCTATATTGCAAGGGTGATTCAATATCTGTAAATCAATCAATGTGATACACCACATTAATAAAAGAAAGGATAAGAGCATTATGATCCTTTCAATAAACACAGAAAAAGCATTTGACAATCACAATGTCCATTCGTGATAAAAACCCTCAACAAGGTACGTTAGTGGGGACATACCTCAACATCACAAAGGCCATCTATGGAAAAACCCCACAGCTATAACATCATCCTCCGTGGGGAAAAACGGAGAGCTTTTCCTCTATGGTCAGGAACAAGACAGATATACCACTCTCACCACTGTTACTTAACATAGTATTGAAGTCCTAGCACAGCAATCAGACAACATAAAAAAATAAAAGGCATCCAAATCAGCAAGGAAAAAGTAAAACTTTCACCATTTGCAGATGACATGATATACTGTGTAGAAAACCTGAAAGACTCCGCCAAAAAAGTGCTACAATTGATAAATGAATTCAGTGAAGTTGCAGGTTACAAAATCAATGTACAGGACTCTGTTGCATTTGTAGGAGTACAACAATGTACAACAATGTACAGGAATGTTGTTGCATACAATAATGAAGCAGCAGAAAAAGAATTTAAGGAATCGATCTCATTGGTAGTTGTACTAAAAATAGTAAGATACCTATGAATCAACCTAACCAAAGAGATCAAAAACCTGTACTCTGCAAATTGTAAAACCTGCTGGAAGAAAATGAAGATGACATAAACAAATCAAGAAACGTTCAATGCTCATAGACTGGAAGAACAAATATTGTTAAAATGTCTATACTACCCAAAGCACTTTTTACATTCAAAGCAATCCCTATCAAAATACCAACAGCATTTTTCACAGAGCTAGAACAAGCTATCCTAAAATTTGTGTGGAACTGCAGAAGACCCTGAATAGCCAAAGCAACCTTGAAAAAGAGAAGCAAAGCTGGAGACATCACAGTTGCAGAATTCAAGCTGTACTGCAAAGCTGTAGTGATAAAAACAACATAGCAGTGGCACAAAAATCGACACAGAATCTAATGCTTTAAAAGAATTTCTATAGCTCACACCTTGGAGCAGAAATTTCTCCTGTTCTTTGGGCATTTATGACAACCTTCCCTGAGACGCAAGGTACAGTGTGCCGTTTTCCCAGCCTCTTTCTTCTCCCAGAAAACTCATTTGTTCTTACTTAAAATCTTTCTGGGGAGGGTCAATTTTACAAAATTGGAAAATGTATTTTTCAGATGAAAATATTCTAGAATATCTAGAAGAAGATAGAAAAGCTAAAACATGGGTGATTCCACTTCAGTTGAGTAGAGTGCTCAGGGGCTGAACTCAGGTGCGAGGCTATTGACCTTGTGTTGTATTCTGTTTGTCGACTCTCTGGGGCCTGGAAGTGAAGAGAGCATTTGATAAAGCTCAAGTAAGCAAAGAGTTACTAACAAAACAAAAAAAAATGGGAGGAAATCACTGGGGAATCACAGTATTGCTTTTGATACATCTAATACATAGCTTCCAAATAAGATATGATTACATCATCTCTCTACTCAAGAAATGTGGGAGAAAATCTTCAATTAAGATAGAGCAACGTATCAAAAAACTACTACTGATTATCTTTGATAATATACTTGCACTGCTTCACAAGTATCATTGTGGTAGAACAAAACACATTGAATCTCTGATTTCACAGAGGCATCTGGGCTCAATGGGCTCTCAGGTATTGGTTTCTTATACCATTCTCCAAGGGAAAAAAAACAAAACTCCTTGGAGAACTGGCTGACTGTAGGACTAGGGCAGGGAAATTAGAAATGAGCCTGGAGAATTTTGTGTTAAAAAACAAAACAAAACAAAACAAAACAAAACCCACAATGATGGGGATAATCAGAGGGGCACAAGAGCCAACAAAAAAATAGTCCCAATGTCTAGATGTAGAACAAATTGAGCAACTAAATAATGATAATTATAACCCAACATACAGAATAAATGAATCCATACTTAATGGGGAGAAGGGAGGAATTTCTTATGTAGAAGTCCAAATAATTTATGCAGATACTTTGACTTAAAGGAGGGGGAGCATAACTCTCTAGTTCTTAAATATAACTGTGCATATCCTTTCCAAAAATTATAGTACAGAAGGGGGGAAAAAAGAATAACTTTGCAAGTGGAGGATTCTGACAATCACTACCTCAGCCAAGGAATCAAGGTCAACATTCACAGTCATAAATCATATTGATTGCTTGTATTCTTGATAAGATGTAATGAAAATGTCACTTACCTCCTTGATCTTTCTCCTCAAAACCTATAACCTCAGCCTAATCATGAGAAAAACATCCTGCAGTACTTGTCCAGTACATTTGATAACTGTTAGGGTCATCAACAATAAGGAAATTCTGAGAAACTGTCACAGCCAAGAGAAGCCCAAGAAGACATGACATGTAAATGTGGTATCCTGGGTGGAATCCTCTAATAGAAAAAGGACATTGGTAAAAATTACGGAAATTTGAATAAACCATGTACTTTAGTTAATAATAATGTATCAACCTTGGTTCATTAACTATAAGAAGTGTACTGTATTAATATTAAGGTGCTCATAATAGCAGAAACTAGATGCAGCGTTGTATGGATGCTATCTGTACTATTTTCTCTCTCCTTTTTTCTGGAAATCCAAAAGTATTTTAAGAAACTGTCTTGGAGTGGTGACTGAGTAGCTCAGTTGTTTAAGCCTCTGACAATTGGTTTTGGCTCAGGTCTGATCTCATAGGTCACGGGATGGAGACCCAGGGTGGGCTCCATGCTCAGCAGGGAGTCTGCTTGAAGTTTCTCTCCCTCCGCCCTTCCTCCCACTCACATAGGCATGTGGGTGCTCGTGTTCTTTCTCTCTCCCTGTCTCTCTCAGATAAGTAAGTCTTTAATAAATAAGTAAAAATTAAAAAAAAACTGTCTTTGATTTAAAAAAAAAAAAAAAGCCATCCTGAGGTAGTCTACAGTAAAAAGATGGATATACTATGCAGCCATCAAAAGAAACGAAATCTTGCCATTTGCAACAACGTGGATGGAACTAGAGGGAATTGTGCTGAGCAAAATAAGTCAATCAGAGAAAGACAAAATATGATATCTCTGATATGAGGAATTTGAGAGACAGAGTTGGAGGTCATGGGGGGTAGGGAAGGAAAAAATGAAGCAAGATGGGATCAAGAAGGAGACAAACCGTAAGAGACTCTTAATCTCACAAAACAAATTGAGGGTTGCTGGGGGGTGTGGGAGAGGGATAAGGTGGCTGGGTTATGGAAATGGGGGAGGGTATGTGCTATGGTGAGTGCTGTGAAATGTGTAAGGCTGATGATTCACAGACCTGTACCCCTGGGGCAAATAATACATTATATGTTTTAAAAAAAGATGGATATATGTGAGCCTATAGATAAGTAAAAGCTCAGAAAAAGTCACTTAGAAATTACAGAAGTTGCATGGAAGAAAAATGTTTATATCCTGAATTATATGTATTGACAGGATTTTATTTATTTATCTTATATTTACTCCCCATTTCTGGTATATCTAGATGCAAATTTTGAGTGGAAAGCTGATATTGGATTAAATCAAAATTTCAGGCCTGGAACAGCTCAGGCTTTCATAGATTATTTAATTCATCTGGTCCTTAGTTTTCTGAGTAAAATAGTTCATTTATGAAATCATCCCCAACTCTAATACTTTATATTCTAAATTGCTTGATAGATATTATACATAGTGTGAAAAATTATCTTTTAATATGAATCTGGTAACATAATTTGGAAACATCATATATAAACATACCCTTTAACTCCTTTTCAAGCTCCCTTGTTATTATATTTCTTTATAGGTTGCAATATTCCAACATTAAAATAAACGTTAGTGTAAAATATGGTTCACAAACAAAGTAGTGAAACTTCATGTGATGCTGTGGTAGAAAATAAGGTTTTGCTTAATGAAGAAATAAAAAAACCAAAATACAGTTCTTAGGAATGTCAGTGAAAATTAGAAGTGGCTGAATACAGAATCAGTTTGCACATATTCACCTCAGGCTGTGGGTGCAAAAAGTAATGTTTTGGCTAAAAGTTTTTACTGCAGTGACACTCAGTGCCATATAAGAGACTACCCATTACATACACATGGGATACATACCAAGATATTGTGAATTCCCAAATCAATGATACAATTTTATCATAATTTCCCCTTAACATTTAATAAAATATAATTGGCCATTTAAGCGATTTTTTGCCTTTGATAATTTCCATTGATACTAATAAATGCATTTATAAAACTACTAATATTTTACTAAAATTCCATACCATGTGACAATCATTTTTTCCTTATTAACATTAACTTAGAGCTTAACTGAGTGTGTCAGATTAATGATAACAAATGAAGCTGTACCGTTTGGGCCATAAGATGTACTTGATCTGTGACAACGATGAAGACGTGTGTTGAGAGGGATGAAGTCAGTTTACAACAGTTGAAAAGGTTCTTCCAGATATTTTTGTGTCTCTCAGCAAAAACCTCCCCAAAATTCAAACGAAAAATAAAAAGTGAGGGATATAATGATATTTGTAAATGATAGGTTCTTTCTTAAGCAGCATCATAAATTCAGTTATTACAGGATCATGTGTAGTTTTGAATCTTTCTGCTTATCCTTCTTTTCCCAATCTCCTGAACACTCATTCTGTATTTGGATTTGACCCTCCTTCCCATAGTGTTTGTACTAGTACCACACTCACGGGCCTCCTGAAGGTCCTGTCCGTAATCCTATTGAATCTCGTCATGTATATGCTCCATAATACGACAGCTCAAATATTGCTTCTGATCAAGAACCAATTTTTAAAATTATGTTAAGTTTTAGTTTTTATACCATAAAACACATACATTTTAAATGTGTACTTGAATGAGATTAGACAAATGCATATGCTTTTTTAACCACTACCACAGTTAACATCTAGACTACTACCGTCATCCCCCAAAGTCTCCACTTCTTAAACTCCTATCCTCTACACTGGCCCTAAGAAAACACTGCTCTGCTTTCTATGACTATATATTGCATTTGCCTTTTCTAGAGTTGTATATAAATGGAATCATACAGTATGTAGTGTTTTGTTTCTTGCTTTTTACATTTAGCAAAGGGTTTTTTTTTTTTTTTTTTGAGTTTCACACATTGTGAAATGTGTCAGTCAGTAACTCATTAGTTATGTTGCTGAGTGGGGTTCCATTGTGTAGATACCCCACAATTTATTTATCCATTCTCCAACTGACAAATAATTAGATTATTTCCAGTGGTTTTGGCTCTTATGAATGAAACTGCAATGGACATTTTTGTGCATTTTGTAGATTTTTTTGTTCTCTTTGTCATACATAGACTTGGTATTGCTAGGTTAAAGATAAAGTCATGTTTAATTTACAAGAAACTGCCAAAACTTATTCCACAAAGTGGTGGTAACCATTTTTACCCTTCCACATATTAGGCGAGGCAAGATCTGGTTGTTATGAATTTTCATCAATAATTGATTTTGTCAATATTTTTATTATAGCCAGTCTAGCAGATATAAGATAGTATTTCATCATGTTGTTTTTTGAATAATTCCCTAATGACTGATGATACTGAGCATCTTTTCATGTGTTTGTTGAAGTACGCATTCATTTTTTTGCATGCATTTGCAATGCATGCAATTCATTTGCACATTTTAAAAATTAAACTTTTTTAAATTAAATTTTAATTTAATTAAATTTTAATTTAATTAAAAATTAAATTAAAAAAAATTCATTTGCACATTTTAAAAATTGGGTTGTTAGCCTGCAGTTTTAAGAGTTCTTCATATGTTCTTGATGGAGTTCCATTGACAGACGTGTTTTGCAAATATTTTCTCCCAACCTATTTCTTGCATTCTCATTTAGTAATGATGTCTTTCAGAGAACAAAGGCTTAATTTTTATGATAATTTTCTCTTTTTATGGCTTTCTCTCTGTAAGAAATTTTTAACCACTCTACGGTTGCAAAGATCTCATGTTTCTTGTATAAAATATAGTTTATAATTATAGATTTCATGTTAGATGTATTTACTTTAAGTTATTGTTTCCAGTGAGAAATAAGGAGTAGAATTTTACTTCTGTTTCACATGAATTTCCAGTTGTTCTAGCACCTTTTATTGAAAATAGTTTCTTTTCCTTATTGAATTACCATGGCATCTTTGCCAAAAATTAACTTATTATATAGACATAGGGGTATTTCTAAATTTTCTTTTCCTTTTCATTTATCCATATGTCTTTTTGTCAAAGCCACACTATCTTGATTGCTATAGCTCTATAGTAAGTTTTGAAATACAAATTCTTTCAAAAAATGGTCTGGCTGTTCTAGATTCTTTTCATGTCCATGGATATTTTAGAATCAGTTTGTGCATTTCTTCAGAATAATCTGGTATGATTTGGGTTGAGACTTTGTTATAATTAATTTGAAAGCAGAGTAAGTGGGGTAAGGTGCTCATAGCCATGACTTCACCATGTTGTCGTCGCACAGGAACAATAGGACTGATGGTGAAATGGCTACTGCGTATTCAATTATGACAAAGCTGGGCAATGACAAACCTTAATGCTTGTGTGGTGCTATATGGATTTTAACATATGCCCTGTATAAACATATGAAGACATTTGTCCCATGGCCAGAAGAAAGCATATGTCCTGGAAACTGTGGGGAAGTAGCAAATCCTAGTTTCCAAGGGAGCTATGCTTTCATAGGAGACAGAACGATCACCAAATTAAATTGGAAGTTGGGGCTTAAATATGAACACATTAAGTACTTTCTGGTTCTGAACCAAGTAAACAGGGACTACTTTACTGCCTGGTATGAGGAATCCTAATCATCAAGGGGAATCATGGTTTCTGCTCTATAACAGGGACAAGGAAGTGTATATCTGGAATCAAGGGATTCTTTCAAGCAAGTATTATTGCTTCTATTTCCAGTGTAATTGTTAGTGGAGAGTTATAGCAATCTCATACAGGCAGGGGCACAGTCATCCCAGGCATGATGAATGAAGATTTCGCTCACACAATAAATGAGAATCATTATTAGTTTTATTCTTACTGAGGGAAAGGAATATAACATGGGTAGTGGCAGAAGAAAGGCATTGTAAGATGTTTATGGTAGCATTGTTTATTTACAAAAACAAGAACAGTCAGTAGTAGTTGAACATATCTATCATTGATCATCCATCATCTCTCCCCCCTCCTTCCTTCCTTCAGTAGTTTATACAAGGTGTTATATTGGTATCTAAGTTACATAGTATCATTGCTTAATTGTGACTGATCAAGAAGTGAGTACCAGCTAAAAATGGATGGAATTATTTATGAAACTTTTTTTCCCCATTTTTTTATCCCCATTCATATGACGAATGATAGCACCCTGTTGTGATGTGGTAATTTAGCTACACAGAAGTGTATATACAGGTGCTCAGAAGCTAAACTGGTAGAAAAGACTAGATTAGATATTTTTAGTTGATGCTCAGTACCATCTTTACCTTTCTAAGATTTTCTATCAGCCACAGGGATTGCTAACAGTATGACATTTCTAAAATTCTCATGAAGAAATGTTGAACCAGTGAAAGTTAGTGGCAAAATATTTGGAAGGCAAAAAAGAAACAATTATTTTCTAGTGGCAAATATGGACAGATTTTTGGGCAAAGGCAAGTGGCAAGACAGATTTCTTTCCAAGACCCCCAATTTAGTGCTGCAAAAACCTGAGATCATTTATGGTGACATCCCTCTGTGCTCTATATTTACAGATTTCCTGAAGGCTAGAGGTGGTCTCGGTGACCTTTGTTTCTCAGCCCTTACAATTACTCTATAAATCTTACAAAGATATCCTTAGGTAAAGAAGTGACAGAAATAGAGCATGATGTCGGCTTTTGAGGTACTAATAATGTTCTATTTTTAAATCTGGGTCATGTGACATGGGTATGATCCCACTAAGAAAATTCATTGTGCTGTAAAATTATGTATATTTTATGGATGCACATTATACTTGAACTAAATATTTTTAGTGACAATTTTTGTTCAAAAGATGTAGAATAACTTCTATTGTTCTAGCTAATCCCTGACTAATACAAAATATGAATCAATAAATGGGAGCTATACTATTGTTGCAAATCTCATTAGTCAGCCTTTCCATATCAATTTAGCCATGTTTGCCACCTATGCTCTGTAAAACATGACAAGCTTCACGTTGTTTTCTGTGGAAATAAGTCTTCTGGAGGAGGCTTGAGATTTCTTCCTTCTTCAGTGCCCTTAATTTCAGTGCCACCATTTCTGACTTTTTTTTTCTTATTTTCTTATTAGTGGTCATTACATAGTTATCAAATTTTTACTCTCTCCAGCATGAGTTTGTATCAATGTTGAAATCTTTATCCTGATTTTTCTGGTGGAAGTAGAAATATAACATATCTTATATACCATGAAATAACTTATAACGCCCTCATTGGAAAGATGAAGACTAAATAATATCAAAGAATGGTACATAAAATGAATAGTCAGATACAAAACCAGCAGACTTTAAGGTCCAGGGTGAGTCAAGTTTCTGGGAGAGAACACATTTCTTTTTTCAGACTTTTTGCAACTCTTTGTAGAGTTGAACCATGACCCAAACTTTATTAAATAGCTAGATTTAATGTCAGAGGTTCTTGTTCTTCTTCATTTGTAGGATTTATAAAAATAGTAGAGGCACCTGTCTCCATAATTGATTGTGTAGCACTGACTATTCTATGAAGTAGTATAGTCAATCAGCTCCTAATCAGCTCACTAATGTTTCATGTTTTCTCCTCTTTGGAAATGCATGTTTATGATGCCATTTACTTCCGTCATGAGCCTATGTTGCCTGTACTATATACATTTTTTAGCTTATAAATGTCCTTCTCCATATCCTTGTTCAGCTTGAGAGGAACATTTCTGCAATAACATGGTCAGCGGAAGTGATCCAATCTGTAACTTTAACTATTAAAGAAAACTCGTTCTTAACATTTTCAGAAAAAACTTTATTTACCATAAAGTCAACAGTTATAAAACTACTGCCTTTTCCTCTGTTTCTTACCCCCAAATTTTATGTGAATCAATATTCAATTGAATCACCCTTTTTTCCACATGTTTAGGAAACGAGTTGATTAAATTTTCCATTTTGTCTAAACCTTTGCCCTCCATGTTCTGGAGCCATGGCTTTAACTGTTTCCATCTCTCACCTTTTTTCTTTTCTCTTAGAGGGAAAAGGAAATGGTCAAAGCCAGACTGCTGAGATTCATAGCCTGACTCCACCATTTATTAGTTGTGTGATAGTTATTAGGTTGCTCAACCACGTTTGATCGTTTTCTTTATCTGGAAAATGAATATGAAGATAGAACCCACCTTGCAGGTTGAAGAAGGAAGGATAAAATGAGTTGGATTTATCAAGTGTTAAAAAGTATATGGCAAATAGTAAAAGTTCTATAAATGCTGTCTTGTTGAAATAAGTAAAATGCCTGTATATGTAAACATGCACACATATGTATACATAACAGTTGAAGGCGTACAGTTCATTGCTAGACTCTAGGCTCCACGTAGTCAGCCTTCATCATTATATCTCTTTTATCTTGAAGAGTACTTGGCATGGAATTGATGTTCAAGAAAAACAGATTGAATTATATTTAAGTCATAAAATTCATAATATATTCTCAGCTTTCTTCCAAATTCCCATTTTCTGGTAAGAACATCATTACTTTAGGCTTGTTTGCTCTCTCATTTCCACATGTAGCACCGCTAGCCAGTTTTTCCTAGGCACTATTTCTCACCAAGAGACAAAGACTTATCGCTACAGTAGCGTTCACTAGATATGCAATGTGAAATAGAGAACAACAAAGTCCTGTTGAAATGGATATGCTATGAAGTCTTCTGGTCTCAGTTCCCAGCTGAGAGACCTGCTCCTACTCCCTGCTCTCAGAGGGCATACAATTGAAACGTATGTTTCAAGAGAATGACCTATTCTGTATCACCTTCAAAGCCAGGAGTTAATTATTAAGTTAACATCACAAACACAGATGTTAAATTTAATTACTTTAAAAAAATTATTTATTTATTTGACAGAGACACGGCAAGAGAGGGAAAACAAGCAAGGGGAGTGGGAGAGGGAGAAGCAGGCTTCCTGCAGAGCAGGGAGCCTTTTGTGGGGCTCCATCCCAAAACACTGGGATCATGACCTGTGCCGAAGGCAGACGCTTAGCGACTGAGCCACCCAGGCATCCCTAGATTTATTTACTTAAAGACTCTACTGTGATACTAGATTTTTAAGCTCTTCTGATTTTTAATTTTTTAAAAAGGGAAACATGTTTATAAAGATACTAATGTAGTTTTTTCAAACTAAACAGAAGGATAACAACGGAAGTGTTAAAAGAATAGAAATCCTTCTGGAATTTTTTCTGTATATCATATTCTAATACTATGTGTATATATAACATATATGTGCATATAGAATATGTATATTAATATATAGAATGACCATATCAGCTGATGAGTATGTTAGGAAACAGGAAGAGTGAACTTTGCATGAGGTAATAGCTCCCTGAAGAAAATACACAGACACCAAAGAAAGTTTTTAATGCTCATCTAGGTAAACCTGTAAAGAAAAAAATAATTTAGTAAAATGTATTTAGAATATGGCATCATATGTGGTTCAGGAAATACTTAATGCAGGTGGGATTATTGTCATTGAATCTACTGTTCTACTTTTTCTGATGTACTAAGTGTCTGGACAGGTGTCACCTTGATCCTCTATAGCAGATAGTTCTCAGTATTCATTTAAATGAAAATATAATATTTTCATCCTAGAAGTTGATTGAAAAGGAAGAAAGGACTCAGTGATTTTTAAGCAAGATAAATGTTTTTGTCTGGCTTTGTGGCTCACTCACTCAAATCTGGATTATTGGCCAATCCTGGGCATCATCTAGATCATCAGTTTCAAAGATAAAAGCCCCGTAGGAGGGATAAATCAAATCATGTCAAGAATGCACAGCCTATCTTCCAAACCCTACCTATTACTAATTCTTTTTATGAAGATCAGGTAAAATGTAGTGTTTTACACTTTGTTCCTTTTATTATTGTTAGTCTTCTGTGTAGAGATCCCAGTATGTCATTAGGATGTTCTGACTGGATCACTGAAAGAGAAAGGGATAGTCCTCTCTCCAGAATGGCATAGCTGCCGTAATTTTTAGAGATGGAAAGACTGGGTTAAAATACTTAATTAACTTTAAAAAGCCCATGCTATCACACAATGCAAGAATTTTTAAAAATGCTTTAACTTCTATATATAGTAAGGTATATACAAAAGGATGTGAAGAATTTTTGAAGAAAGAGAGACCTAGATCATTAATATGATAATATATACTCAAAATATAGGCTGGTAACAAAAGTCATTGTTGGATAGGGATCTCTAGATCTGGATCTTGATTGAAAGGAGGTAACGGCAGATGTGGGAAATTCAGTAGGCCATGAACTTAAAAGGCTGGTGGACATATGTCAGCCTTGTCTCAAATACAGTTGAGAGTCCAAAGTCGTAAGCTAAGAATGGATTTTCCTTGGGACTGGTTTTGAAACAAAGAGCAGGGTGGGCAATAATGATGACACACACTTTTCTGGATGCTGACCAGAGTTGTCAAATACAGATAATCCACAAATCTTTTAGTACTAGTGACACATTTATTTCATCCATTAATTTACTCATTATTCACTAATTTTGGTAGTACCTATTGAATACTGTATCTTTCTGTATATAGATCCTGAAATACAGAGAGAGAGAGAGAAAAACATATGATTTTGTAGAAGGGAATTACTAGAAATATGCAATTGTTATGTGTAATAGGGAAAGAAAAATAATTGTGTGCTCTGAGATACTATAATAGGTGATAGGAATTTAGCCTAAGGAATGAGGGTAAGTTGCCTTAAGAGAGTGTCATTGAAACTGAGACCTGGAGATGCAATTATCCAGACAGTGAGTTGGGAGAAGGGCCTCCCACATGAAGAGCATAACAAGTTGAACAGCTCCAGAGTAAAAAAAAAAATGTTGGCAAGGTTGTCAGAAACAAGGGAAGTGCAAACAGCCTTCTGCGTTGTGAATAGGAGTTTTAAGTAGTGAGGATGGTGAGGCAGGTCAGTCCTGATGGACCTTGTAGATCATGGTAAAATGGGATATTTCATCCTCAGTGCAAGTAAAAACCATTTGAAGTTTTGCGAGAGAAAGTGATAGGATCTGATGATGTATATTTTATTGATATCCTTCGGGTTGCTTTAAGGAAGTGGATAGAAGGGAAATTAAAAGGTCAAGAGTGGAAATACAATAGCATTTGTCTAAGCTAGAGTTGGTAGTGGCAAGGATGAGGGCAGTGTTGATGAGAACTGTTGGCAGATGGACAGATTCTGGGGTAGGTCAGTATGCTGAAAGCATTAGGGAAGACCTTAGACCCATGGGGCCAGAAATGACATAGGCCTGCTTCGCAGGCTGGACAGCTGTAGCTTTGGTGACTGCTTAAAAGACAGGCATTATTAATTTAAAATCCTGCTGAGATCTAAGAAATGTTGGAAATATATTGACCCTCCATATTGCTAACACTCAAATGTGCCAAAAGAACAGCTGGGATCTGTCTAGAGCTTAAATTTATGAGTTCTAACTACAGTAAAGAGCTGAAATCATACTATTAGTAATTGAGTTACATCTTTGAATCACTGGCAAAGTAGAATTCTGTCAGCCAGTCTGGGAACCTATCCACCTATATAAAGTTGTTTCTTTGGGGAATAAAATCAGTGTACATTGGAAGAAACAGGGCTCACGAAAGCAGAAAGGTGTCAAGGAGAATCTACTCTCTAAGGTTGGATAAATAGAAGGTCCAAATAAAGCTGTTCTATCAAAGATGAATATGAACTGCAATTAAATGACTTAAAAATTCTCAAAAAAAAAAATCAGTTAAAAGAAATTTAGGGGCACCTGGGTGGCTCAGTGGGTTAAAGCCTCTGCCTTTGGTGCAGATCATCAGGTCATGATCTCAGGGTCCTTGGATTGAACTCCACTTTGGGCTCTCTGCTTGGCAGGGAGCCCGCTTCCCCCTCTCTCTCTGCCTGCCTCTCTGCCTACTTGTGATCTCTCTCTCTGTCAAATAAATAAATAAAAATCTAAAAAAAATTTAGGGTGATACATAAGGAGTACTCCAGATAAACTCCTGCAAAACCAGAACTAGGTAGAAAAATTCTGAACATAATTAAGGTTTAATCTAAGAATGAGTATCAGGGTCATAGGGTAGCTCTATTTTTAATTTCTTGAGGAATCTCCAACCCTATGACCCTGCAATTGCACTACTGGGTATTTACCCCAAAGAAGCAGATGTAGTACAAAGAAAGGCCACATGTACTCCAGTGTTCATAGCAGCAATGGCTGCAGTCGCCAAACTGTGGAAAGAACCAAAATGCCCTTCAACAGATGAATGGATAAAGAAGATATGGTCCATATATACAATGGAATATTATGCCTCCATCAGAAAGGATGAATACCCAACTTATGTATCAACATGGACGGGACTGGAAGAGATTATGCAGAGTGAAATAAGTCAAGTGGAGAGAGCCAATTACCTTATGGTCTCACTTACTCATGGAGCATAAGGAAAAACATGGAGGGCATTGCGAGAAGGAAGGGAAGGTGAATGGGGGGAAGTCAGGGGGCTGATGAACTGTGAGAGACTGTGGACACTGAGCAACAAACTGAGGGATTCGGAGGGGAGGGGGTGAGGGGTTGGGCAAGCCTGGTGGTGGGTATTGAGGAGGGCACGTATTGCATAGAGCACTGGGTTTGCTGCATGAACAATTAATCTTGTAACACTGAAAAAATAAGCATATTTGGGGAAAAAAAAAGAATGAGTATCAGGCCTAGGGTGTGATTTAGGGTTAGGGCAAGAGATTTCCTGAAACCAATACTAGGACATTGTTAATAGTAAAAAATATCAGTTACTCTTATTAAAATCAGGACTAAACAAAGATTACTCATGAAAATTAATTTCATCGTTTTCTATAAATATTAGGCAATGTAATAAATGTAAGAAAAAATAGTATCAATATTACAAAGTTGGGAAAGTTATTATTTTCATATATTATATAATTATGTATCTAAAACTCTAAAAGAAACATGTGAAGTATTATGAAAACAATAAGAGAAACCAGTAAAATGGTTAAAAATGAATATGGCTTTGGGGGTGCCTGGGTGGCTCAGTGGGTTAAAGCCTCTGCCTCAGCTCAGGTCATGATCTCAGGGTCCTGGGATCAAGCCCTGCATCAGGCTCTCTGCTCAGCAGGGAGCCTGCTTCCCCCTCTCTCTCTCTGTCTGCCTCTCTGCCTACTTGTGATCACTGTCCTCTCTGTCAAATAAATAAATAAAATCTTTTTAAAAAAAGAATATGGCTTTTTAAAAATACAGCAAAGAAAAATTTAAAATAATACTGTTTACTTATATGAGCCATACATCCAAAATATCAATGTGTCTTTAAAAAGATTTATTTTTATATACACATGTATAAAATGTCTTTTTATATATTGTTACTTAAAAATGCAAGTACATTTATTATGATTTTGTTTTTAAAAAAATTATGGCATCATACAAAAACTTATTATATATGTCCTAAGAATGTCTGGCAGAACTTATATTAAAATTTTTTTTTGAAAGAGTTTTGTTTTGTTTAAAAGAGCATACGTGCACACGTGCAGGGGGAAGGGACAGAGGGAGAGGAAGAATCTTTAGCAGGCTCCATGTCCAGCGTGGAACTCAATCTCATGACCCTGAGATCATGACCAGCACTGAAATCAAGATGCTTAATCCACTGAGCCACCTATATTAAATGTCTCAATTGTTGCTTTTTATGAATAATGTAATAAAGAGTTGTGTGAAGAGTTGATATATGTTAGAGGTCATAAAAGCAGTTTTCTAGGGGCACCTGGGTGGCTCAGTGGGTTAAAGCCTCTGCCTTTGGCTGGGGTCATGATCTCAGGGTCCTGGAATTGAGCCCCACATTGGGCTCTCTGCTCAGTGGGGAGTCTGCTTCCATTCCCCCGCCATCTGCCTCTCTGCCAACTTGTGATCTCTCTCTCTGATAAATAAATAAAATCTTAAAAAACAAAACAAAACAAAACAATACAGTTTTCTAAGGAAACATACAAGGAAAATGCTTTAAAAATCAAAGCACTACCAAAAAACACAAAAAACTACTAGTTTTACTTTTCACAGGGCATTATATTTTTGATAAAAGAATGTCATAAATGTTACATTTTTAATCAAGTTATTATTTTGTAATTCAATGCAAATTAGTACCACTTGCCTGTGTTAAAAGGGTTGCTTCTTAAGTTGTTAGATCTATTCTAAAAATTCAGATTTTCAATTATGCATTTTCCCAAACTAGAGAAAAAATATTTTTGCTGAAATTATTTTGTCATCTTCATAGTCTTTTACAAATCACTTTTTTAGACCTTTAAAATACATGTGTGGTAAATGGTCAGCTCTTCCAGGGAAAAGTACAAAATAATATAAAAACAATAGAATAATTGTTTGTCTCTCAGGTCTTTTCCATTCCCATAGCAAACTTAAAATGATACCAATTGCCTAAGAAAAAAATAAATGAAAATTTCTTTAATTTGCTTTGAATAAATGACTGGAATTGCTTGAAATAAATGGGTCTATGTTATAATGGTCTATATCAGAATGTCTGCAAATTTTAGAACTGTTAAAATGCTCAAGGTCATGGTCTCTAAAAGTGTTATCATTAATAGAAATATATATGTTCAACTAAATTGCCTTGCTTAATTTAGCATAATGTAATGAAGGCAATCTCTACTTTTTTCTCACTTTGCCTTTTATTTCAATGCTAAATTTCATTGCACTCTTAATTCAACTGTTCTGGCTTCAGAAACAGCTAAAGAATAAAAGCCATGTATTTCTATGACGTGGAAATATGAATTTCAAGTCAGAACTGAATTTCAATTCAAAACTGAAAAATATTCAGAATTATTACTTTAATAAAATTTAAAAATTACCCTAGATTTTCAATATAGCCATTGTAAAGAGCATTTTTCAATTTTTTAAGTGTAATTGACATACATTGCTACATTAGTTTTAAGTGTACAGCTTAATGATTTGACAAGTTTATGCATTGTGCTATGCTCACCACAGTGTAGCTACCATCTGCCCTGTTACATTGCTATTACAGTATCATTGTCTGTATCCATCATGTTGTGCCTTTTATTCCTATGACTTATTCATTCCACAACTGGAAGCATGTTTCTCCCTCTCCCTTCACCCATTTTGCCCAACCCCCCATTTGCTTCCCTCTGGCAACCACCAGTTTGTTCTCTGTATTTATACGTTTGATTCTGCTTTTTGCTCATTCATTTGTTTTACATCCCACTTATGAGTGGAATAATGGTGTTTGTCTTTCTCAGTCTGACTTATTTCACTTAGCATAATACCCTCTAGGTTCATACATGTTCTTTCAAATGACACAATCTCATTCTTTTTTATGACTGTGTAATATTTCTGTGTGTGTGTGTGTGTGTGTGTGTGCGTGCGCACGTGCACGCACATGCGTGCATGCCATTTTTTTTCTCTGTTCTTCTATTGATGGCTTCTGTGTCCCAGCTATTGTAAATAAAGTTGCAATGAACAGGAGATAGTGGTGCATATATCTTTCAAATTAGTGTTTTCATTTTCTTTGGATAAATACCCAATAGTGGAATTATTACATCATATGGTATTGCTATTTTTAAATTTTTGAGGAAGCCCCATACTGATTTCTACAGTGAGTATAACAATTTACATTTCCACCAACAGTGCATAAAGGTTCCTCTTTCTCCACATTCTTGCCAACACTTGTTATTTTTTGTTGTTTTGATTTTAGCCATTCTGACAGCTGTGATGTGATATCTCTTTATGTCTTTGATTTAAAGATGATGATGAGTGATGTTGAGCATATTTTCATGAGTCTGCTGGCCATTTGGATATCTTCAGGTCCCCTGCACATTTTAAATTGGATTATTTGTTTTTTTGGTGTTGAGTTGCATATGTTATTTATATATTTGTATATTAACCCTTTTGGATAGATCATTTGCAAATGTCTTCTCCATTCAGCAGGTTGTGTTTTTGTTTTGTTTTGTTTTATGGTTTCCTTTGTTGTGCAGCTTTTAATTTTAATTTTAATAGAGTCCCAACAGTTTGTGTTTGCTTTTGTTTCCCTTGCCTCAGGAGATGTATCTAGAAAAATGTTGCTACCGCCAATGTCAGAGAAATCACTGCCTGTGCTCTTTTCTAGGATTTTTATGGTTTCAGGTCTCAGATTTAGGTCTTTAATCCCTTTTGAGTTTACTTTTGTGTGTGGGTGTGAGAAAGGGGTCCATTTCATTCTTGGCATGTAGCTCTCAGTTTTCCCAGAAACTTTTATTGAAGAGACCATCTTTTCCGCATTGTGTAGTGTTGCCTCATTGTCATAGATTAATTGGCCATATAATCACAGATTTATTTCTGTGGCTTTTATTCTTTTGCATTGATCTGTATGTTTGTTTTGTGGCAGTACCATACTGTGTGGATTACTACAGCTTTGTAGTCTATCTTGAAATCTGGGATTGTGATACACCTCCAGCTTTGTTCTTCTTTATTAGGATCACTTTGGCTGTTCAGAGTCTTTGGTGGTTCCATACAGATTTTAGTATAATTTGTTCAAGTTTTGCGAAAAAGTTGAACTATTGTTGTTTTGGTAGGAATTCTATTGAATCTATAGATTCCTTTGGGTAATATTGACATGTAATAAGATTCTTCCAATCCATGACCATAGAATATCTTTCTATTTGCTTTTGTTGCCTTCAGTTTCTTTCATCAGTATTTTATAGTTTTTGAAGTAAGGTCTTTTAATCTTAAGTTTATTCCTAGGTATTCTTTTTGATACAGGCACTTATAGATTTTAACAGGCATTAGGTGCATTATTTCTAAGAAAGCCTTATGTTTGAGGTGAAAAATTCATTATCAGTTCTACTTACTATTTCACTTAAAATTCTAGAAGTTGAATATATATGTGCGTCTGTGTGCATTTTCATATAGTGTCAAAAATCTGTTTTAAATTTCTTCCAAAGCATCTCTTTTATAAGCAAAGAAAAACAAAGTGAACAGGTACTGTAGCAGTCAGTCATTTTCAAGGATATTTAATAGGTTATTCTGCCAAACTATGTGCTTTTAGAATTATTTGAAGCAATTACTTTATAATTACTAAATTCACATTATATCAGAATGGTTTTTAAAGAGAAAACTTTTCCTTTTATAAAATGTGCAAATTATTTGGAAATGCATATTTCTTTCATACCTGGTCATATGCAAAAGTAATTTGCAAAGGACGGGTGTTATATGGAAAAACTTGTGCATAATGAAGAGAAAAATCATATAGCAATTAGGAAGCCAGAAAAAAAGAGAAATTCTTTTCTTCCTTATTCGATTAGTGAGATAAACTCAAAAAAATTATTGGAACAGAACTTTCCGTTGTGAAAAAATGAAAAAAATATTTCTTAGACTAAAGTAGTTCTTTTAACTCAAGAGAACATGTCAAACTGTTGAACCAATGTCAGTGGATAAAAATTTAATCCAATTTGTCTTTTTAATCAGTAGATGAAAAGGATCTTTCATAATATTGATTTTTAAACAAGAGAAGACTCTCTGAAACTATCTGAGCATATGCAAAAGATGGAAGTCTCATAGGTTATTGAATCTTCTGGATAACTTATATGGCTGGTAACGGAGAAGAATAAATAATGTACCTATTATCTAGCTGATATGGAAGAAAAAAGGGAGCAGAACTGGACAAGGTTTTTGAATAGTCATACTTCTCACACTTAATATTATTTACTGTTAAGACTCAAAGTCCTGGTTTTTGACAAACGAATAATTTGATCCAGGTTGATATTTATTAGTCAACATATAACAGGACCTTCTGTCACAAACTCTTGGTGTGACCTTAGGCAAATAAATTTACTTCTTTCAACTTTAGTTTGTTCATGTGAGAAAAGGGGGATATGGCATATCTATTGCAGGATGTGTGACGTTTAAGCAAGATGAAGCATGTGAAAGATTTTGACCAAGCGCCTGACAGACAAAAGATGGATGGAAGATAGTGAATAGTAGTTTCCTTATCTGTAAGAGATATTAGATGATTGAGGAATTAATATAATTTTGCATTCTCTAAAGAAAATTTATACTCTATAAGGAAAGAAGTGAATAGCATACTTCTGGAAGGTTAGGAAATGCATTGGAATTTTATGTTCAGGCCAAATACCTCTTTAAAACATCCCACACTGTGTTTCGTTTCTTTTTTTTTTTTTTTTACCACACTGTGTTTCTATGAGCTGGCAGTCATTAGAATGATCATTTGGGAGCTGGGTCAAAGATTTTAAAACAAGCTCGCAAAACAAAGGAGAATAAATCTTTTCATCTCCAAGTCATTTAAGTCAACTGTCACTTGGCCCTAATAATCATACCTAAAGACAAAAAAAGCATTGACTTGAAAAAATATTCAGTGTCTGCCTAACTGTGCATACTTAGAAGCTGAATTATTATAAAATTTGCAATTCTGAGAGCTTTCTTCTTTAACAGAAAAGTCAACAGATTAAAATTTAAAACTACAGTTTGGGGGCGCCTGGGTGGCTCAGTCGTTAAGCGTCTGCCTTCGGCCCAGGTCAGATCCCAGGGTCCTGGGATCGAGCCCCGCATCGGGCTCTCTGCGCGGCAGGGAGCCTGCTTCTCCCGCTACCATTCCCTCTGCTTGTGTTCCCTCTCTCGCTGTGTTTCTCGCTGTCAAATAAATAAAATCTTTAAAAAAAAA